>CM055969.1:46160000-46760000 GCA_029531755.1 Holothuria leucospilota | reverse complement strand
GCATCAAGGGCAGTTGTGCTGACTGGATAAATTCATGGCTCAATGGTAGATCTCAGAGAGTTGTTGTTAATGGTAATTTCTCTTCTTGGAAAGAAGTTACAAGTGGAGTTCCACAGGGTTCTGTTCTTGGCCCGCTTCTTTTCTTAATTTTCATCAATGATATTGATAGCTCTCTCACATCTAGTATTAGTAAGTTTGCTGATGATACTAAGCTCTATAGGAAGGTTAGTGATAAGGATGATGCCTCATTACTGCAAAAAGACTTGGATAGGTTATTTTCATGGTCTCAGACTTGGCAAATGTCTTTTAATGCAGATAAGTGCAAAGTCCTTCACTTTGGTCCTAAAAATTTCAGCTATGATTATAACATGAATGGTAGTATTCTGAGTGATGTGACTTTTGAGAAGGATCTGGGTGTAGTTATTACAGGTGATTTAAAGCCATCTAGACAGTGTGCAGCTGCTGCTGCTAGGGCTAATAGGGTGCTTGGATTGATCAAGAGGAATTTCAGTAGTTTTAGTAAAGAAATTGTACTAAATCTGTATAAGCAGTTGGTAAGACCCCACCTCGACTATGCAGCCCAGGCTTGGAGTCCCTTCTATGAAAAGGACAAGCTTCTTTTAGAGCAAGTTCAGAGGAGAGCCACTCGCCTTATACCCGAGGTGAGACACCTACCTTATCATGTTAGACTTAAGCATCTTGGGCTTACCACCCTGGAGTTGAGAAGGATTAGGGGGGACATGCTTCAGGTGTACAAATTTCTCTCTGAAAGGAATCCTTTGTCCTCTTGCAATTATTTAAAGGTTCAATGTAATTCTCAGGTTCGAGGCCATTGTAAGAAGCTAGTTAAGAATTTTGCAAGGCTTGACATTAGGAAGTTCAGCTTTTCTCATAGAGTTGTTAACGAGTGGAATAGTCTGCCTGAGTGGGTAGTTAACTCCACATCTGTGCACTGCTTTAAGGTTAACATTGACAAGTTCTTCCATAAGTGTGGTAGAATCTAATTGTGCTGGGCTCGTTTGGTGTTGGTTGGCTCTTTGTTTTCAGTTAAGGTTGTATGGACTTCAGGGCATCTTATGGGGCCTTAGCCCTCCTTTGCCCTTTAACCTGTTATGTTATGTTATGTTATGTTATGTTATATTTTGAAAGCCGTGTACGAAAATATAGGCCGTCATTTTGGGAAACCGGCCGTGCAAAGGACGGCTGGACGACTGGCTGCCTAAATCACTGCCTCTGACGGGCCAGAGGTCCAGTGGACCTGTATTTTGCCTCTTGGGACTTGGGTGCTACGCTACCTGCGATATGCTCTCAACTTGAATCAATTTGTATTGTATTGTATTGTATTGTATTGTATTGCATTGCATTGCATTGAGAAAGATTTCCACAATAATATATACATACTTATATTACAATATTTACATTAATACTAAATTGTGGGGGAGGTCTGAAAAAAGCTGAAAAGCTTGTACAAGCAGACCCCCTTTTTGAGGGTACCATAAGGGTACATAAGAAAATACAAGCTCGAGAAAAAAAAGGATTACTAACAAAAAAGAAGAGAAGAGGAAAATCAACAAAGTACTGTAACTCATGCAACACTACTACATACAACACCATCTCATTAGATTAATCCTTATCTGCGTTAAGCAGGTGATCCTTAAAGTACGTCCATTTCACATCCATTTCAAAAATGTGCCCTTTCCATCATAGGTTTTGCACCTTTCTGCCACGGAGGAAAGATGTGAAACCTGTGGCGAAATGTACCAATGGCAGAATGACATTAGGACAAGTAACATTAAAACTAGCCCTTGAACAGGGCTGTGCATTCATTACATGGCCTAGGCACATTACACTACACTTCATAGCCCTTGCCTTGATAACACTAGTTTTTGGCTCATTACGATCTCACATCAAAATATGTTACAAGTTGGCCGATGTGATTCATTCAGTTATTTTATTACCACTAAATGCTGTCTTTGTTCTTCTGAACAGTAAATATCCTTGCTAATCTGCCTTTGGTGATCGTTTGCCACACAAACTCTGCAAAATATTAGGACATGATCCTCCTCACAGATGATGTTGTTCGCAGTCACCATCTCGTAATGCACAACGGGAAGTGACTTCCGTTGTCAAGGAAACATAAAATGTGGTAGACTGCGCAAATCATATCACAGTGAAACTATACTTTTACTACTGTAACTATTGGAACAGTGATATACGTATACTAGGCTGCTTATGGAGCCTCAAGCCTTATACCTGCGCATGTAATGATCATTTGCTATTGCCAAGGCTACATTGATGTGTAGCCATGGTAGATTCTAGGCGGTTAGTAGCGCAATCAGTTACGCAAACATCTTTCATGCCAACATAACTGCATTGACCTATTGTAAGGGCCAATTTTTTTTTCAATAAAAATTCATCCATTCATGCATTATATTTTTGGAAAAGCTTTTGCAGAAAGGTGAATAGGATATGAGAGATCGCATGTGAAGCTTGGTGAAAAAATGTTGCTCTCTGGGGACATGAGAGATAATGCTCTGTGGGCGGGTCAGCTAATGAGCCAAAATTTAGTGTTATCTGGGCAAGGGCTGTGAGGTGTAGTGTAATATGCCTAGGCCATGTAACGTAACACACAGCCTGTTCATGGGCTACATTAAAACACCTTTGTTAGGCCAGGGGAATGAAAGTCATAGCACACCATCCAACACCCCAGTCTAGAAAACATGTATGATGTAGGTTACGTCGAAGATAATCGGTGTGGCACTCAAGTGGTCATGCCAAATTTCTGGCGTATTTTGTCAGCCTGATTTTTGTTTGGTGCACCTAGCCTACAACAGATATTGGCATAATTTATATCTTGCCTTTCCTCTGGCATAAATCTTCGGTGGTGAAAAAAAACGAACTTTCCAATATGGCCAATGCCCGCATGGGCTGAAACATGCTGCCGAAAATTTTCATTAGGATAATTGAAGAAAATCATTCAAAAAAAAAGCTGCCGAAACGTTTTACTTGATTTTCATCAGAACTCGCAATTAAAATGCTTTCTGAATATAAAAATTTCACCTGTTGTCATTGTATGTGCCTCATAAATACACAGCTCAAAACCATTCTCAGTTGTGTAGGCCTAGGCCTAGGGTAAGATGGGGGGTTTTCGACCGCTTAAGGGTTTTTGGTTTCAAAAATTAAAAGGAGCAAAGTAATTGAACCAATTTACCTTTGGTCAACACCTACAATGCCTGTACTGCCATTCACTGTATGTCCTTTGTTTCATGAATTCTCTTACTGGAATGTGTAATGATGATAAAAGTGGACAAAAATTGGCTATTTTTAACATACCTTAGGGTATTTTCAACCTCCCCATTGAAAACCATGCTAATTTAAGGCAAAATGAATTTTGTATGGGTCATAAGTGGTCATCGTACAGATGTTGTGATAGAAGTTACATATGAAGGTAACTGTTTTACATTTGGTATATGGCCATAAATTATATCACTTAAAATTAAAATTAATCAAACTGTTGTAGTTTCCATGATTTTATGCTAGTCAAAAACTAGGCGGTCGAAAATAGCCCGTTACATTGAAAAGTGGTGGGTGGTTTTCGACCTCCCCACTAAATGAGGGCAGTAACAATTTTGCAGCAGGTTCTTTTCATTACAATATCCCAACAATCCTTATCTATCTGGGCGATTCTCCCGTTACGTGTGTGACATTCAGACAGATTTTGAGCTAGATATGCTTGCATTGTTCTAACAGAGATGTGTTGGTTAAGACTGTCTTTATATTTTATGAAAGTAAACCTGGGTAGGAACTAGAAGCACAAAGAAAAAATTCGGAATGCATCGGTCACAAAGTTCTGGAGGCGATTCTGTCAGCGTTACGTGTGTGACGCAGAGAAAATTGAAAGTTTGACTTCAAATTTTCAATTGCAAATTCCTGTGAGTTTTGAAAATAAAAAGACTAGCAACTGTATTGGTTGTATTAAACAGACCCTGAGGCCTAACAAATAAATGGATTTAAATTTCTACTATCACAGGCATGCATGAAAAATGTCTTTAAGTGACCGTTACGTGTGTGACACAAATTTGTTACGTGTGTGACACTCTAAAAAAACACAGACAGGGGACATGCAGATCATATAAAACAAGCTTTTTCATCCTGTTAGCACAACTTCTGAAACATGTAAGCAAAGTAAGCCTTGTTGAAAGCTTTAGAGTAGTGCTCATTGTGTCATAGACCTGTCCATTATATACTGTACTTACAGTATAAGTGTTGTTCACCTCACATGGGCTTTATATTACGGTTCGGTATTTCAACCTACTATTATGGTGGTTTTTATGGCAAAAAGGATGGCACCAACCGTCAATCAAGAAGCTGCATGAAATGGTCACAATGATCGCATTGATGTGGTCAACTTACATGGCGCAATCTCCTTTGAAACTTGTTTACAGTAGGCTTGTAAAGAAAACATCCTCCATACTGCAGTAGTCCTATTACTGACACTCTACACTCCTAGCTACTACTGCACCTACCATTCTCAGGGCCTCCCCATGAAACTAATCCCTATCACAGCTGTACCACATATAGGCCTAGTCTTTGTTGGGACCACCATAAACTCATGAACAGAGTTCGAATTAGAAAAAAAAAGTTACATGCACTTGTGCATGTAACTTTAAAATTTTACCTGCACAAATAAATTCTTACATGCACCATTGAAGTATGACAATGAAAGATTAAGAAACTAATTTACCCCTGTTTCTTCCCTTTTTACAATAGCCTTGACCGTGTAGGAACAATCAGTGAGATGATGTATGCCACCTAGCAATGGCTAGGCATGCACGGTGATACCATCATTACATCTAGCCCCCCCCCCCCCCCCCAAGAAAAAAAGGACAGAACCTTGGCAATTCTCCGCGGAATTTAGCAAAAATTTATCCAGCTCAAAATACATGTAACTTTTTGATAGAAAAGATGACCTATTATTGTCCAAAACCATATCAAATGAATGTCTGCATTTATGCAAGAGATACACAGACATTTTACTATCTATAATGATGGCAATTAACCCCTTAAATTATCAAAATCCATCAAAGATACGATCCAAAAAGGAGACGCAACTTATTGAAAATCGTCAAAATTTTCTCGGTATAGGTTGCAATTTGCCTATGCAATAGTGTGTTAGCATAGGCTGCTCATACACAGTAGGCTTCAAACGAAAATTCCGGAATTTGTCTATGCTTGAAACGGAATTTTACAGAATTTTAGAAGTTAAAAACGGAATGTGGTGATTTTGCAAGCGGAAAATCTGTGCCTCTACCTTTAATACATTTCTCTTTTAACTACCATTGGGCTTAGGCCTACATGCACGCGTGCAGGTAAGCAACTCAAAGTTGCATGCACTGACAAAAAGTTACATGCACTGGTGCACGTGTGCATGCATTATTTCGAACCCTGCTCATGAAGTTACTATACATTCACCACTGCTGGCTTTACCAAGTTCTGTTGACTTTGACCACTGATATAACAGGAACCTTAATTCTGCCCTTTGCTACAATCATGTTAGAGTAAATGGCTTATGCATGCACCTGCCTGCTACCAGCTTTGGGAGGAATATACGTAAGCCCATTGATTCTCTACTTGTGTTTTTAAATTGCATTCCCTCTCTACAGTTACTGCAACTTGGTTGGAGATATTGACTGTCTGAACTACTATACCTCAAAGAAATCCTAAACTTTGTACAAATTGCTTTCCACTTTTACAGTGGTTTTTGTTTTTGAACAAGATGTTCAGTCTGCCACTAATACAGTGCTCAACAACTGATGGCAAGGTATAAGAAATACAAAATTACTTATCTATTTCCCACCAAAACTGTAGAAAGATTCATAGCATTTTTATTTTGAAAGTCAAATGTTTCTCCATGTGTCAAACTAACTGTTGCATCATCATACATTAAACTCTCCAAAATATTCAAATAGTTCTTTGAGATAATTACAGCACCCTTCATTTTATCATGAAAATCTGAACATGTCAGGTCGATTTTGTGTTCTCCCACAAACATGCGACTGTAACAGCTGTTGGAGAGTGCCAAAGGATACTGACCTGCATGAGTACAAATAGCAAAGTCCACTTGAAGTATGAACACTTTTCCTGGACTCAAATTTTACTTTAACATGCTCCCATTTGAAGGAAAATTATTTTCAAAAAATCTATCTGCTCCTCCTTGCATTAACTTATAACTCATATTACAAGCTGATCATAGTCACATTTCCCATTTGTTTGAAAAGAGCAAAAGACCTCATTTTGGTTCACTATTCTAAACTGTGTTATTATCATTATCATTAGCACTATCCAAGGCAATCAACCTATCATGCAGTGAAGTCAGTGCTTGGAGCACTATTAAGAATTCCTTCCAGCAACCTCTGGACAAGTCATCAAAACTTCACAAACACAGTCTCTTCAATATAAAGTTGTTAAAAGTAGATGCCAAGCTCTTGCAGTTTTCTTGAAAACTAAAGCCCAACAACAACCTTGAACCTAAAATCATCCCACATATAAAGAAAAATCCCAGAAATAGAAGTTTTCTTGAAATTGGAAGCACTGACAATACTTGCAACCTATGCTTGCTACAGTTTACTACTGTACAACACCATTGTGGGTTTTGATCCTGGTTGTCACTCTGGTTTTTCACATCAATATATCTGGTGTCTAAATTGCACAATGTGGGTGCAGGTCTCACTATTGTCAAATTTTCACTGGGCATTGGAAGCTAATAATAAACTTGTAAAAACTATTTAAAAACAATATTTTAGTGATAAATGACTTCTCAGGCAAACAAGGATTTTGTTCAAATGACCTTATCTGGTATTGTCACACACGTAATGTCACACACGTAACAGTTTTGTTACGTGTGTGACACACATATTACCTCATATGACCGAGGAAGAAATACAGGGAGCCAATTATGATAATGGTAGTAAGGAAGGTACACATATCTTAATTTATAATCCCAGTTGTAGTGTTTCCAATATCTTTCAAAATGACACTATAGAAAAATATATAAAATTTTGTTACGTGTGTGACAAAGCAGGGTATACTATTTTTAATTTGAATCTGCAATATTTCCAGTAGTAATGCAAGTTGCTTTGTTACTTGATTTATTGATTATATGCATGCTGCTTAACTGCTATCTGTGGCTTTGGGTGTGATATCTCCTTTTTTGCTTGAGTACACTCAGCAAACATATTAGATTGCAAATATGCTCTGAAAAAAAGGCAAAATGTGTGTTGAATTACTAGCAGCATTTAAATATCATAAACACTGTAGAAACAGTGTAACTTCATGTTTTCTGTAAACCCTGTATTATATACTATTTGAAAACAATACCTATTGTTACAAATTTTCCACTTTAAATTTTTACCCTCTGGGTCATAATTGGGAGAATCGCCCATCTTGGTTATCAAATTTGACCACTTTATAATTAAGCTTATGGCTGTAAAGGTTTGTAGTTAAGTAAGTCATGTGGCTTATCGCCCATTGTAAGAAAACATGATTTTGAAAAATATGTATACACATTCGGTTTTCAGGTTTGGATTTTTTATATTAAATGGTTAGCTTGGGTTAAAAGTTTGGTGATTTTAAATTGCCACTAGTTCATAGTACTTGGTGGCAAATACATTTTTACTGTTGTTTCTTCAAGAAATTCAAATTTGGGAGAAATGTTCATGGTAGACGGAAATACCCTAGCGGTCGAAAACCCCCCGTCTTCTGGATCTGGATCTGGATAAATACTGCACAACACTCCTGGTGGAGTCAAACGTGCAGGGTTGGGTGTGCGCATGAAGTTAGTCGTCCCGTCTGAGAATCCTCAAGGCTACGCTCTTGAACTGCTTGGGGTCCTCGAGATCTGTTATGTTCTGGGGGAGAAGGTTCCAGTCCCTGACGGTCCGAGGAAAGAAACTGTATTTGTAGCAGTCCTTATTGGTTGGTATATGTAAAAAGCTATTTGAATGATGATGCCTAGAAGGCCGCCGGACCGGTTGAAGGTTGTTCATTGGCAAGGCTAGGAGACCCAATCTGGGTCATTCTCTGTCAACTCAACAAATTTCCCAAAAATCATGGCTGGGTACCATCTCAGATTTGGCTGAAATTCATTACACATATAGCTATACTAGTCTTTGGAACACACAGAAAAAATTAGGTCAACATTCCATTCGGTCTTTGAGTTACAGCTCTTTGAACGTTGCTCCTGACCCCTAAACAAGCACTCGTGAGATGCGAAAGTGTGATTTTGGCCATTTTGGGGGCCTAATATCTTCAAAATGGAGAAAGATACAAGGCTTAAAATACATATGTGGGGTAATTTATAGCCATATTTTATGAATTTGGCATTAAAAACAGTGTATCTCTCTTCATTTGGGAGATAATGGTCCCTGAACATTGCTTTTCGTTCTGTGCGTCTGTGAATTTTTCAATTTTCAATCCCCTGTCACTCCATGAGTTTGCACATAAAAGATGCCATACTTCAGTCAAACATTATATGGGTAGATGTGAAAGCTTACATGGAGTAACAGGCCACTGGTATATTCAATGGTGAAATTATGGGGGGTCAAACATGGGCCCACAGAAAAAATGCAAAAAAATTGCCATTTTTCGAGCTGACTTTTGACCCTGTCTCTGACCTTCTATAATAATAAAAGTTTTACCAGTTACTCCTCTTTATCTATTCTACTGTTGGTATGAGTTTGGTTTTGGTGTCTTGTTTACTTTAAGAGTTATGGATCAATATATGATGCACTTCTTTTCCAGCGTTTGCACTTTTTTCAATCTTTGAACCCTTATAATTTCCAAAGTTCATCACAGAAAAGTGTCATACCACAGTTACCTATTCTATGACTAAGCCTTTAAAACTTGAAAAAGTTACAGGCTTCTAGTGTTTCAAATGGTGAAATTACGGGGGACCAAAAAGTGGTCTGGTCAAAGCAAAAAGTCCAAAATCTTTACCATTTCCAACTTGACCTTTGACCTTGCTATTGATCTCCAATGCATGCAACCATACAAAAATTATCTTAAGAACTGTGCAGTATCTATTTCACTTTGAAAAAGTGTACTGATTTGACTCCTAAACAGTACCTTGGGGGACACCAGAGATGACATCCACCCAATCCGAGAAATCACCACCCACCACAACCCTCTGCTTGCGTAACTTAAGGAAGTAAGAAATCCAAGTAAGAGTATGGCCTTTAATGCCATAATTTTGTAACTTACAAAGCAAACGGTTATGAGGGACCGTATCAAAAGCCTTAGAAAAATCCATAATTATCATATCAGTCTGGGATCTATGATCTAAAGATTGCACCAGATCTTACCCTAGGCCTACATTGTTCCAGTACTGTGAACAGTGAATGTAACTCTCGTTTTGAACAGCGTATGTAACGTGGTCTGTCAGTTTGCCTATATTTACCAGTGTTGCAAAATAATGAGTAATGAAAAAAAGCCTCATATGTTTTCTAAAACCACCCTGGCAGTATTCTATGACTTTCGTTCCCTCGGCCTTAGTTACACATTGCATCCTAATGCTAACACAGTAACAGTGCTAAAAAGTTAGGACTCTAACTCTAAAGAGAGGCCCTGTATTCTATAGTTGTACTTGCACCTGTATTATTAGGCCTATAAGGTTCGGCTTAGGCCTACTGATACTTTGGGATATTTTCCTCAATCAAACAGCCCTAAGGCTGAAAATAGCGCATTCTCATGTTCCTATACGTTGATTTAGCCTACCATGTAACACTAACACTAACATTAACATTAGGTCTGTTGTTGGGGCCGGGTCTAAGTGACAGAGAACAGAAAGTATTACCGACCTGAAAGTTGTAAGTGAAAAACTGTATCTCTCCGTCATTTTGATATCTGAACGGGAAGAAGCTGAAAAAAGAACCACACAGATGGTCGGGACTTCGCTTTTGAAACAAAAGTAAAAGACGTTTTCGCTGATTCACCTGTACTGCATGTAGCCAGCCACCTACACCTGCGTAATAAATAGGCTGTGCATATAATGACTATTATGATAATACATTGTGATAACTGTAGATAGACAAGTTGAGACGGGCTCTGCAGGTTAATACGGGTGTAATGGGTTATTAGATACCTCCATCGATTCTCGGTGACAATCTTGCTGAAGCATCAATGCCAGTCGGCTCATCGTCAAGTGAGAGTGGGGAAAATCAGATCAATGTCGATTTTACCCAAAAATACTAAAGAAAATTACCCTTTTCCCGAAACGCCGACGGAATGCGCCGTTGTACTTCTCTGTGATTTTTTATCAGAATATGGTGGTATATTAGGGAAGGAGGGTATACGATAACAGTGTTCTCCACTAGCTGTTTTGTCCGGGGGCTCCTGCCCGGACAAAACTATGCCGCCCGCACAGAAAATTGACCCGCCCAGTCAAGAAGTTGTCTGTACAATCAACCACAAACACCACAACTTAGTCATTCGACTGCCTTTTATATTTGATTTCAAATACTCATGACAAGCAATGTATAATAAACATCGGACATGCAAACAAAGCTCACTTGCACCTGAGCTCTTATATCATTCAGTATGCACATACTGCATTTCTTTCATATGTTTCCACAGTAGGAATACGTTACCATCAAAATCATACACCAAACGAAACCATTCAATTGAACTGTCCCCTATGTTTCCTGATTTTCACCCAAAATTTCCATTAAAGTGAACTACTTCATTCTTGAATACGTCCAAGTGGAAACTGTAGCTTGAAATCTGCAAGTAAAGTCAAAGATATTTAGAAAATGCAGTTCGCAAAACAAATGACCACAAAAAGCCCGGATTTGAACACATAGGGAAGGCTAAGAACAAGGCTGTAGATTGCGCCTTTGCAATCTAAGCCCTCCTTAATTGTCAAAATTTTCCCAAAGGGAAGGGGAACACCCCTCCCGCAGGACGTCGATCACAAGAGCCCCGGGACAGGAAACAGACCAGTGGAGAACCCTGCGATAATACGATTCCACTGGGAGTCTGGAAACGAAGCGAGTTTTGACGGGCCCCTTACTCAAAATCCATATCTGGCTTTATATCTGGAAATATCTGGTTGATTAAAGACTTTATATGGCCATATAAAGCCAGATATAACTTGATTAAAACACAACCCAGATATGCATATACAGTTTGATATGGCCATATAAAGCCAGATATAACTTGATATAATCGTGATCCAGATATGTATATAAAGTTTGATATGGCCATATAAAGCCAGATATAACTTGATAAAACTGTGATCCAGATATGTATATAAAGTTTGATATGGCCATATAAAGCCAGATATAACTTGATAAAATGGTAATCCAGATATGTATATAAAGTTTGATATGGCCATATAAAGCCAGATATAACTTGATTAAAACATAACCCAGATATGCATATTAAGTTTGATATGGCCATATAAAGCCAGATATAACTTGATATAATCGTGATCCAGATATGTATATAAAGTTTGATATGGCCATATAAAGCCAGATATAACTTGATTAAATGGTGATCCAGATGTGTATATAAAGTTTGATATGGCCATATAAAGCCAGATATAACTTGATTAAAACATAACCCAGATATGCATATTAAGTTTGGTATGGCCATATAAAGCCAGATATAACTTGATATAACCGTGATCCAGATATGTATATAAAGTTTGATATGGCCATATAAAGCCAGATATAACTTGATATAATCATGATCCAGATATGTATATAAAGTTTGATATGGCCATATAAAGCCAGATATAACTTGATATGCTAGATATGCAAATGAGCTTTTTGTTAGTTTGTTTTATTATTTATTTGATTTGATTCTTGGATTATGCTTGTTACAAACTAAGACATGTTTTGGATACAGCATCAACTTCCCAGACATTGCAGTTATTTAGTGGCTACACTTCTGTTAATACCGCAGTGTACTAAGTGAACTTAGGCAAATAATTTGCATATTTGGGCGGAGCTTGTATCTAAACCTACATTTTTCATGATTTAGGAAGTTGAAAGTAAAATACGCACCACGCAGTAAACAAAATTTAGAGTCAAATACGTAATTAAGTTTAAAATAAGGAGCCCATATCACTGTGATTACATAAAATAGGAAATTTCAAGGCATTTTTCTGTTCACTGTTATGAAATAAGTTGAATTTATGTACTTAAGTCAATTCAACCTAATACTTACATTAAATTCTAATTCATGGAGCACTTAAACATTGTTTTCTGGTGTTCCTGGCGCAGGAGTGTCCGTGATCACGACGGCGGAGCTCCCAGGTGGGACCTGTTCTATTCAGCCAGTCTAGAACGGGACCACTGTCGGGTGGTGTCAGTTAAGTCAAAGTTTTGTCCCTTGGGGACGTTGTTACTCCTTCGGGGAGCAGAACTCCTTCGGGAGTATTGTTTGGTTTTCGCCCCTGGCTCTTCGCCAGAGAGTCAGGGGACTTTTGGAAAAAAAGCTGGTGTTCAAAGTATCCCTGATCACGACGGCGGAGCTCCCAGGTGGGACCTGTTCTATTCAGCCAGTCTAGAACGGGACCACTGTCAGGTGGTGTCAGTTATGTCAAAGTTTGTCCCTTGGGGACGTTGTTACTCCTTCGGGGAGCAGAACTCCTTCGGGAGTATTGTTTGGTTTTCGCCCCTGGCTCTTCGCCAGAGAGTCAGGGGACTTTTGGAAAAAAAAGTCTCCTGGGTAGGACTTTAAACTGCATCCGGTTGTGGAGCTTGTTTAAGCGTGGGGATAATGAGGTTACCCTTTGCCACAACTGCCTCCGGGGGCACCCTTGGGCAAGGTGCGCCTGTATTTGCCCAGTTCAGTTTGGGTTCCCGAAGAGAGTGGACGTTCCCGATCCCCTGCCGGGCTCGTTCGATCTCTTTGGGAAGTTTTGTTTTCGTTACGTGTAGATAGTTGTATATAGTTGTATATACTGTAAGTAAACTGTAAATAGTGATTTTAATGTAACAAGTGGACCCCCCCCCATGTCCCCCTGCGCTGTGGTTGCCTTGGGGCGTGTTGTTGCCTTCAGGTGTGTTGTTGCCTTTGGGCGTGTGTTATATTGAGATTGTGTTGTTGGGTCGTTGGTGGTGGTTTCCGTTGGTGGTAACAAAGACTCCATGAAGCCGTACCGGAGCTGCAGTGTCCTCGCTGGTCGAGGGATTCGGTCTGGTGTTGTTGGTGTTCGGTTTTTTGGTTGTTGGCCATATGTAAGTGATCCTTTCGCCGGTCTGGCCGTGTCCGTTTTTAGCACGTAAAAAGCTCTCAAAGTCTCCATGAGGAGTGTGGACTTTAAGTCCTAACTATGATTCATAACTAGAGCAGATCTGTGCCATATAAAGGCTTGATCCAGATAGAACTTTATCTGGCCATATATGGTTTTTATCCGATCTGATATAAATTCCATATCTGGTGCAGATATGGGCCAGATATAAATTTCCATATATGGGCCAGATATGGGCCATATAAAGTTTTATATGGGTCATATATGGCACAGATACGGGCCAGATATAAATCTCTTTATATGTGGCATATATGGATTTTCCATATATGGGCCAGAAATGGAGTAGCCATATATGGGGCATATCTGGGCCATATAAAAGTGAAACTTTACCTGGGCCATATATGGCCTTTATATTATATCAAGTTATATCTGCCCAATTCTTGTACAAGCCAGATATGAATTCCATATCTGGCCCAGATATGGGCCAGATATGAAATCCCATATCTGGGCCATATATGGATTTTGAGTAAGGGGCGGACATGATTGATAGCTAATTAACTATTAATGACGAAATGGCCTTCCGGCAACATCTTTTAAAGTGATGATGATAGGCGAAGGAAGCTGTTCTCGATGGGGGGAGGGGGATGAACGTTGTTTGCAGACTGCCGTTCTCACGTTCTGAGGAGGGGTCTAAAAGGAGGGTTCCCCTCTCCTCTGGAAAATTTTTGAATATTTGAGGGTGCTTAGATGCAATTTGGTGAGATACTTTGAGCAAGTTTTAAGAAAAATTACTGCAATTGTTTGACATTTTTAGAGACGGAACAAATAAGGGGTTATCGTCTTTGAATTTGGGGCGGAAGTATAGGCTTCCACTCAACCACATTTTTTTACTGGGGGATTTAGCCCAAGCCCTCCTCCCCAGCTTCCTACCCCTTGATACTATCTACTTGATTATGACAGGTCCGGATCCAGTATTTTCCAAAACTTAGGTGGGGGATCTATCTCAGTCCGGGCAAAGTTCGAACCTTCTTCGAACCTACAAACGTTAAATGTACGAAGCCTCGACGGTGGTGGTGTGGATGGGGGTTAAGGAAAAAATATGAAATTAGACACTGTTTAATGTTAATTCCGTCCCGTGCTCTTGTCAATCAAAATAAATGCACAAGGAAACATCATTTTTGTGCATCACCTTTGCTATGAAGTGCGACCACTACAACTTTTGGAACAGGCTTAGTACCAGACCAACTGGAGCCGGCACCGGGTGGGGCATGGTCGGGGCACGTGCACTAAATTTTTGAAATTTCCGAAGATTTTTACCAAAAAGGTGTCTACGCTATAGATTCCTGTGAGGGTGAAGAAAGGAGTTGTGTTTTCGATGAAGTGATTGATCTATTGTAATGATCATTTTGAAGTCCTTCTGAAACTATTAAATTTTCCAAAATCCTTCCCAAACCATCAAACTTTTAGGGCGCTCAGTCTAGCCTTACCGTCATGGCTGTGCTTATTATCAATACCATCTCAATTAATGCTTTGGCACTATTCATCGGTGAGGGTTTAGGTCGATTGTTTTTGTCCATAGGAGTGAATGCGGAGGAGCACAGCCTGCATTGCAAGAATGCTAAACAGGAAAATTTAGGAAAAAGCATACCCCATGAAAACTGGAAGGTTTTAACAATTACCATGCAAAAGACTCACCCTCTAATAGACAGAAACAATTTTTTAAGCAACATGAATTTAAAGTGTCTAGATGCATAGTTTGCATGCAATTTTTGTCATGGAAATGATATTTAATGCAAATAATTTCTCATTAGCCACGGTTCGCACAGGCTCCTTATCATTATCAGCGCAATAACATTCTGACCAAGACGCCTTTCCGAAAAACCACAAAGGTACACATCCAGCCTATGAAAGGGCCCCTCTTTAAAGAAAGGAAAGGCGAAAAATTAAGTCTCAGGACGAATATATTTTTGTTCATAATGCATCATCAAATGCAAAGATCGCCCATAATTTTGACGTATTAGGCTATTCCTCTCGTCAAGCCGCTATAGATTTAAGTGGTTGGGATCCAGAGGCCCGCCAGTGTTTCAGTTACTACGTTTTCTCTGTGCCATATATACTGTTCTGTGGCCTGGGGGAGGGGTATAACGGGAGGGGGTGTCCTCCTCCCCTTTGGAAATTTTTGGAATTTGAAAGGTGCCTAGATTGCAAATGGTGCAACATTTGAGTTGAATTCTTCCCTAATGAGGAACCTCAAAATTTTCACCCGGGTAGAATTTGCTTGTCAAATTTTTATTGTACGACTTTTGTCGCCGTTCGTGCGACATTGTTGCACAAATAGGGGCGGCTAAAACACTGGGCCCGCCATTAGACAACTGGTGGGGTCCAGGCGGCGGAGCCCCCGGAAGCTCTGAGGTTTTATCATAATGTCTGGGTAAGAAATTAAGTCTCATGCAGGATTGGTATATTTTGGTTCATAATACATTATCCAATGCAAAGATTCGGGATACTTTTCATGTGTTAGGCTATTCGTCCCGTCTTGCCACTATACTTGAGAAGCTGGACCCGTCGTTCAGAATTGGAACAGGCTATGCGTTCAGCATTTGAACAGTAGACGCGTCAAGCGTTCAAATACGGTAAGTGTTTAAATATGCGTCCGGTGTTCAAAAAGGGAGAAAAAGTGTTCAGAATCTTAACACAAGCGTTCAAAATGTGCTTTGAACGCCAGGACTGGTTCTGTATCTGTTTCATTTTGGTGTTCAAAAGTTAAAAGCCTGAGACTGCAGCGAAGGGAAGACACGCGCGGCACGCATTATTTTTTCCCGGGATGCATTATTTTTTTCCCAGGTTGTTTGTAGGTAAACCAGATCCTGGGGAGTTTGCAAAATGAGTTTGAAGTCAAGGTTAGGTTTTAGAAAACGGGCTAAGGATGCCAACTCCATGGGTAATAGGGTGCTGCTCCCCATGGTGATGATAAAAGTGAGAAATAATGTGCAGAAAGTAGTTTTTCAAGAAATGTCATATAACCCGAAATAGTGCGCTAATATAGAAACCTTCAATTTCCTTCAGGGGTGGCGCCAGGATTTGCCTGACAGTGGGGCCAAGTTCCCCGACGGTGGTCCAACAATCCAAAGGCTCAACGATGCCGACAGAGTGCCGAAACGATGTTTGAAGAAAAAATTTGGCGCGCGCAGCGCGCCGAAAATTTTGGGCTCTTTTTCGAGAAAATTTAAAAAATTAGGCTTTTACCATGGAAAATTTGAAAAAAGTTGGGTTTTTAGAGAAGAAAATTGGAAAATTTGGGGTTTTATTGAAGAATTTGCCCTAATTTAGACCAAACTTAAGTAAATCGTCGGGGCGACTGGCCGTTGTCAGGGACTACATATTTTATCGTATACATAACAGCTCCCCGACGAAATCGGAAAATTTCCCCGACGGGGGGCAGCCTTCCCCGACGGGGGGGTGGGGCGTGGCCCCCTGACCCCTCCTGGCGCCACCACTGATTCCCATTCTTTCTCCGAGTTGCCGACGGACTCAGTCACTCGTCCAATTACACCGACGGCCGTTGATACGGCCGTCACATGCATAGTCAATTTGCCGACGGGCCTTCAACTGGAGTGGGCCAATTAGATGAAGAGCTGAAAATCGAAATAGCCGATAACAGACTGGCCACGGGCTCCCGTTCTCTCTTTCTCTTTTTTCCTTTCATTCTCCGTCTTTCTTTTTACTCCCTTCTTTTCCTTTCCCTTCTCCCTTTTTCCCCCTCTCCTCTTTTCCTCTTCTTTTCCTTTCCCTCTCCCCTTTTTGCCGACAAACCGAAAATTTGCCGACGGACGACCAAATATTGGGGGGTGTGACACCCCCACACCCCCGCTCGCTACGGGCCTGCAAGGGGAGGTGTTTCTCACCCCTGTACTTAAACAATGCACCCTTCTTCCTTTACACCCAACCAAAACTATGAATTCATTGAATTATGAGTTTTTCAACGTACGATCAGATTAGTTCAAAAATTTGCCAAAGGTAACACTATTTTGCATCTATACCACCAGAACAAACAAAATTCGGCACGGTACCTGCTAGAGGGGACAAAGGATAGCGCATCCGATGAGGGGGGGGGGGTATAAATCTATCGCAGGTACGCATATGAACAATTAACACTGACGTTTAGGGGTATCTGAGGTGGGATTACGACAATCTTTTGTTGTGCCCACCTCAATCACCAACCCCATGGTGGCCCCACTGTACTAGAGGGTAGGCCGATACCGTATATCGCTAATTGCATGAAGGGTCTGGGGAAATTTTGTGAAAACACACACTGTTAGATGCAATTTCCTAACTTTTGAGAATCGATATGAAGTAGAAAGTATACAAAGAATTTTGTATGAGTGCCCTTTATGCAATTTGGCCAGTGCTGCAATTCGGGCTATCCAGTAAGCGTATCCGGCAAATAATACCGAGGAAGGAGCATGAAGTCCCAACAAAAAGTTTTACATTGAGCATTGTGCATTTTTGTCACTTAGTATGGCAACCGGGTGGCAAGTAACAGGGACAGGCAATAATACTACCATTTAAAGGCCCTCTAAGCTCACCCCAGACAGTAACAATTCTCCCAACTAACTTAACTTCCAGCCCCGCCTCCAATTTACAAACAACTGTCTAGTAGTAGAACACTTCCAAGACAAAGCCAGTGGCCTGCATTGAGTTTCAGTTGTTCGAGGCAAAATTGAAAAACAAACTGTGTGTGACTGTGATTCTAATAAAGAACAAGTCTGACTGTCCAGTCATCATTCAACCAGACTGGTGCTCTCATTGTTTGAATGAATGTCAGTCAAAGTACTATACAATCAGCAACTGGTTTAGAACCATAGGGATATGTCTAAATATATTTTTGGGATGCCATAGCTCCTTTAAAGGGCAAGAGCAGTCGTCCCAAAATTATTTTGAAGCAACAGCTAAATCTCACAGTTTTCTTCTTATTTCTCTGCAAAGTATCTTTCATAATATTTTAGGACTTCAATATTGCATATTCAAGGTAAACCAATCAGTTACTTCTAGTAAATTTCACATTTGAGGAGAAAAAATATTTTCACATGACTCTCAAGAGCCAATCATGAAACAGGACAGTCTACTACACTACTTCAAGTTGGGGTGACTGCATATCCCTTTTAAGCTCTGTCGCGAAGGATCAGGAGCCAGGCGCGGATCCAGAAATTTTGAGGGGGGGCCAAGATGGAAAATCTCATGTGCACCGAAGGTGCACCACGAGCCCAAAGCGCGAGTTCCTACGCGTGGGGTTCAGGGGCCCGCGTTAGGGCCCCTGGCGGGGTCCAGGGGGGCGAAGCCCCCGGAAGCTCTCGCAGTATTGCATTTTAAGAGCACAGAAATCGGCTCCAGCCCTTATGTCAGTGAGATTTTATACTTTTTCATGTTGCATGGAATTTGATGTGTATGGCTCGGTATAAGTTACTATATGTACCTGCAGAAGTTCCGAAGAATCTAAATTATCCTAAAACTTACTCGCCAACATTATGAGCCCGTGTAGATAACTTGAAATGATTTTTGCCATAATGAGCGTTTTATTTTCGTTATACGGTATTCGGGTATAGGACATCAGATGAAACAATTGCGAGCGAAGCGGGCAGAAAATTTGACTTTACATTTAAAACCATTGCTATGACTAACGGTGTCAATTCCCTTTATGTGTGTCTATCAATTGGAAGGTGGGTTTGATACTAAGTTTTCAGTTCTCATAAGAAGAGGAGGGTGTAAAAATGAATATCAGTTGCTTTACATCCTTACAACGCTGGCTTCTCTGAAATCACGTTTATGCACACGAATAATTGGCTTATGGTAGAACCCCACCGATTAGTAATGCGAATACGTTTGGGACTTTATTGATAGTGAAAGGAGCGATTCAAGGCTAAAAGTTTGCAGATCAAGCAAAAATCAAGTAGTATTGAGAAGACTTTGCAAAAATCGTGAAAGATTTCAAATGAATTTTGGTAAAAAGTGATAAAAATAAATCCATCACTCAATAAAAACGTACCTCTCTCCGTAAGCGTAAACAATTGCGCGCGAAGCGCGCCGAAAATTTTCGGTATAGAGCCTCCCGGGAGCTCTGCATTAATTGTACTCTGAAAAGGGGGACCAACAGGACTCTCACAACCTGACATCCGTATGGGAGGAGAGATGATATATCACCTTCTTTATAGATTTCTGAAGGGTATACCCTTCAGAAACTATGAAGGATCGTGCCGGCGGGAGTTTGTGATTGGGAGAACCGCAGATAACTGCTTAACTGTGCCTTTTTAGGTAATGGGATTTTATATACGCTATATACAAGAGTGGGAGAGCCCTTTCTTGTTACTACATGAGAGTGCAATCCTAGGAAGGGGTTTACCCTCCCCGTTGAGAAAGTTTTGTTAATTTTAGGGGGCCTATATGCAAAATGGTGGTATCTTTGGGTCATTCTAAAGTGATTTTATGTTTAAAAAATGTCCACAATTTAGTGAATTCTAACTTTTGTTCGGGTGAAAAAGGGGAGTAAGAGAAGGTTGATATATTGTCTTCAAACCTCCTTAAGTCCCAGGAAAAATTATGGGCGTGGATCTATCTCCAAAAGTGTGCGTGTGTGGGGAGGGGGCGGGAGGGCTTTTTCACATTTGTGAATCGCCGTCCTGGTGGAAGAAGCAGTGGTGGTAGCCAGAATTTGCGTCACGGGGAGGCAATAAGTTTTGTGATCGTCCGCATGGGGGAGGGGTCCAAGGGAAACTTTTCCAGAACTGAATGCCCTCAGATGCGATTTGGTGCAACAAAAGTGTAGGATTTTTAGGTTATTTTTCTTCTAAAATTTCCGTTTTCCTAGGCATAATTGCAGTCTGTTCCATCATTTTTGAAAAAGTGAGGGGGACTTTTTGACGATGTCCCCCCTTCCAAAAAAGTGAGGGGACGCGTCCCCCGTCCCCCCGTCCCCCCATATCCACGCCCATGGGAAAATTGTACACGCAATATACCTAGTGCGTGGAGTCCACAGAAACATTCTTGGACTATAATAAAATTTTTCCTTTACATTTTAAAAGGATATCCAAGGTTGACAGAGAACAGTATAGAGCCTCCCGGGAGCTCTGAATTAGTTACAGTATACAAAAGAGGGACCAACAGGATTCTCACTACCCGACATCCATATGGGAGGAGATATGATATGTGACCTTCTTTTAAGATATAGCAAGACGGATGGTGGACAGGCAAAATTCGTTTCAAAAAAGATTTTCGTCGTTATTGAACGTCGCGTTAAAATGTTTGGAAAATAAGCAACGGCAATTACGTACTTTCAATCTTTCAAATCATGAAGTGTGCTAGACTAGATTAGTCAAAGATCCCATAATGATGAGAGCCCTACAGAGAAGGAGATGTACTTTTTAGAAATTGGAATAATTTCTTGCGTCATAACTTTGTCCATGGTATATGAAATCGGGTGTAAACACTGTCGTACGTGCGCGAAGCGCGCCGACATTTGAATAAAATATTAGTCCATGACAAAACCTACATTCAGAACCTGCATCGGACACTGTCTCTTTCCCACCAGCCTATACTATTCAGAAACGAATCTCCTGACTGACAATTCCTAAAAAGCACTTTTGCTTCTTTGTTCCCCCGTGAGTAGTTACCGAAAACTATTGATAATAAGGACAACTCTGACACAAGGCTTGACGCTAGCGGAGCCTGCGAAAATTTGGAATTTGTCAAGAATTTCCAAAACTTATGATAGTTTGAGAACAGTCTGTGAAACAAAATGGTTAGAACCAATCATCAAAAATACATCTCACCCTCCACCCTCCACAGAAATCTGTAGCTTAAACGAGATTTGGGACCATTTTAAAAATTTTCAAGAATCGATGGGGGAGGAGGCCTAACGTCACCCATTGCCCACTGTGCCGACGCCACTGTCTGTAGCTTAAAAGCCTTTTGAGTTCATTTTAAAACTTTTCAGACAGTTTCGAAATCGAATAGGGTATGCACGCCGCTACTTTGCCTGCAGCAGCTGGTGCCATTGTGCATAATAGCACGTCACCTGACAGCTTGTCTTCTGTATTCATTCTGCAAGGCTTGCATGGCGAAAATTTTGCCTCTCAATCCCTCTAGATTACAAAGAATTTCACTCTTTAACACAAAATTGTTACTAAATTTCAGTGCAGCTAGCCGGGCCTATACTGCATGTGTCATGATGTTTACCTATTTAGATCTTAAGTCAAGGATCATTACTCAGCTATTCACCTGTTTTCGAACATTGTAGCTCTCCTTTCGTCGCTCGCCAACCACTTTGAGAGATATCTTATGAGATAATCAAGCTATAGCTCCACCCAACCCCTACAGAAATACGTACTTTAAATACGTTCTTAGACACTTTTATTCATTTTTTTTTTTTGCTCTTAATTTTTCTTTCTCCTCTTCTCTTTTTTCTTTTTCTTCTTTTTGCTACTTTCGTTTTTTTTCGTGGCGAGGGGGGGGGGGCGGGCCCCCCTGGATCCGCGCCTGTCAGGAGCTAGTTAGAGTAATTTATATAAACCTTTTTTGACCCTGGTTACTAAATTCTAACCTAGTCACCAAATTTTTTCTACTCAGCATACATGCCTAACCCCGATCGCTAAGCATTCTTTTTGAAATAGATGTATTTCAAATTCAGACAAGTTTCACAGTAAAAGTTTGTTTAAAAATGACCTAGTCTGTAATTCTACATATACGTTGGGGTAGGTTGTAATCAGGGATGTGTGAAGACCTAACATCTCCCTGAAGAGACGAGGGCTACAATTTGCGAAAAAGGGGGAATGACTGAGCAATGATGCTAGTCTACAGATCTATTGCCGTGAACATAATGACATATACGCTGGGGCACGGCTAACTGCATTGAACTGTAGTAACAAATTCTTTTAAAGAGTAAAGCTTTCTCCAACTTTTCGCCATATAGGCCTTCTAGGATGGTTAAAGGCACCAGGCAGGCAACGGAATGTGCTATTGTGCTCAGTGGAGCCGGAAAGGGGTCATGGCAGCGCCCGTGCCTCCTCCAATTGATTTCCGAAAATTTCTAAAAAATATAAAATTAACTCAAAAGGCGTTTAAGCTACACACTTCTTCGGGAGAGAGTAGGGAGGGCTGTGTTTTTGACTAAGTGATGGATTTATTTTAGTCATTTTCCATCACAAATCATTTGGAAGCTATCAAAATTTTCGCAAATCCTTTGCATTCTATCAAAATGTTCTCTCGCTCCCCACGCTTTTAGCCAATTGCTGAGCTTGTATACCGTCCCAAAACCATTCGCACTTTTCTTTGGTGGAGGTTCTACAATTAAAACCAGTTGTTTGTGTGCAGAGAAAGATAGACGTGATTACAGAGGAGCACAGCATTGTAAGCGTTTGAAACAAGGATTTGTTTTCGCCAACTTCCTCTACTATCGAAAAAATTCTGATGGAAGTTGAAATCTTTAACGAGTTATACCAGGTAGCAGATTCCCATTGAAATTGCCAAACTGCTTCCAATCGAGTTTTAAAAAGATCCAAAAGAAGTTTTAAGCAAACGACTTCTACAAGGTGGAGTAAATAGATGAATGATTGGCGTACTTTAATTGTTTTCCGTTACAAATTTTTCACAGCCTACCTAAATTTTTGAGCCTTTACCTTCGCTTCAATTTTTTTGGATTTTCTTCTTCATTGTCATCTCAAATGTTTTCGCTTCATTCAACAGTCCATGTGTTACAAAATGCTCTTCTACACAGGCGCAATTATGCGAAAGCAAAGTTTATATCTAACTTGTGAAGGAGAGGAATTCTTTTCACCTTTTTGAAAAGGTAAACAGATTTGAAACCTAGTAGGCTTCTCTCGTGGATTACAAGGGCATTGATAAATCAGAATTATCTTCCTGACAGCTAGAATATCATTTTGGTTACGGGATTGAAGAATCTTAATTAGGTACTGCCTGAATGCAAATTTTACCGTGGAAAATGATGTTTTAAAGGTAAAATTTTGGTGCGCTTGGCTCGTAATGTTGCCATTCACGCCCCACACCAGCGCACTGGACATTTTCAGGCTTCGTATGGCGTCTTGCTATAGAAGCTCCCTCTCTCTCATTCCATTGCGTGTATGTCATATGGAATTCTGCAAATACTAACAATGATGATGCTGAAGGAAGTGGTAATCATAAATATATTTGTAGGACGACTGACCTTATAATGAAACTAAAACACTCATTATGGCAAAAGTCATTTCTTAATTACCAACCAACAGTTTAGTGCACATTCGATGAGTTTTAAGACAGCCGAATGCTTCATTCTAATGGTTTTTAATTCTTAAAATACCTGGGCTTCCGAGGGCTTTGCCCATGGATCTCGACAGGAGCGTTGCCCCAGGACCCACGCCTTCACGGTCATTTGGTAGTCCGCCCCGGGCCCCTCCTACTTTCAGACATTAACTCCTGCTCCTAGCCACTATAGGTTGTCGTCTTTTGAGGTGCATAATTTTTGTTTGACAGGCATTTACATGGACCCACCATAGGGACTTGAAATTTCAACCATGGATTTGAATATATTGGGAAAATTTGTACTTAAATGCTGTTAGGTGTGATTTCCTAGAATTTTGCACTCTTTGTCAAAACCAAAAAATAAATCAGTCAAAAGAGTACGTCCAACCTCGGAGCATATAGCACCACTGAGGGAGTTGGTACTTGACAAATAGCAACTCCCTGATGGCACCGGGAGGGCACAATGGACAAGTCCCACAAAGCTTAGGTAAGTATGCACATCGGGGCAATATATGTGATCTGACAACACCTAGCCCATAAGAGTGTGAAGATGGTGTGTGGGGAGGCATCCCTTCCTGAGAAAGTAAAATAAAGAATCAGTTCAGAGCAAAAATAGCTGTAGGTCGTTTTTCAGGGAAAAAAATCATTATTGTTTGCCAAATTGGGAATACTTCAGGATAAAAATATTCTGCCCCTGGTGAATTTTCTTCCCATATGATTACGTTTTTTTTCAAAAGTTTTTTTTTACGCGCTCATCCCAATTATTGTTACATGGTAAATGTTGATTAATACATGCCATAAACACCCTTCCGAGACAAGTTTTTAAGTCTCTGAATACTGAGGTAATTGCTTTGCCCATCGAGCTCACTTCCCTTTGCAAGCTGATCGTTTGGTTCTTGATGATCATGTCAGTAAGTGGCCCAATTATGAAATTACCCCAGAGCTTCCGTGGGCTTCGCCCAGACGCCCACTGGACTACCACTGGGGTATGGGGTATTACCCTTGAGCATATAGGTGTATGCATGGGACTCTTTGCACAGAGGGGAAGGATGAGCACTCTTGCCCGAATATGAAGCACGCGTTTGTAAGAAAAATAACATTATTTTCAAGTTTCCAGAAAATTGCAATTGTTTGCCCGAATGGAGGAGGGGCTACAACCTTAAGCTAAGCTCCTCGGCTTACGCCTATGCTTGAACCCCACCCAAAGCCCACCATACCGGGTCTCTGAACCGAGTGGCTTCTAAAAAGGGCTCCATTCATCATCGTGCCTCCGTGCATTGTGGCCCGACCTTCTACGAGGGTATTTTAACCGATATGTTAACTTCTAAAACATGACATCTTAGATACGACATATATATAAATTCACCCTAAGGTGACATTTCAGGCAATCTGGGAATCGTTTTCATAAACATTTTCTCGTTTTACGCTACCAGCCAATTGATAGTGGTGATGCGATTAGATGGGGCCATGATGGCCCTTTTTTGGAACATGCCCCGTCTTCTCCCTCCCAACTAAAAATGTCTTGGTGAGCGGAGGGGGGGGGGGAGATTTGATTTCTGAATGTGTGTGTGGAAGTGGGGGAAGACTGGAAAAATTCTCAGCGGCGTCGAAGGCGCCGATGAAGCATAAAAGCGCCCTCTACGAGGGATCCTGGAGCGCTCCTTCAGGCCCAGGTGGGGATCAGGGCCAACGTCCCTGTGGGAGTACGGGGAAAAACCCTCGGACGTTATAAGGTATTTACAGAATTAAGACCATTATAATAGAATAAAGCAATTGACTATCTCCGAATGCCTTTGGATAAGTGCATATCATATAACAAAGTCACAATTTGACTATTTTTCAAATAGCACTTCTCGTAAATAACAGGTAAATTTTACGATGCAGAAGGCTTGCACGGGGCTATAGACGACTCAAGGCATTCTACAAGAGTATATAATGAGAAAAGTATTTATAAATGGGTGTGAGGAAAGCCCGCCGAAGAACAGTTATATGAGGTGTTGCACTGTTTCCTTTGTTAATTGCAAAGTTATCATGACAAATAATTCTATGAGACTACTACTTTTCCGAGCCACCTATTCTTTCTTTCATTTTGTATTGTTTTTTTTTTTCGAACGCTTGAGAAAAAGCGCCCCCTTTTATTCATGTGAAAAAATAACTAGATAGTTTCGAAAATATACATTTTCAGTGTAATTTTCCTAGAATGGTCAAGGTTTTATAGGGTTTAGCTATACTTTCCTAGTTCAATGAAATGTCGTTAAGGGTAGTTAACACATAGACCTGAATATGACGATAGACGTCTGCAGAAAATTCTGGCAAGCAATTCTCAAAGGAGGCTGTATCCAGGGGCGTAAATACGGGGATGTGGGGGTGTGTGACACACCCCCGGTAAAAATCAAAAGTCGGTCTCTGAGCTCCAAAAAGTCGGTCTCAAAGCCAGTTCAGTATGCCGTTGTAACAGTAGACCAGACACGAGCAACATTTGAACATTTGAAGTGAAAAGTTTGCCCGAAAAGCAAAAAAAAAAGTCTTCAAAAATTCGGATCGTACTACTATGTCAACGCGAAAATCAAAAGTTGGTCTCAGATTGCCCGAAAAGCAAAAAAAAAAAAAAAAAAAAAAGAGAGGAAAGGTCTCCAGAATTTCGTATCGTACAACTATGGCAATGGAAGCCGGTCTCCAAGAAATGTAATCGGTCGCAAAAGTTCACACCCCCCTGCAAATTCAAGAGTACACGCCCCTGGCTGTATCATGGCAAGCGGGAACGCCAAAGACACGAAGCCGGGGGAGGGGCTGTAACCGAGGGTCCTCCCAGAGAATTCTGAAATTTGTTCCGCTTTGAGGACATTTTCTGCAATTTTCAAAGAAGTCCAGTGCGTCCTGTCATCAAAATGTAATTTGAAATGATAATGAAATAATTTGTTCGATGATAATTGCAAATTTAAATTCATAGCTACCCGTCGGTGACGTTGATAAGGGCAGTGGTCGGGTACAGTAGTTGGGGGAGGGAGGGGAAAGTGGCTAGCAGAAGGGATTGCAAGGATTTCGGAAAGGTACTTAACGTATAAGGGAAATTTACAACGACGCTGTTTCATAATAAATTCTTGTCGAACATAACAACAGAAATAACTGGACACCCATTTAAGTTAGTTGGGCACGTTAAAGCGATCCGAAAAAGTTTTTTTGAGTATTTGGGTTCATTTATACCGTAATGTATCTGACTTGTGTATACAGGACATCTTTTATTGACCTTATTTCCAGGGCTGGATGACTCGAGACCCGTCTTGGTCTCGAGAACGGCTAGAATAATACTATTTCATTGTAGTTCTCATCAGTGCTGTACTCGAGACCGGTCTCGAGTCAAGATTTTAAGGACTCGGACTCGGAAGGCAAGGACACGGACTCGGACTCAGTCTCGTACAGTCCGGACACGTGATTCGTCTAAATTCCCGAGACCGGCAGAATTTGGGATTCACTTTTAGGCAATTAAAGGGATTTGCCAGTGACAAAAATCAATGACTTCAAAAAATGCAGAGAATTTTTCTCTTTTAGGAGGGGAAAACCGCATCTCAATAGCTTGTGACGTTTGGAAGATACTAATTTTCAAAGAAATGCAATTTTTTCTCAAGATAAAGTGCATTAAGGGAAATCTGTGATGTCATCACGGCACATTAATTTGATAAAGCATTGAATTTCTTAATGATTTTGACACTGTTGTAGGGAATATTTAGCAACTTTGTTTGTTATGCCATACATATGATGTAGACTTATGTTAAACCTAGATGGAAAGACATTCAAACATTCCAACAGTATCAAATTTCAAGGACAACAGGACATTCAATTATAAAGGAAAACAAAAGAAATCTGAGGTAATGTGCCCACTTTACACAACAATCTGTGACCTTGATGAGAACTGAAAAGGAGTGTTGCAACGGGGTTTGGAGTTTATGAACTGAAATTTTTTTCTTTTTCACATGGAACTCTTGTGAAAAGCCACTGGAAAATGCCTTTAAGCCATCGTCACATAGCATTTGCCTTGACTATGTGCAGTTTTTGTAAAGCTCAACGAGGCATTTACGTGTTTGCAATATGTGCTGTACTGTGTAGATAATTACTTGTAATAGTTCTACTCTAAAATCGTATGTGAAGGGGGGGGGCACCTCAATTATTTTCGCTGGTGGCCCACATTTTTAATCACTAAGACCTCACGGGCCTCAGCCAGACGCTACCCATGATTTTGCCTTTGGGCTTCATTCTGAAATGGTTAGCTATCCAGTGAGTGTGTGGTGTCTAGTGGTCCGTCGGACCCGGGTTCAGAGCAGAGCAGGGCAGCGCAAAATGGAATAAAAGGGGTGTAGCCCAGGAAGATCTGGGGTACTTACAAAATAGTGGACATAAACTGAACACTTATCTATCTATAAATTACACTGAATGCGCACTACATGGTCACAAATATCGCAGTTTGACCATTGATTTGTAATATCCTCAATCCAGACTGACAGAGCGGGTACGGTAATAAATAAGATCATGTCATATTAATTAGCGCAAATCTATGTTGAAAAGTGTTTAGCTGGGGAGAAGGTAGTTTGTCGTGACTTTATCTGAGCGGTGTGTCACTATCTGTTGGCTGATACAGCGTAACAAGAATATTGTTTTGGCCAAAATGCTTCCTGTATTGCCTTGATTGACAAGTTTCCAGGCCAGGCGCGGATCCAAGGGGAACCGGCCTCAGCCCCCTACCCCCCCCCCTCCACATCAACAATACCAAATACGCGAAAATTAGCATAATATTAATCTAGGAGAATATTCAAGGGGCTTTGCCCCCCCCCTTTTTTTGAAATGTCTGGATCCGCGCCTGCAGGCCGTGAAAGTTTTAGCTTGATACAGTATTCTTTACTTTGAAATATCATCATTAGCAATCCACAGTTCAAATAGTCTTATAAAAGACAAAAAGGAGAAAACATTTTCGACCTACATATGTTTCTACCAAAGGGCATGTTGTCTCTTCAAATTTTGTAAGGTCATTTCAACTGGTCTGAATAGCTTACCCCCTTACCACCACTGGATTACTTATGTCAGAATAATGGCCCGTCGATTTAAATACGCAGTGAGCATGTGAGTGGGTGGGGGATTATTGATGATAGTATGGTTTGCACCGATTGGTGTAGCAGAGGGTTTGGTGAATGTAGGAGCTAAAATTCAAGTTGGGTTTGAATCCAGAGGATTCCAACTGTCGAAGTCTATGTCCGTCAATCAGGCCTGTAGTCAGACAAGGTACTGAAGAGGGATGAAATATTTTGCAGGGGGAAGCGAAACATACTAACATGCATTACGGCAATGATAATTTTTGTATCTTCTTGGGGGCGAAAATTTTTCCCGGAGGTGGGGGCTTCGCCCTCCTGCCCCTGGTTACGGGTTTGCCGTCAGTCTTCACTGTAACCAAGATGTAGCCAGTCACTTCTCTTTTAGCGCACCCAATTTGGTTCCAAAACTGATGTGATGTCACGTTGTCTTCATAATTGTTTTGTTTAGTTGGAAAATCTGTATGCTCAATGCTCTTCCTCAATCCTCAATCCTCAATGCTCCCTTTCATATTTCGGTAATACTTACCCTCGGGAGCGGAAACGGTTTGCACAATTGGGGCTCATTCGTAAAGAAGACGCTCTCATAGACTCATTTTCACATAGCAATGTCAAAAGATTGTGGGATAGAGTCATGGTCGTACGTACGGGACTGTTTTTCTCAGGGAGGGCGGTGATTTTTGCCCGACTCCAGACCAAATTTAACTGTCCACTTTTCGCCCGACCGGGACAAATATCTGCCAGATTTAGTCAGGTTTCAGACATTTGGGGGATATCCGCCCCCCAGCACCCCGGCCCGTACGGCCATGGATAGAGATTTGGTACGAGTCGTTTTTGTCAATGGCATTTTACTGTGGCAAAAAAGAAAACCGACCAACACCAAAACTCTCGGGCTACCCCACAATGCTTTGTAATTGCTATTTGGAGAAGGGTCTATGTAAAGAGTACCAAAGGTATGTCTTCGCGTGCAGGGTCCGGTGGGCTCCCGGAACGTTTACAGAAAAGGTCGATGCAATTTTCTTTTCCGATGCAGAACTTCATGAGCAGAGCAATAAACGACAGAAAATTTTGACAGCTTTCAACAAGTCTTAATAGAAATACTAAATGATCGACCATTGAAAAGACAACCACCCTACCTCTAGGAGTAGCTTTCACGCCTACACTGATTTTCCCAACAAACCTATTCGTCAATACCTGCCTATCCGCCTATACAAAGTTTGAAGGAAAACAAAACAGTACCACATTTGGCATATATAGAGTAACACCACATGGTCATTAAACTGATAAAAGGAGAACAATCGCGAGCAAAGGTTGCGATGTTTTATGATTTTGACAGTCAGAATGTTCATTTCCTTGCTAGTGAACCGAATTTTTTTTGTCACAGGCCTGAAGTTGAAAATTGGGAGTTCGGCAGTCGAAAATTCAGCCTTCACACTTCCGTTTATTAACAAGGCCTACTGAAATATTTACCAAGATGGGAGGGGTGTGGAACCCTCTGGCGACATTCCTGGCTGCATGAGGCATTGGAATAATAACTGCACGGCTATCCTACATGAGGTAATAGTAAGATGACTAGTTACAACAGGTGTAGGGAAGTGTTTCTTCCCCTTTCATTCAAACAATTTCCCCTTTCTAAAATGCCTTCAGTTCTGATAATTCTCGATTGTTGGCGCATTTTTTCAACCCTCTTTTTCCAATCTCAGTTTGCTTAACGGGCTGGATTGGAACTTCTTGTGGGTCGAATCTGGCTCACGGGTGGCCATTCAGACCTGCAGAGAGTATCGGTATGTCATAACACAAAACAACATTGCATAAAAGGCAGTGTAAAGATTGATTTGTAAAATTCCTATTCTTAGTGTACACTTTTCCATAGCGGGGACTCGTGACTCGGATTCGGACTCGGAGCTTGTGACTCGGAGCTTGTGACTCGGTTTCGATCTTAGATTCGAATGCCAGTGACTCGGTCTCGGTCTCGGACTCGGCAGGTGAGGACTCGGACTTGGACTCGGACTCGGAAGGTGGGGACTCAGCTACAGCACTGGTTCTCACTCTTGCACTCAAAACAAAACAAGCTCAGTTTACACAGGGACTCGGGGACTCGGACCCGGACCTTAGTACTAGGACTCAGACTGGATGGACTCGATTCTAGCCCTGTTTATTTCAGAGTTTCAGCTAGGTCACAAAAGTGAGCTACGTCATGGAGCTGACATTCATGCTTTGAAAAGAAATTTAATCAGTGATGTGCCAAACTTTCCGAAACAAAGGGGCTCCCTTTGACCTCCGCATTTTATTTTGCGCTACGCCACTGTCGACAATAATTACAGTTTTTCATGAAGAGTGTGCGAATTATAGTAGTATTTAGAGACTGTTTATTGGCCTATCAACGGTTTATTACTTTTTTATCATAGCAAAATTATCTATTATGTTGAAAATTTTCTCATAATTTAACGCTACCTCTCCTTCACTTTTTTCCTTTTCTTGTATTTTTTAAGTTTTTTTTTCAAGGTCTGAAAAAAGTGAGTAAGGTTGCAAGGGCGTGGATCCATCTCCAAAGGTGGGGGACTTTTCACCATTTGTGAATCGCCGTCCTTTGAAAAAAGCAAATTTGAAGGTGCCTTTATGGCAAATGGATCTGGATCTGGATCTGGATAAATACTGCACAACACTCCTGGTGGAGTCAAACGTGCAGGGTTGGGTGTGCGCATGAAGTTAGTCGTCTCGTCTGAGAATCCTCAAGGCTGCGCTCTTGAACTGCTTGGGGTCCTCGAGATCTGTTATGTTCTGGGAGAGAAGGTTCCAGTCCCTGACGGTCCGAGGAAAGAAACTGTATTTGTAGCAGTCCTTATTGGTTGGTATATGTAAAAAGCTATTTGAATGATGATGCCTAGAAGGCCGCCGGACCGGTTGAAGGTTGTTCATTAGCAAGGCTAGGAGACCCAATCTAGCTTTGTGAAAAATTGCTAGCCTGTTGACAGTACGCCTGACTTTAAGGCTATCCCACCCTAGATCTTTTAACATTTCAGTCACGCTACTATGGGGGAATAGTCATTACAGACAAACAGCAGCCCTACGTTGAATTTGCTCAACCTTAGTGGATAGGGAAACGGTGTAGGGATCCCAAACGGAAGATGAATACTCCAATAAAGGCCTGACAAGAGTAAGGTAGGCATTAGCTTTAACACTCCTGGGACAGGAGTATAGATTCTTTCTGATAAACGCCAGAGACCTATTTGCAGACGAAGTGATATGGTTAATATGTCTATTCCGGGTAAGATTGCTTGAAATGTCGGCAACACCTAGGTATGTATGAGAGGCAGTGGACACAAGGATATCTTTGTCTAGAGTATAATTAAAAAGCTTGGGATTCCTTGAGTGAGTAATTCTCATAGAAAAAGCACTTTTTGGTGTTAAAGTGCATTTGCCACTTATTTTGCCACTCAGAAAGGGTGTTTAAATCCTTTTGGAGTTGAACCTGGTCAAGGTTATTCTTTATGTCTATAAATAACACAATCGTCAGCAAAAAGTCTGACTTCAGAAGAGATATTATCAGGCAGGTCATTGATATAGACTAAAAATAAGAGAGGACCGATACGTACCTTGGGGGACACCAGAGATGACATCCACCCAATCAGAGAAATCACCACCCACCACAACCCTCTGCTTGCGTAACTTAAGGAAGTTAGAGATCCAAATAAAAGTATGGCCTTTAATGCCATAATTCTGTAACTTACAAAGCAAACGGTTATGAGGGACCGTATCAAAAGCCTTCGAAAAGTGGTGCCATATTTGGGCGCAATATAGCTTTTAAAATGTAGTGTCAATTCGTAATCTATGTTATATTATTGAAAAAGTGGGGTTGAACTTTTTGGAGATGTCCCCTTCCCCTTTTCCCCTTTTCCCCTTCCCTTCCCCTTCCCTTCCCCTTCCCTTCCCCTTCCCTTCCCCTTCCCTTCCCTTCCCCTTCCCCTTCCCCTTCCCTTCCCATCCCGTCATTGTGCCTGTGAGGGTAAGTGAAAAGATCATTCAAAAGAAAGCACGTACGTACGTCACGGGAGGGTTTCCCTGACCAGAGTATGCAGACAAACTGCCTGCTCTTCTTCGTTGTCTGAAGGAAAATTAAGTTGTCAAAAATGAAATAAAATGAAAAAAAAAAAGAAAAAAAAACGGTTGAAACGGTTGTCCATTGAACAACCAACCGTGATCCCTTAGCCTATTTTTTGGTTGGCCATCTCCAATTTTGTTTACGAGGGCAGCGGGTCGAGCCCCGAGTGTGGCTTTCTTTTACGACATATTTTTCAGACAACTACAAAAAGTGGATCTTATTGCCTAAATTCAAGTTACTGCGCTATGCAGAATTTTGCAAAAGTTAACTGGGTTCTACGAACTTTAAGGGATGCAACAGAGGAAATCTAAGTCTTCAATGTGGAAAAGTTATTTTAGGTTGTAGCATAGAGCTTCCTGCTCTATGGGTTGTTGTGAATGCCAGTTACAGTGCTGTGGTACGGTTACTAAGGCCGGCCAAGAGGCAGGTACGTGGTTTTGTACAGACTTAACAGATACCGTAGTCTGTAGAAGTTAAAAAAGTCTTTTTAATTCTGTGACTGAGACTCAAGAAGTTTTATTATTGTACACTTAAAAATAGTCTTTTGTTCGTACGTGTGATTGAAAACTGCCTAGGCTAGATTGCACAGTGCCTGGCGAGGCTGGCGTATAAAACAGGCTAAAAAGCTTATTCACTATTTTCCTTAGACTGTGACGTCTGCTTAGTCGACAAGGAACTGCAGGGCCAACGTACTGTACGTCAGCTTCGCAAATTAGACAACATTGAGGGATTCGACGCTGAAACTTAGCCTAACATAAGACGCATGGTGTGTGTGTGAGGAAAGTGGCACTGTGGATCAACTCTGAAACTTCTGAGACAGCCTAGCCTACTGTAGTAAAGGTTAAAGTAAGGCCTGACCTACAGCAGTTTCCAAGCTAACTTAGAGATAGCCTAGGCCAAGGCTAATGCTGTAGCAGAGGCTGGAACTTCTAGGACTGTGAAAGGGCTGCAGGCTGTCTCTGACTCACAGCACACAGTCTCAGCCTCTGTCATATATGCCACATTGAACAGCCTAATGCTATTGTTAAATGAGAATGAAATTCTTTTTGGTGACTGCTCCTGTGATGTCAGGCAGATTTGCAGGTTGATGTGCTGGTAAGTATGACCTTGTTTCCACCTTTCTCTTCACATTTGTATAGCTGAAACGCAGTGCAAGGAAAAGCGAGACAAAAGTCGTACAGTCGCTTTGCGGATAGATACAGGTAGTTCCTCATTCGACAAATCCTATGAGTACAAATGCAGAATGCAACGCCCCACTCCAACTTTGAATCGTTCTCAAAAGAATGTCTCGCTTGAATGCACTTTGACAGTAAGCAACTCTATTGTTGTCACTCAATTTCAGGAGGGGCGTTGCATTCTGCAATTGCTCCATCCTATGTAACGTGCGTTGTGATTGGCTAACAGTTAAGTCAACCGGGCGAACCTTTTAAATTGCAAAAGAGTTGAAGTTGAATTAGTAAAATGTTTGAACCAACTTGATCTATTGGGCCAACATGCAGAGGTTTCATTTTTACCACTCCTGTACAGTATAAGTAGTAGTCCGAAAGACGACACAGAAAGATAGCAGACTAAAGATGCTTAATTATTAGCGCCAGTCACAACACACGTTACATAGAATTTGTCGAATGAGGAGCTAGGTCTGTATCTGTTGGCAAAGGGACTGTACAATCTTTTGCTTCGCTTTACCTTGCACTGCGTTTTCGCTTACGACGCAGCATAGATAGCTGCCGAGGCTACAATCGTTCCTTATCTGCCCTGTGAATTTCGCCTACAGCGTGGCTCCGGATCTGCCATTTTTTACGAATTATTCTAATCAGAAATGAATTTATGGCCCAAGTTGTGTATGAAGAGATGTTAGATGTTCTTACCCATCAAACGACATGCTTGAAAGAAATCAGTGAGTTTCGCAGTGAGCATAAGAATGTAAAAAAGGCCAAGTTTTGAGTCTCGTCCTGAAAGGTGACTTACCTTGTTAATATATGTATAGTGTATGTACATACATAATGCTCCGAATGCCTGTGGGCCTACGTGTGTACACAAAGCTAACCAATATCTAACTTAGGCCTACAAGGCAACAGTATAGTCTAGGCAGCTGTAGCATGATGCCAGTCATCTACAAGATTCCATCTTTCTTCAATTTCAGGACAAGTGTCAAGGGTGGAGTCAGCAGGGGGACACTCCACATTGGGGAAGGCTGGCCCCGTCAGGGAAATTTTCTTATTTCTATGGGGATCCTTGATGTGTAAGGTAAACTAATCCAGGCAACAGTCAGTCCCCAGATGATCTACTTGATTTTGCTGTTGCTAATAGTACTTTAGGAAGGGCAGTGACGTCCTCTAATAAAACCCCCAATATTTCCAATTTTCCTCAATAAAACACCTGTTTTTCAAATTTTCTTATAATAATCCAATTTTATCAAATTTTCCTTTATAATTATCCAAATTTTTCAATTTACCTGAAATAAAAATTCCAAATTTTGTAAGTGGGAACAGATAAATTTTACATTTGACTTCCTTTCAGCAAACCATCGCCTTACTTGGTGCTTTGGTGTATTGCCACCCCCATCTTTGAACTTGGCCCCCAGGGCCAGTTGGTCAAATCCTGGCACCACCCCCGACAAGTGTGTAGAAATCTTTGTGGTGACTTTCATTACCCCTTGATATAAGTGTTGGCTATGTACAAGCGTGTACAGTACTTATGTGTGAAGTGCATTAAAGTGGACCTAAAGTCTAAAATTACAAGAATATATATTTTAGAGGTTGAAAAAGGAATTCCATTCATCCAACTCCCATCTTCATAGCTTATTCCGTTGCTGAGATATAAAATGTTGAAATTTATTCACTTAATTTGAAAAAGTCGATTGCACAATAGTTTGTGATGCCCTTCTTGTACAACTCACATTACCTGCTTTTGTTTCCTTGTGAAATTAATATGTCTATACGACCTTGAAGCATTTACCGTTTAGAGGGCTTTTATAGCGAAGTCACCCTATAACAGTAAGACAGTGATCACATTTTGGCATAAGGTGCAGTGACTTTCGAAAAAACAAAGAAAAACAAAGACTGTAATTTGAGTAGTACAAGAATGACATCACAAATTATTGTGCAATCTACCATTTCAAATTGAGTGAATAAGCTTCAACATGTTATATCTCAGTTCAGGAATGTCCTGTGGAGATGGGAGTTGGACCATCTGGATACAATTTTCAAGCTTTGTAACATAATATTTTTGAAATTTTTAGACTTTAGGTACACTTTAACATACTTCCAAAAGCATTGTACATGTACATAATATATGTATGCATGCGTAAGGAACAGGTCACCCACATGATGTCTGTGTATGAACATACTTTGCCATTGACTACAGTGCATGCCTGATTTTCAGCTTCAAATGGCAAAGAATCTACTTGAAGAAGTTTGCCAGGGTAAGAGTAAATTGCAGGTGAAAGATATATGGAAACAGTTAATGGACACAGTTTGGTGAGAAAATATTGTTATTTGAGAGTGTGAAAAGCCCCTGGGCATTATGGCCGAGAGATAGGAAAAATTTGTCCCCTCTACAAAAGGGCTCGGAAGAGTGCAACGGAAACATAGCACTATTCCAAGGCCTAGGCTTAAGTGATATATTTTTTTGTGAAATGTAACCTGTCTGTAAAGTGGGTTTAAAGTTCAATAAACTGCTGGGAAAAAAATGAAAGGTATGTTGCAGGTGAACAGGGGCCTGTAGGCTGCAGTAATTAGTTTACACTGGTCTAGCACATAGTATGGATTGCACTTTGCAGGCTGCAGAATAGTATGGAAAGTACTCCACTTTTTGCTGAGATGTCAGGTGTGCACTGAAAAAAACTTGAAGTGTGCAGTGTGCAAATATCCCAAAGAAAGCAATCAACAAGATTGTTAAAAATTGACAACTGAAAAATTACAGATATTGAAGTATTGTTGTGGTCACGTTGTGGTCACCCTGAAAACTTCATTTTGGTCATACATTGTCACAAATGCCTACACTTAAAAAATTCTTTAGCACTGAGAGTGGTGACTTTCAAACATAGTACTGTATTGTCAACTTAACAAGTGCAAAGTAAAGTTAAATACAGTACTACTGTCTGTAGTTTGCTCCATTCCCACAGCAGACAGTGAATCAAACAATCCAAGAGGGTAATCAGAAACTAAACAAAAAAACTCCAAGTAAAACACCAAGTATTAGTTACTGTATACTGTAGGCCTCCTGCCTCTACCTCACTCCCCCATTCTGGCTTACTTTTGCAGCCCCCTGAAAATTATTGGTGGGCCGGGTGGCCTTAAAGAGGCCCTTAGTATCCAGACCAGTGGTTCAGACAGTCATTCCCTCAAACCCCTTCAGTTGCACCATCCCCTTGGGACCATCTCAGTTGACAGGAAGCAACCATGTGTCATCAGTTCTTTGTAGACCTCTTATGTAACCTTTTCCATGTAAGGCACAGAACACTTGGAAGCACAGTACAGTACCATTGACTGAGGGGATTGAATTGTTTTGTTGGGGACATCTCTATGTTTCGACGTCTCTATGTTCCGACGTCCCCATATTCCGACGTCTCTATGCTCCGACATACCTGTATTACGACATCTCTATGTTTCGACAACCTTATGTTCCGACGTCTCTATATTCCGACGTCTATATGTTTCGACGTCTCTATGTTCCGACAATAGTGTACTTTGGCGCCGACAATAATGTACTTCGGCGCCGATGAGAATGGACTTTGGCGCCAAAAATGTACTTCGGCGCCGACAAAAATGTACTTCGGCGCCGATGAAAATGTACTTTGACGCCGAAACATAATGTACTTTGGCGCAGCAAAATAATGTACTTTGGTACCCACAAAATGTACTTTGGGGCCTATGAAAATGTACTTTGGCGGCGACAATGATGTACATTCGGCGCCGAAGTACACTTTTTATCGGCGCCGAAGTAAATTTTTTGTCGGAACATAGAGATGTCGGAACATAGAGAAGTCGGTATATAGAGTTGTCGGTATATAGAGGTGTCGAAATATAGATACGTAAATGAAGTCTCTATATTCCGACGTCTCTATGTTCCGACAAAAAATGTACTTTGGTGCCGATTTGTCGGAACATAGAGATGTCGGAACATAGAGATGTCGAAACATAGAGATGTAACCGTTTTGTTTGCTTTGGTCACTAAGTCCAGTGTCTCTCTTGCCTACATAGCAGGCTGTACGGCATATTCCTTGTTCAGTCATATCCCCAACGGTTTGGGAAGCTGAGGAGCTGAACAAACAGAGTCCGCTCCCTGTGGAAGTGTCTCTCTGGCCCAATGATTTAGCTATGTATTCTTTACCAGGTTACATGGAAACTTGCACCCACTCAATGTGTGCATAGACCTAATTCCTAGAAGGAGAAAGTGAGTGATATATCCCAGAATTGTTAATTAACTTAAACTCATGTTAATCACTTCCTATGCTGTTGTTATCCCTTTGTATCCTAAACACTCTGAAAATTTTTGTTATTAAGAGTTTTGTACTAATCATCGAAGCATGAGCACTTCTTGCTTCATGCATGGAAGTACTGTACATCAAGTCAGTTCCACCTCAGATTCCAACTGGTTAACACCAAGATTGTCAATATTCCTTTCCACAAGCTCATTTCTATCTGTGTCTGTATGTCTTCATTTCTTTTTGGTCACCATTGTGACAATTCAATCAATAATGACATGTACCTACTGTACAATACATCTTGTTTACAGACATAGAACCACTGAATAAATATAGTTCTGCCAATCAGTGTGCATCCAGTTTGAACAGAAAGTATTGCCAATTAAAACTACAGTAAAGTATACTAACTAAAACTATAGAGCTCGATCTCTACTGTTTGGTTTAACTTAAAATTTCACAGGATCAATTTCTGGAAGAATGAGTGTGATATTTCAACATGGTATTTCATTTTGTGAAATTTAAGTATCTCAGCTCAGTGAAGTGCCATGTACAGTACATACATGTATGCTGCACAGTTTTTTCATTGTGTCAATTTCACCTCATGAAAAATTAATATGAATTTGAGTATACACATGTACATAAGCATATGGGAGGGAGGAGGGGGACATATGCCCTCCCAATTTGGGCAAAAATAATGGACCCTTTTGGGCAAATGAGATAGTAAAGAAATAAATTATGCCCTTCTTTTGTAGACCCAAATTCCGGCAACTTGGTCCAAATTTTACATTCGGGCAAAAATTATCCCTGCCCCCCAGAAATATTGACCCCCATACGCCTATTCACTTGTTCAGAGGTGAACAGATCGGAACCTACTGTAAATTGATACTGTGAGGGATAATGCTGTAGATGTGATCCCAGATGTCTATTTTATGTCAGAAACAGTGAAAGTTTCCTTTTACAGGAACTATTCCGAGAAACAGGAGACCATCCAGGCATTCACAAGTTTCAGTGGATAGCTGGATGCATGTAAAGCACAGTATATTTGTATTGCTGAACAGAACAATGGCAGATGAAGCATTGAAGGACAGCAACAGTAGTTGCTATCCATGGTCATGGTTTACTGTTATCAATTCAAGTCTCAAAGGGCAGTCAATTAATACCATACTGTGGGAGAAGACTTTACTATTCTATGTAGCTGACTTTTATTTCAGATTACTTCGGAATAAGTACAGTTTACATGTCCTACAGTAACTCTGGTATGGATTCTTTCTACTGTTATTGTGGAGGTCAGTTAAAAGGAGAAAAATATATGTTATTTCTGAATTGAAACTACCTAGATTTTACACTTTGACCCAACCAGGATTCAAAGTACAGTAAAATACTTACTTTGTCAAACCTCTGTTTGCTGAGAAGTCAACCAAGTTGCCAGAAACATTGATTGTACGGTATGTTTTTTTTTTTTTGGTATGAAGCAATTCAAATATTTTTAGGTAGAAGTATTAACTGATGCATTGTCAACCTATTTCAGCCTCCAGTCCAAGTACCCTGAGCTTTATGTTTGCCTGTAAAAAGTTTGTTTCAAGCAGAAAGGAATTGAATATGATGGAGCTGGCACAGCTCTGATTGTATAGGGCCTCTGAAAAGAGGGGGAGCTTTTCAAGAAAATAAGGCTTCAAATGGAAATTTATATGCATTATTATTACAAACAGTGTGGACTGTGGAAAACTTCCAGAGATGTACTGTTCACTTGCCAGGTGCTGACCCTACGCAAAGTACATGTTGTACAGACTTGCAGTTAACTGAACAGTGCACAGCCATGTACAGTATGTACCCTAAAGCAGGGCTGTAGGTACAATGGCTACATTTTACCCTTTCATTCAAGCTGTTGGGAAGAAAGTAATGAAGCATTTACTTTTTCTGACATTTTCTTTGTTGTCAGTGTTGTCTTGAACTTGTCTTCAGGCCAAGTTATATTTTGGAAAATAAAAGAAAATAGTTAAATTCCTGAAAGGTTAGCATTGGTGTCATCCTCAGTGAGAAAGTAAGGGGAAGACAGAGTTTGAGAGTACAATAGGAGTATGTAGGTGAATTTTGTCTTCATCCTTCAAAAAGGGGGGGGGGCAGCATGCCCCCAGTCCCCTGCCTATTTACACCCACAATGGTTATAATTACTGTACCTTCAGAAGTACTTAGGCTAATAATTTGCGAAATCCTTCTGTAAAACTCCGTCTGAAGTGGCACTTGAATCTCACAGCATGTGCATTTGGGGTTCATGTCTGTAAGACCTGCCATCCATGACAGGTAGTAAAGTTTGTGATACTCATGACTGCTTATTAACAGAATTAATGGAGCCTTTCCTGATGGTAGTAAACATGTCTCATTTTATGAATGTTGTATGGCATAAAAATGAAAAGCCTTGTAAGCTTGTCCAGGTCAATAAACATTGCCTGTCAACTAAAAAACATAGCCCACACCCAAATGTATTTTTGAGAGAACTTAATTTTAGCATTCCTCTGAAATTTGCATTCAATAACAGATCATCAAGATCTCACAGACAAGACATCATCACATTTTCTATCAAAAGTGAATGTGAAGCAAGCAGGTGTGATGTTATGGTTTCACATTGTTCACCAATGTTTTGCATTTCTTAAAGGAAAAATGCAGTCCCCCAATTTGAATTAGTGTACCATGTCATCCTAATTCAGGAATGACTCAGGTCAGTCATGTGACAATGTTTTTGTTTCTTATTTGTTAAATTCGGGCAGAATAACTCCACCGTTTACCTTCAGTATTCAATGTTTCTATGCAGAAAAATAATGAAAGATAGTTGTGAGAAAATCAGAGGAGATCTGTAAATTCAGCAGAATTTTGAAAATATACTTCAGGGGAATGCTTTCTCCCTTTAACTTTTGACCTTATTTTGGATAGGGTTGCTGGTTTGCCCTGAGGATATATGTACAGTTTAGAACATTGACATGGTCAAGGATGTATCCATTGTATGTATGCATAAGATTTTTGTAATGTAAAATGGAAGGATAAGTAAAAAAAAATAAACAGTAGTCAACAATTTGAATCCATGATCACATGTGCTTGCTTCAAGTTCTCTTTCAATAGAAAATATAATAACTTCGGTATCCTGAGTTAATAAAGGGTTAATCAACGCTGGGCCATGCATTAAATAGAGGATAATGCACAATCGGGGGTTAATGCAAGCGATGCACGAGGGCGCAGCCCGAGTGCATCTAGCCATAGCATTAACCCCCCGGAGTGTATTATCCTCTATTTAATGCACTGTCCAGCCTTTGTTAGCCCTGTTCATTTATACACAACAAGAACTTGAAGAAAAAAGACTAAAACAAAAGAAAATTTGTGTTTGCAGATAACCACATTTTTATTGAAATCTAAACCCCGAAGAAAGATGAGATGTATTCACAACCTTTCAAAACAATATTCGTGCGCAATTAATAAAGTAGCCTACTATTAAACAAAATGAATTCAATGAAATATTCATAAATCATGAAATATAACAACGATGTGACTAAATTTGAGAAATGGTGCTCTTCTTTAAAGACTTCAGCAGCCGAAAAGGACAAAAAATTAACAGTTTGCAACATAACTAGAGGTATTATGACTCCATGGCAACCCCTTAGCCACGAAATCTTGCATTTGTATCATGTACATTTGCACTGCACACAGAGCATATTCACTAGGCCAGTCATGGTGTGTACGCTGTGTACGTTGTGGGCGCACATGCTGTATACATAAACACATGCACGTACGACGTACGTATATACTGCATGCAGTGACATATTCACCAGTATGCTTAAGTAGTGCGGTCTTTGTAAAACTGTTCGTCATTTGTTCAAACCCTAACAGACCTGTTCAGGTATTCTTGAGCTTTTAAGTTACTTCAAATGATGGAATTTGCCTAGGATTCAACTACTGATTTGGGGAGATAAACAGTTACATCATTTGAAACGTACATTTGAAGAAAAGTTTGGACATACTAGAGATCTCATCTCTAACAGTGGTAATGTTAGTAACGTTGATTTCGTTCAAGGATTCATTGCTTGACAAGGAACCTTTATGTAAGTTACAATGTTACTGAGGCTTGGGCCTAGGTTATTTGAATTTGAATTATAACTGTATGTGGATCCTTTGCCTCTTAGGGTTCATGTAAGATTTTGGAACAAAAATGTTTCCTAGAAATGGAAGCGTTTTCGTAGGCTTGATGTGAGTAGTGTTACACCATAGACCTAACGTTGGATATATCATATCATGCTCAGCTAGGCCTGTGTGTGTCAATCCAGCCATATCTGAAGCTAAGTGATCTTAGTACAGTGTAAATAGTACGGGATTGTATTCATCCACCTGTGATTTCATTCTTAATTTACTGTGGGTTATCCTAGGATAATGCATGGTCACCTGACCGTAATGAACCAATAGAAGTTGAGGATTTTAACTAAGTATGAATGAACAAACATAATTGAATAAACTGTTTCACCAGAATACCTCTGTTCGTCATTGACATATTAAATTCCAGTCCTGTTGAAATGCAGATATCCTGTGCTAAGACCTGACCTATTTTAAAATTACCCAGAGAGCTGAAGGAACTCTATTCATCAACTGTTTTGATTTCTAGATTACTCCAATAATTCAGGAAACTCAATATAGATCTCCATTGTCCTGTCAAAAGACCTCAAGTTTTGCTCTGCAATATTGTAGTAGCCTTACTAATTGTACATTTAATGGAACTTTCCTTATCTGAGTGCTGGCCAGCTCTTTTTAACTTCACACTATTTAAAAGAGACAGAGCTGACAAAGAAAATCTCATTAGCAGCTGTAATATCCTGGAGGACAATAAATAACCGGGGAAAATTAATCAGATTTAGTTCCTCTCTCTGTATACTGTTTTCCCGAAATCACCTTTGATATCCTGTTCAGGTAATGAATTGCACAGCATGGGTGCTGGACATCTTACCATAGTCCTAAATTTGTTATAGAAGTTTTATTAAATGTTCAAACTGTTCTCTGTGGTTGGGAAACTGTCCAAATTCTGGAAAAAGTAAACTTTTTCATGCATTCTGTTTTCTTTATCATGTTTCGTACAATAGTTCTGTACTGAAAAGTTGATACTGTAAATGTGACCAAAGTGCTGGTCGTGGGAGAGAATAAGGGGAGAAAATTTAAGATCTTCCAGACTGTGACTCCTGTTTTGTTTTAGAAAACAAAATCACAAGTATTTGGTTTACACTGCAGGTGTTCTAATGTGCTCTGGGCAGAGGGCCTTTTTTACTTGAGCTTTGTATTTAAAATATATTGTACATAGTTGCCAGGACTTTATAAAAAAGCATGTCTTAATAAAATTTTTGGCTTCTTGAATCTTATGTGCACCCAGCAGGCTACAACTTTGTGGCTTGTAGGCTGTCACTTGAGAAGCTAAGGTTTACAGCATATCATGATATATTGACTTAAAACTGAAGGCTGTTCCGTCTTATTCACTTTTTGCTTTCAGAAAGTGAATGGAGTTATTACAAGTGTGTGTAATAGTACGGCAACATGGACTGATAGTTAAAATGTCATTTAATATGGACTGGGTTTAGCAAATGTTCTTGTGCAAGATTTATACTATCACTGAGAGTGTCAAAGCTGAAGGAATGTAATGAATGCTCTTGGGCCTCTTTAATTTTGATCCCTGTAGGTTTTTCTCTTATTTTTCAGGCATCAAATCCTGTCTCTAGGACAGGGGTACTCTCGTGTTTCACAACTGTTGATAGGACCATGTATTTCAAATCAGTATTGTACAGGTACCTGAATCTCCTGTAACTACCATTCTGCATATACTTCAGAAAATATGAACCAAGTACAGTGCCAGACTCCAGAGTGCTGCTTACTGTACACAGTTTTAACTAAAAACTCACGGCAGCAAAAATGTCAATTGCCATTTTGTGGCAACTGTTTTGCAGCACAAACACAGTATGTTTCATGAATATGATGAAAGCACAGTACTGTAAATCTCACACAAATTTTTCAATCTTTAACAAGTGTAATAAGAAGTCATGTTCTTTAATTCACTACAGTACTTCTAACCTGGCTCAGAGCCATAGACAGTGAAAACAATATTTTCTGGCAACTATACCTGTTGTAGCTATTCAAGGGATTCAATGTCAAATCTGGCTGTATACCAGCAAAAATAATGGATCAGCTCAAAACTTCATGCCATCAATACATGTTTATGTTCTGTTTGCATCACTTGTGAGTTACATTGTCTGGAAGCGGTAAGAGCTAATGGCATTTTAAACTTTGATTATAAACTTTGGTCATAATATTTGGAATTTGTATAATAGAATAGCTCATTTGACAGTTACAAGTTGCAAAAATGTTGGATGGCAATTTGATAAATGCAAGTAAAATGTTGCCAAATAATTTGACAATTTTATTACAAAGTTGAATAAAATTTGGATTGCCATTTGTGGTAAAGTCAAATATAGTAGAGATTTAACTTTATATCAGTGGCTCCATGTTGAATTACCTTTGGCAGTAACTGCTGAGCCCACCATACAGGTTTTCAAGTGGATTCATGTCCCTCGGGAGACAGTAATTGGAGTAATTGCTGAGCCCACTATACATGTTTTCAAGTGGATGCATGTCCCATGGGAGAGTGATGACAATACTGTATGTTGTGGCATCTACTGGCAACTATGTAATGCATGGTTTATCTTGCAAATATGATTTAGTACTAGTTGGTAGTTGGAAAAAAAAAAACTTTTCGAATGGTGTAAAAATTGGACACAAGAATTAATATTTCATGGTAAACCACCCCACCAGGAGAAGAATACATTATGGGAAGCACAGATCTATGGATATTACAGAAGTTTTTGGTAAGTTAGGTTTGCATGAATGTTTTGTAATAATGTAACAGACTGATCACCAGAGTTGTAGCCGTAGTACAGTTTATTTATTAAGTTTAGTGCAATGCTGTAAGTACAGTAAAGAGTTCAAAGAGAGCATGCTGAACTGCACCTCGAACATTTAGGAGAGTGAAATAGGGCTTTACTCTTCATTTATGGGTGCTCAATTGCTGTATTTTTCGGGGTATACTGAGACCATACTACAGATCATAGATTTTAAGCCAGCCATACACTATACGACTTTGCACGCCACAACTCAACTCGATTGTCGGATCTCCAACAGTCAGTATAGTGTGCATGAGTTTGTGACTGCGACTGGAAGTTTTAGGACCAGTTTTAAGTCGTGCCAACTTCAGTCGGGAAGAACTAACATGTTGGTTCTTCCCGACAGAAGTCGGCAGGACTTAAAACTGATCATAAATTGCCAGTCGCAGTCTTAAAGTCTTGCACACCTCACGATTGTTGGCGACCCGAAGATCGAGTTGGGTTGCGGTGTGCAAAGTCGGTTAGTGTACGGCTAGCTTTACTTTCAGGTTCCTTCAACTCTCTAGCAAAGTGCAGAAGTTAAAGTCTTCATGTGCAGTAGTGGTGGAATTAATACTTGTCCCCGGGGAGGGGGGTGGCAGGACTCTCACTGAGAGCTAGGCACAGTGGTGGTACTACAGTAGGCATGTCTGCCATTTGCCACTTCTGTATATATGTACAACTGCTATACAGTACATTAGATGCTCTTTAAAGGCCGGGCCAATTTCTTCTGCCCAAGTGGTTCAGATCCTCCCAACAAATTTTTATGCTGTTAGCCCCTTATGGCCTCTCCCAGTGTCAGCATCTAAGCATCCCTCACCTCCCCCACTACGCAGCTTCATAGCCCCAAGTGCAATTTTGTATGAGCGGATGACTTTAATGTATGGCGGTGCTGTAGCTTTTCAGCCCTTTCTTTATAGATGTATAAATATAATATAGTATAAGTTTAGAATCCAGTTGATGTGTTACCTCATGTTACAGCCCACTGTGCTGTGCAGTGATCATAAATTATACACATCTCACTGATTTGAGCATGATATTGACCAGCAGTTTGTAAAAGGTTACATTCACCAAAGCATGTACAGTAAAGTAGAAAAGTTACAGTACTTGTACAGTACAGTGCAGCTGAAATATTACCTGTGTACAGAATGTGCTCATGCTCAAAATGTCACAAAATACTGTACAATGGTTGAGTCACAGTACATATGAAACACACTATGGTGAAAATTAATAGTGACATGGAATAAATTAGCTATTTGGATACATGTCATACTTTTCATGATTGGATTAATTACAAGTGAATGCGAACCGTAGCAGTCGGTTTCTGGACTTGTCACAGTGTTTTCATTGTGTGTCTTGTTGTTTTTGTTAATCTAAATGGGTATGAAAGTAACTTGAAGATTAATAGATGTTAGCTATAAACAGAGTTTAGTAATGAAAGTAAGTCTTAAGCTTTGTTACAGTTCATGGAAAATTCCTTGAGATATAGTTAAATTTTACGGTTTTTGAAACGACTGTATAATGTTCTTAACTGATCTTTTCATGGTTTTTGTAGTACTATTTCATTAGGAGAGATTGTTACCCTTCATTTCTCATATTTTGAAATGTCTGAGTGAGATCTACTGAAGTAAAAACTTATGTGTTTAATAAAGCAATGCAACACACAGGAGAATTTTCTTCAAAATAGCCCACCTATAACTGGAAAAAGAGCGACAAACTCATAGAGTTATATTTCTTTAGAATTGAAGACTTTTCCGAGTGGAGTAGGAACAACGAATGCATTGAAGGTTAACAAGTCCCTGCATGTACAAAAATCAACAATAGGCACTGCGTAGTTACCTTTTTGGTTTCGATGAAAGAGAAACCTATGCGGTCATGATGGCGTATGTGTGTATGTATGTGTGTATGTATGTGTGTGTGTGTGTGTGTGTGTTTGTGACGCTTAGCTTGTGTGCGCGATATCTCAAGAAGAAAAACTCCGACAGTTTTCAAACTTGGTACATAGATGCCCCATATTAAGAGGAAGAACCCTATCGTTTTTGGTGGAGGTCAAAGGTCATCTGGGGTCACCGGGGTCAAAACCTGAAAACCTTGTGTGCACGATATCTCAAGTTAGGAAGCTTGGATGAATTTCATACTTAGTGTGTAGATGTGTTATGGTAAGAGGAAGAACCCTATTGTTTTTGGTGGAGGTCAAAGGTCATCTGGGGTCACCGGGGGTCAAAACCTGAAAACCTTGTGTGCACGATATCTCAAGTTAGGAAGCTTGGATGAATTTCATACTTAGTGTGTAGATGTGTTATGGTAAGAGGAAGAACCCTATTGTTTTTGGTGGAGGTCAAAGGTCATCTGGGGTCACCGGGGGTCTAAACCTGAAAACCTTGTGTGCACGATATCTCAAGTTAGGAAGCTTGGATGAATTTCATACTTAGTGTGTAGATATGTAATGGTAAGAGGAAGAACCCTATTGTTTTTGGTGGAGGTCAAAGGTCATCTGGGGTCACCTGGGGTCAAAACCTGAAAACCTTGTTAACATGATATCTCAAGATAGGAAGCTTGAATGAATTTCATACTTACTGTGTAGATGTGTTATGGTAAGAGGAAGAACCCTATCGTTTTTGGTGGAGGTCAAAGGTCATCTGGGGTCACCGGGGGTCAAAACCTGAAAACCTTGTGTGCACGATATCTCAAGTTAGGAAGCTTGGATGGATTTCATACTTAGTGTGTAGATGTGTTATGGTGAGAGGAAGAACCCTGTTGTTTTTGGTGGAGGTCAAAGGTCATCTGGGGTCACCTGGGGTCAAAACCTGAAAACCTTGTTAACATGATATCTCAAGATAGGAAGCTTGAATGAATTTCATACTTAGTGTGTAGATGTGTTATGGTAAGAGGAAGGACCCTATCATTTTTGGTGGAGGTCAAAGGTCATCTGGGGTTACTGGGGGTCAAAACCTGAAAACCTTGTGTGCACGATATCTCAAGGTAGGAAGCTTGGATAAATTTCATACTTAGTGTGTAGATGTGTTATGGTAAGAGGAAGGATCCTATTGTTTTTAGTGGAGGTCAAAGGTCATCTGGGGTCACTGGGGGTCAGAACCTGAAAACCTTGTGTGCACGATATCTCAAGGTAGGAAGCTTGGATGAATTTCATACTTAGTGTGTCGATGTGTTATGGTAGGAGGAAGAACCCTATCATTTTTGGTGGAGGTCAAAGGTCATTTGGGGTCACCGGGGGTCAAAACCTGAAAACCTTGTGTGCAGGATATCTCAAGGTAGGAAGCTTGGATGAATTTCATACTTAGTGTGTAGATGTGTTATGGTGAGAGGAAGAACCCTATTGTTTTGGTGGAGGTCAAAGGTCATCTGGGGTCACCTGGGGTCAAACCCTGAAAACCTTGTTAACATAATATCTCAAGATAGGAAGCTTGGATGAATTTCATACTTAGAATGTAGATGCATTATGGTACGAGGAAGAACCCTGTTGTTTTTGGTGGAGGTCAAAGGTCATCTGGGGTCTCTGGGGGTCAAACCCTGAAAACCTTGTTAACATGATATCTCAAGATAGGAAGCTTGGATAGATTTCATATGTGGTATGTGGATGCGTTTTGGTAAGAAGATGAACCTATCACTTTTTGGTGGAGGTCAGAGGTCATCTGGCGTCACTGGGGTCACACACTGCAAACCTTGTTAACACGATATCGCCAGGTAGGAAGCTTGGGTAGATTTCACACTCAGTATGTGATGCGTTGTAGTGAAAATATGAATGCTTTCGTTTTTAGTGGAGGTCAAAGGTCATCTGGGGTCACAGGGGTCAAAAAGCAAAATTTTAAGAATTCCCAAGATCATCTCATGGGTTCACCAGAAGTCAAAATGCAAATTTTACCAAGAATTCCCAAGATCAAATATGAACCTAAAATTATTTTTCCAACATGTTAAGATATGACTTGACCAGTGACTGAAAGATATGGGACATCATGGCATTATTTGGAATAGAACATGTATCATCGAAACCTCAATGCATTTTTGCATTCTGGTTTGCACATCAGGTTCAGCTGAAAGTTGTATTTCCTTTGGAAAGAGGTGCTTGCTTTGTCGGTGATCAGGTTAACACTGATGGAGTGATTGTATCAACATTAGATCCAGTGGCGCAGCCAGTATGATACTGATAGTATGGTACGGTTACGTACGCATGTACTGCATTTACGCAACATATTTCCGGGACGTTTTTGAGGTAACCAGAACTTCGTAAATCCTCGTCAGTGTGTTTCTTTGTATTTGGCGTAAACGACTGCCTGATCAATAACCAGATTTTACTAATTACGTTAGAACATTGATCAGCAGAAGGAATAATTGTCAAACTCAAGGGAGAGGTAAATGCAGGCTGAACTGGTGAATGATCCCCAGTTAAAGCATGGAAGTAGGCCTACTACCTTCGACTGGTCACTTGTCATGGTTAAAGAGAATAAAAATAACCCTCCAAATGCAAAACTCCATTACATTTGTTACCATTACTATGCTGATTCACCTTAATAAGTACGCACGATGATCTACAGAGTTTATATATTAATAAAGTTGGGAAATCTCCGTGATGGTGCCGTGGCCTAGTTGGATAAGGCATTCAGATTCATTCGAGAGGGTGTAGATATCTTAGGTACGAACCCTCTCTACGCACTCCCATATATTTTTTCCCCTTCAACTTTAGATTCGCAAATGTGAATGCCTCCCATTCTAGTTTTTTCTATTAATCATCTATATGGTATGTTTTGTTGAACAGTCTGTTATCTACTTCATGTTTCGTTTTTGTTCGGTGACATGGGAGATTTTTTAAATTAAGAAAAGTTTGAAGTCACCTAAAAATATACACTGTTTCTGTATCATTAAGATATCCCTTCCTTGTGTTGTAGACGTTTTGTTAAATGGTAAAAATGTTAAAATGTTTTAGTGGAAATTACTACAACTGCTTCCAAACCCTATAAAATGGACAAAATGGAGTATGTCACACAATTTTGTATATCAGAGCTGCTGGTCTGTCAGTGTATACAGATCCAGTCAAGGTGCATTTCTTTTAAGGTATTATGACATGTAGCTCATCTGAAATGAACTGTAACACATTTGCAGGGCAAAAGGTTATTCAAAAAAGTACAGTGTACAGCTAAAAAGTCAGTAAGAAAGAGCACCCATTGCAATAGCTATTTGTATTTTTAAGAGGTTTGTGTTTGTATTTTGCAAAAAAAGAAAAAGAAAATAACAATATCCTTACTATTAGGTGCAGGAAAAAGCTTGTTCCAAAAATGATACATGTACAGTAGTTCAGACACACTGTGGCATGGGAAGATTGTACAGTAGTGTACCCCAACAACAGTTTGCTAATTTTCATAACATTTACACTTTTTCTGCTGATTGTAACTCCATGTACAGTAATGTTATGATCTGTTTAGTGAACATTAATACTGTATTTTCAGTAAATTTCAAAATCTCTCATTCAGGGCTAGAAATGACTGGCAGCACTGATAGCCATGGCTGTCGGGTCCTTACTGATGGCCGTTGTCAGGGATGTAGCTACAGTGGGCGGTGCTGGGCGTTGACACCCAGCACTTGATATTCCCCCCCAGCACTCCAGGCAAACACACGGCTCCCCGTCCACCACAAACCTGCCTACCCAGACCTAAAACTAGCCCTAAATTTACTCCCTAAAGTAAAGTGAGGGAAAAATGAAAAATTTGATAGATGCCATGGGGTGGGGTGAGGTGCTTTCTCCAGATAGGACAATTACCCGGCACTCAAATTTGGCTAGCTACATCCCTGGCCGTTGTGCCCTTCAGAAATGTCCTATGAAATAACATAGACTGACAGTCAATTTGCTTATTTTGGCTGTGCCCTTTTTCAAGCTTATTTCAAGTCCTGCTCATACATTTGTGTTTAATATCTTACAAATTATTGCAGAAAACATGAGTAAGCACAGTGTGCATACAGTTGGCCAGTGCCTGTAAAGAGAGTAAAGAATGTGCTGGTGCATGTAGCCACCCTTCACAATTGAGGTCTTTTGACCAATCCAATTGCATTATAATAATTTGTGGGTAGAGGCTACTTTATAATTTGATTTTGCTCTCCTTTCATTTTGATCAATAATACTGTGACAAATCAGAAATGTCATGGATGCTTCAAACTGTCATTTTAAATTGTATGTACTTGTATAAATAAAATGTTAAAATAATACTTGGTACAACCACGTCATAGGAATGTTTGTTTCTTAGAATGTTTTTATAAGATGTATTTGGTTCCTTCAATCCTGTGAGGTTGCTTTGCTAAGTCTACAATCCTATCCTGTTTATGTAAATGCTTTTCATCCTTCTGGCTAAGATCGTGAGTATTGTCTGCTTAGTTTATGCTCGTAATTTCTGCTTTAGTGAAGAATGTAGCCATGTGTGACACATCTTCAGTGTAAAGGTCTGAAGGCTCAGTGGTGTACTGTATATTCTGAGGAGTTCACTTCACTTCCCTGGCCATTAGGACATGTACAGGTATTTTTGTCCATCCATCCTTTATGGTGCTGTCCAACACTTAAACTTTCTGGCCTACACTAATTTAAAAAAACCATGGGTCTCGCCTGGCATTATTTTCATCTGAATTAGGCACATTTGGCTAATTCCAGCGTGACTGACGGGACAATTTCAAGCAATTTTCTTTTTTGAAAAGCTTGCAGAAAAAAATGTGCTTGGCTTAGCCAAAAAAGTTATAATGTAAATTAACAAGAAAAAGTCATGTTTCAATTTGAAAAACACAGGCCGACTCTAAATCATTAAACAGCTGAATGGCAGCAGTTTGATATCAGTGTGACTGACGGGACAAGAAAAACCATCACTTTTCAAAAAAAGTAGATTCATGCATAATTCTATCTGTTCTCGGAGGAGATTAACTGGAAACTCTTCTTAAAATTAATCATTAGTACATAAACAACCAGGAAACATTAAATTCAATTTAATAAAATTTACAAATTGCAATATGTGGCTCATCAAAATAGTGACTGACGGGACGTGACTGACGGGACATTTTTGTCACATTTTTCTCAACATATTTGCAAGCCATTTTCAAGTCTTCAAAATGTATGTTCTTTTCCTAAAAGTAGTAAACAATGGAAAGCAGTAGTTTTAATATCATTCGAATCAAGAAATAACTATTTTACTTAAATATTTTCTCACCTCCAATTCAGTGGAGGTGTTTGAGTAATAAACACCTCAGAGTATTGTAGAAATGAATCAGTGATGGAACATAGGGCATTATTTTCACAAATTTCTCTTTCCTATGCCAAACAGCATCTCTCTTTGGCTCAAATTTGTATGGTGTATAACCTTCTGCAAGTTTCAAGTTACCGTGTATGGTACATACTAGTAATTTTTGACATTGAGAATCATACCATAATATGTGACCATGTCATACATCACTTCAGCCCGTGTTCCAGTTCCAACATTGAGATGATCTTGCACAGAGGGTGATGTAAAGGCATCATATACTAGGACATTACAACTGGCTTGCTTTTGGGGCTGGTACTGGACAGAAATAATCCCCTCCTTGAAACTGAAGTACAGTAGGTAGGATTGTTGTCCTGTTGAGCTGAAGTAAGAGGCAGTTTTCAATGTGTGTGGTGCCAATGAATGGAAAATAGTGGGCACTTTATATTCCAAGAATGGAAGATATCTCCACACTATGTGGAGTCCAGTTTGCTGAATTGGGATTTCATGTCATCTTGTGACATACTGTATAATATTGATGAGGTTAGGACATACCACTCGGGCAACATTTGCAAATTCCTCAGACGTGTTCATATCAAGTTTTCGAGCCAAGACACTTTCAGAAAACTGGTGCTCAAGAGACCCCCAACTGCATTGATACACCCTTTTCTATGGGAAGTTATTAAAAAATCCCGTGTAGTGGGTATCTCATTCCAAGTGATGCTGCATAACAAAAAGTTTTGTTTGAAGTGTTGTGCAGCTCCATCAGACTGCAGTTGTAGTTTTTGTACCTACACATCAGGATAATTCTTTTTAAGTTTGTCTGATTGAAGAGGTAGGCAGCATGTTTGTCATGACTTTTGAAGTCTGAAATAACTACATACGAATCTGAACGTAATTCTTCCTCCTTCCTGTAGTACATCATATTAGTATAAAGAGAGAGGATGAATTTTGTTCCCAGTAGACTGGTTGGATACCATCTTGTTGTTTGTGTGTATAGTTTTTACTGAAATCAGTGTATAATGAGGATCCAAGGGGCGAAACCAAATGTTTACTCCCGAAGGAGTTCTGCTGCCTGAAGGATCTACATCCCCAAGGGACAACTTCAGCTGAACATGACCAACCTCACAACCTTCAGACCTTAACATCATGGCTCTGCCATGCATGGTCCCATTCTTGACTGGCTGAAAAGACTGTTGTACACATAATCTTAGCTACCGTAAAAGGCAGAGAAGTGTATGTACAGTGTAACTTGCTCAGTACAGATGTGCATAGAGTAGAGACAAGTGAATCACTAAAAAGGGATTATTTACAAAGTTTGTCATGGAATGAAAAAAAATGTACAATTTATTTTATTTTGGGGTGTACAATTGAATTTTTATGTCATATGGCATTATAAAATGTTGAGATTGATGCCATTGTGAATATATAATCATATTTGCCTCAGATTTTGAGCAGAAGCGACAGTCACAGAGTGAAAATGCATGTGACTGACGGGACAAATTGTGGCTGACGGGACAGAATATGACTGACGGGACGAATTTTGAAATTAAATATTTCTGTTATTAAATACCACTGAACTTTTTTTCTCAGGTTTTTGTATGAGTCTAACTTACTAGAAGATAGATTAAACTTAAAAAATGTACAAATAAGTATAGAAAATAAACAACTTTCTTACGTTTTTTCGTGACTGACGGGACATTTCAACACCCAAATTTGAAATCTGTATTATAGGTACATAATGTTTCTATTTGGGTGTAATTCATATCCTGCACTACAGTTAAGGTGCCAACATTGACACTGGACTATTAATAAATTTCTTAGGTGCTTTTGTACTGTATCACTTGGGATCGATATTTTTCTACAAATTTGAGTTTCTAACAACCCCCTCAGTCTTCCCATCTTCAAATTGCCATAAAAATATATTGAATTACAGCAGGAGCAAAGCGAAACTAGTTTCTGACATCTTAGACAGTCTACTTAACAGGAGGAAAACAATTGGAAACATTGAATAAACTTTAAAAATTCATGCAAGTGCAACATTTCTACGGAATTAGCCATTTGTAATTAAATTGCAGCCTGCCTGGCAATATATTGCTGCCTGCTTGAAATACTGTAAAAGTATATTAACATCCATGGTTGTAACTTTAATATAGGGTGAGCTTTGTACTATTGTATATACTGTACACTACTATGCAGTACAAGTTGTGGTATACTGTACAGCAGCGCTTCTCAACCGGTGGGCCCCGAAGCCCTCCCAGGACGGCCGCGAGATCTGCCATAAAATATAAAACATAAAGAAAAAAGAATAAACTTTTTGTAAGGTGGGCCTCAGAAAAATTCTGAGAGTCAAAGTGGTGCTCGAGTTAAAAAAGGTTGAGAAGCACTGCTGTACAGTATACTGTGCATAGGTTGTATTTGAGTTTGGCAGTGCTGATCGAGAGTGCTGATTTTATTCTTACACACTATGATAAATTCATCTTTGCTCATGTCTTCTCTAGACCAAATATAGCATTTATCATAGTTTCATTTATGGCAGGCCTTTTTCCCTAAGTTGTATTGACATTTTCATAAGAGCTAGTGAATACTCAATATTCAAATGAAGAAATATAATTAAAAGTGTGTGTTTGAACAGAGAGTCATATGGCAACTCTGTGGTAAGAACCTATGGTTTTCAGTATCTTTTTGTTGTATGGTAGCAACCCTTTTGAAAACCGCTCAAGCTCAATGATTATCCCGCTAACTGTGTATAACGGATATATCCATCATGTCCTTTCTTCACGCTGCTGTGTAATGACGGATATATCTGTCTGTAATACATTGCGTTCAAAATTAATTCCGCAGTGGGATGAAAGTTACAATATTTTAATTCCACAGTTAACAGGTTACACAGTACATTGTGTAGGGAAACTGTACTGCAAATTTTCCAAGACCTTTAATAATACCTGAACTTCTTAGAGAAATTGTATTTTTTTACATAATATCTCTCAGTCTGAATACACAGTGGGCTAGTGGCATGTATAGCTATATACTGTAGTACTGTAAAGGGCACATCAAGAGGGTTCTGACATTTTGATGCTTTTTCAGCTTTGAAGGGCTTCTGTATTTATTTTACTCATTTCTGTTTTTATAATGAAATCAGTGTGATACCAAGTGATAAAAGGACAAATTTTAGAAACACATTTACTAGCTCTACTTTAGTTAAATACCTTTCTTTATAAGTGATAAGGAAATGTTTTGAAGTTATTAGAAATTTGTTGTTTTGTCATTATTGTATCTACTGTACTGTGCCATGAAGCATGGAAGTACTACCTGGGAGGATGTACTTCCATGCATGAAGCAGACAGAAGCACAGTCATTCACAAGTCATTTGATGTTATCAATGTAGTTCAGTTACCAGTTTAAAGTGGAAATAAGGTTTCAACTATTGAATGCATGGTACAATGTTTATTATCAGAAATTTTGGTGTCTACCATAAAAATGTCCAAAAGTAACATGCAACACTAGACCAACCCCGCAATCATTATGCATTTTATAGGTAGGGTCAACCACAAATGACTTGATCTCTGTGTCATTCTTTATCTTGTCATTTTGTGTACATTCTTTCTTAATATTTATACTAAAAGAAGAAAGTGGATGCTAGGCCCCATTTAATTCCCACCTTAAAAAAAGGAATTGCCACCAGTGATTTTTTGTCCGTAGTGTGGAACAGCCCATTTGCTCTACAGTGTGTCCATACAGAATCCCATTGACTTTAGGACCAATATGCAGGATCAGTGGGCTGTAGGACCAATGATCTGTAGAGCCAATGATCTGCACTGCAGGACTGGAATAAATGGGCTGTATTTCAGTATTTAAGGGTTGAAGGACCAGATGGCTGTAGGACTAAAGAGCCTGTAACTCTTGCTATCCACAAGCTGAAGACAGGACTTTATCAGAAGGGTTGGCATGTCAGCTCATTTCGTAGTGAGTTAATTGAGGACGGAATACCTCCCAGTAGGTCTACAAACTAAAGCTACACCAAGTTCCTGAAATGTTTAGTGTGCCAGCTCCATAAGTTTAATATATTCAGGGGCTAGGAAGCCACTTGGATTCATTAAAGACCCTATAGAGGTTCTTGGTATGTCACAAATACTGTACCTGTACATGTGGCAACAACAAAGTCAGCCATAATGGACATCATACGTATCGTGCATAATACTGTATGTACCATGTTTCAAAAATTATTGGTCAAAGCTTAAAATGTTTACTACTGTAGTACTTGCTTTTCCAAGAGTGTTTCCTATAATGGCGAAAGTTTGTTGCATAATCGTCAAGCAAAATCACAGGCCCAGTTTTGTTATCAACTAATATATAACATAGAGCTGAAATTTCATAACATAGAGCTGAAATTTCATAAAGGTCTAGAATTGGGGAGACCACACACTAGTTGGGCTCACTTCATGTCTGGTGAGTGACTACAGATATTACGATACAAGTTTCCTCTGTGATCATTATGAAGCATGTAAACCCAAGACGTACCTTGTAGCGGCCACACAGGCCTACTGTACATGTTCACATAAATACAATTGATAGGGAATAGTTAAGAAAGTACTGTATTCTTTGAAAAGAAGGAAGAAAGCATTTTATGCTTTGACTGATACTGAGTGTACACAGTGTAGTTATTATTGGTTTCGATGAAAAGAGAAACCTATGCAGTCATGATGGCGTGTGTATGTATGTGTGTATGTGTGTGTGTGTGTGTGTGTGTGTTTGTGACACTATGCTCATTAACACGATATCTCAAGAAGGGAAGCTCTGACAGTTTTCAAACTTGGTACATAGATGCCCCATATTGAGAGGAAGAACCCTATTGTTTTTGGTGGGGGTCAAAGGTCACCTGGGGTCACCGGAAGTCAAAACCTGAAAACCTTGTTAACACAATATCTCGAGATAGGAAGCTTGGATGAATTTCATACTTTGTATGTAGATGCGTTACAGTAAGAGGAAGAACCCTATCATTTTTGGTGGAGGTCAAAGGTCATCTGGGGTCACCGGGGGTCAAACCTTGAAAACTTCGTTAACTCGATATCTCAAGAAGGGAAGCTCTGACAGTTCTCAAACTTGGTACATAGATGCCCCATATTGAGAGGAAGAACCCTATTGTTTTTGGTGGAGGTCAAAGGTCACCTGGGGTCACCAGGGGTCAAACCCTGTAAACATTGTTAACACAAAATCTTGAGGTAGGAAGCTTGGATGAATTTCATACTTAGTATGTAGATGCATTATGGTAAGAGGAAGAACCCTATCATTTTTGGTGGCAGTCAAAGGTCATCTGGGGTCACCAGGGGTCAAACTCTGAAAACCTTGTTAACATATCTCAAGAAAGGAAGCTCTGACAGTTCTCAACTGTAGTACATGGATGCCCCATATTGAGAGGAAGAACCCTATTGTTTTTGGTGGAGGTCAAAGGTCACCTGAGGTCACGTGGGGTCAAAACCTGAAAACCTTGTTAACACAATATCTCGAGATAGGAAGCTTGGATAAATTTCATACTTTGTATGTAGATGCTTTACGGTAAGAGGAAGAACCCTATCATTTTTGGTGGAGGTCAAAGGTCACCTGGGGTCACCTGGGGTCAAACCCTGAAAACATTGTTAACACAATATCTTGAGGTAGGAAGCTTGGATGAATTTCATACTTAGTGTGCAGATGCGTTATGGTAAGAGGAAGAACCCTATCATTTTTGGTGGCGGTCAAAGGTCATCTGGGGTCACCGGGGGTCAAACCCTGAAAACCTTCTTAACACGATATCTCGAGGTAGGAAGCTTGGATAAATTTCATACCTTGTATTTAGATGCCTTATAGTAAGAGGAAGAACTCTATCATTTTTGGTGGGGGTCAAAGGTCATCTGGGGTCACCAGGGGGGTCAAACCCCTGAGACAGCTGCCAACCAGCATGGATTTTCCATATTCAGTACGGAAAATCATTGTAAATACAGATTTTTCCTTGATAATCCGAATTTTCAATGAGTAAATAGGTCCTTTCACGAACGTTATTATTCTTTAGCCAACATATCAAAAGACTGAGAATAGACTACAGTATTTCACCTGGCTGTACAGTACTGTGGTGTATTTATTTGAGCCCAGTAATCTATGCTGTTATGTTATTGGTTAAATTTTTGTCAACAAGTTGATGTTAAACCAATCAGAAGATAGTTTGCAGCAGGTCCATGACATTCCATAAGGCATCATATCATTGGTTGATCAGTTGTAAACAGATCCACTTTCAACCAATCAGAAACTGTGTTAAAAGCTAGTTTCTGAGTGCAGTGACAGACTATCGCACATAGCCTGCCTGCCAAGGTCTGTTGAGCTGGCTGAGTAGCCTAACGTTAACGTAAGATTTGAGTAACTGAATTGGAAAATTAGCACCAAGAAATGGAATAATCAAACTTACAGCAGGAATATCACAGTATGTTGTAATATGGCTCCTCTTCAGAGTAGCATGGTAGCAGAGTAGCATGAGTAACTTTGGTGGAAAATTTACCAGGCAGATCAAGTTTTATCGTAGGCCTAGGCCTAACAGTTAGGGCCTAGGCCTAACAGTTAGGGCCTAGGCCTAAGTGTTGTTACAGAACCAACAACAAACATTAGCCTACACACACAATAACGTTAGGCTCAGTACATAAATCTAATGCAGAGTTCTAGGTTTATGGGCTAGGCCTAGACAAAGTCCTAGTCCTGTGACTAAGTCATAGCCTAACTACCACAGTACGGGCTAGCCTAATTGTAGTAGGCCTACAGTATGTATGGGCTGATATTAGAGGTAGCCTAGGTTACTGTAATAGCTATGGCCTGCTGTAGGCTAGGGCTAATCAAAGCAGTTATTGCCTGTCAAATGTTGGTACCCATCATCTAAGTTTGTAGTATTTACAGAGAGATTTCTGTGACCAGCTGTGCATAGGCCTAGGCTAGGTTTATACTTATAGCTAGGCCTGGGCTAGACCTAGGCTAATGTTACTAAGGGCCTTGCCAAGTATTTAGCGTAGCCTCTAGGCTATACTGTAACGTTAGGCCTTGGGAATACTTGGGATATTTTGCTTTTTGTCCTTTGGTGACCCTGATGACTATCTTGGGAATTCTTGGGAAATTTTGCTTTTTGACCTCTCGTAACCCCAGATGACGATCTTGGGAATTCTTGGGAAATTTTGACCAGTGACTGAAAGATATGGGACATCATGGCATTATTTGGAATAGAACATATATCATCGAAACCTCAATGCAGTTTTGCATTCTGGTTAATTATTGTAAATTACATTTCTGTTGCACTTATCCATAAAGTAAGCTCTAAGTTCTCTTAGTTTTTGCAAGTACACTAAGTTTGACTTTCAAAATCGCGGTATGGGTAAAAGGGAGCCCATTATGACATCACATGAAGAACCGCCATATACTGTGCCATGCTGGTCATGGATGAACATCGGTAAGATTTGCCTTCCCTTTGCGACTAGTACAGGAGGTTAATGAGGCAAGGGTTTACCTACTTCTCCCAGTCCTGCTACTGGGACTTCATTTGATCTCCCTACGTATTTGACATACAAGAGTGTACCCCATTTTTGGCAACTTTCCCAAAGGTGTTGAGGGATGAGGGGATCCTTGCTCTGCACTACTGCTAGACAGCTGAAACAAGCAAAGACCTGTATGGGATGACCTCCTGAAGGGACAACTTCCGTACTCTGACCACTTCCTTAATTGAAAAAGCACAAACCATACTGGAAATCACCAATCATCACTTTTCACTCAGTAAGATTATCAATTTTGAGGAATTTGACTGTTAGGTCATTGTGTGAAAACAAATTTAGTAAAGTTTAATGAGCAGGACTGACCAACCAGGCCTGGCAGTTTGCCAGTGATGGAATGTTGTTCCTTCATCAAAACTTTTGCAGAGCTTGTGGACCCTCACTTCTATCAGCTGTCATTGTCCATGCATTCTTTCACAGATGTACTCAATATTTTCATGTACATTTTCATGGTAAGAAGAAACTGGGTGGGGGAGTAAAGGTACATCCAGGTTTGTTCATTTTTAATGTTTATTACAAGATAAAAATGAATCTGATTTTTTTTTTTTATGTTGAACCCTGTTCAGTCCATATACCCTTCCCTTAGAGACACTGTTTTAGATTCATGAATCCTACAGAAGAACTGCTAAGCTTTCCACTTTAGGAGAGTGTTTGTACTGAGTTTATGTTCCTTAGAATGAGGGGTATATACAGTATGCAGGCAGACCTATTCTACCGCACAATAGCTGTTCATGGCAAGACAAGCATAGGAACTGTCAGGAGTTTCTTTGTAATGATACAGTTACCTTGCTCATACTGCAGTTGTGTTTGTATTTCATGTATTGTATACAAGCAACACACAACATTGTTGAAAGGCTGTGTACATAGTACTGTAGTACAACCATACTATAGTAAACATAGGTAAATCAGGTCTAAAATGAAGTTAAGGTAATTTTTATCTTTTAATCACTGAGTGAAAGATTTGAAGCAATTTCATATTGCCTTTGTTCTTTTTTATGGAAAAAATTTAAACATTGAAACTTGGGATTTTTGTGAATGATTTTTTAAAAAAATGTCAGTTAATTAAAATAGTGATTTAAGTCACTGATTTAAATCGATGTGATGTGAATGGGCCAGTCCTGTGTACAACAGAAAGAAGCTTTGAAAAGAGAGTGATTTTTGTAGAATTAAAAGATAGATGGCAGAGATCCAAATTGCTTGCATAATAAAATTGGGTGATTAGGTGGCGGGCGGGTTTGGAACCTTTTTCTTTTGTAACTTTTTTTGTATGTGTGTTGAGTTATTATAATGAGAAACAGATGTGTCTCCTGTGGACAACCACCCGTACAGGTACGAAACTATATTATTAGTGCTGTTAAAATACAGGGTAGTTAATTTTATGTTATAATTAGACCTCATATCATCTGTATACATGTACATGTATGTTTACGTCTCCCTATTATATCCATTTATATTTTACTGTAGGCTATAGCCTTGAATTCTTATTGCATCTTTATGATGTTGCATTCCCAAGTACCGTATAGAAATGTAAAAAAAAGAAGAAATATTTCAGTGACACACCCAGTATGAATTAGAAGCTTCATTACTCTGTGAAATATTTTTAAAGGGTAAATGCATTCACCTCAATGTAATTTACATAATTACTCTACCATACCTGGTTATGCAATTTTTACATATGGCTCTGTTTTAATCATCATGGAAAAGTACTGTGGGTTAATGGCATTGTATTTAATACCTTAAAACCTCTTGTTCTTTTGTAGGTTGTGAAATATCTTTAAAGATGCTTGTATCAGAAACCAAATGAGATTTGGATTTGTTCAACTGATGCTTCAGAGTTGTGATGGATGATTACTGTACATGCCCTTTAAGGGGAAATGTTGCATTTAAAATGCACTAACATGGCATACTATGAAAGCAGCTGTGATCATTCTTGATCCATTCAGTCTCATCTATAAACTCAGACAATTACTTCATCTTTTCAAATTATTATAGGTACCATTGTTTGAAATTTTGAAAGTTTGGGCCAATTACAGTAGAGCTACAAAAAACTGACTTGTTTCCTGTGAGAACTTTATTTCTTGAAAATATAGCTTCCACGCTGCCTTATTTTGAATTACCTACCATTCGATAGCCATAAATTAAATAGTTGTAAAAATATGAAAATTTGTGTACCACAAATGCAATAGATCCCATTTCACTGTATTAAGTTGTGTTTCTGCTATGGTCTGTATGGGTAAAGCATGTTTGCAAAGCCATGCTTAGTAACTTGTCATTTCCAGCAATTTGTGATGTAATTACTAAGTATTGAAAACAGATGCAGTATCTTGGGGAATAGAAAATGAATCCAGGTGAGATTTAGTGAGTACAGCAGGCACTGAGATTAAGTTTGTATTTTTTAGAGTCTGCTGTGCTGTGTCTTTGGGCAGACTTAGAGTAGTTTGTGAAAATCCAAAGACTTTCAGTAAGAAAGTTTCCTCAGATAGTATCTACCTGTTCTAAGGATCATCCTCCTCAATATAAAAGTGGCTTTTGGTTTTGATAAGAGAAATCTACTGTATATGCAATCATGATGGCATGTGGTGTACAGTATGTATGTGTATATGTACATGTATGCATGTTTGTGTATGTATGTGTTTGCGATGCTGAAGTTGTTTTATACAGTATATCACAAGACAGGTAACTCTTAAAAGTTCTCATGTTTGGTTTCAGGTGTTTCATATTGAGAGGAAGAACCCTATCATATTTGGTGGGGGCAAAGGTCATCTAAGGTCCCCAGAAGTCCGTCGAGCACTGAAAACCTTGTTTATGCAATATTTCAAGTCAGGAAGCATTGATTGTTTACATACATAGCACATGGATGTGTTGCATTAAGTAGATGGTAGAGGTCAGTGGCACTGGTACAGGGGGCATGTGCCCCCAATTGATTTCCAAAAGTTTCCCCCAAAATATTAAAATGAGCCACAGAGGTGTTAAAGCTGTAAATTTCTACAGAGGGTAGGTCAGGTGTGTTTCTGACTGAATGATGAATCTGTTTTAATAATTTGTTATCACAAGTTGTTCTCAGTCAATCACAATTCACGCAAATCCTTCTCAGGGTATGAAATTGATGCGAACCTCCGCGCACGTGCAGCCTCATTGCATGGCTGTGTATACTGTCAATGCCCTCTCAAAATGCCGATTGTTCTTGTGCATAGGAGTCATTATGGAGGAGCACAGCATTGCAAGAATGCAAAGTAGTGAAATTCAGGGGAAGGCGTACTTTATAAAATTTGAAAGCTTATGTGAATTACTAGACAGAAAACTCGCCCTCTAATTGACATATGCAGTTTGCGAGGAATTTAAAGTGTTTCAGTGCAAAGTCTGCATGCAACTTTTGTTATGGAAATGATTTTCAATGCAAAATTGTGGCGTGCTTTGCAGGCATTCGTCATGGTACACACTCCATATCTTTTGACCATTATTGGGGCTACAGTGACATTCTTAGCATGTATTTGTCATGGTACACAATCTTATTTATAAAGAGTGCCATGCCACAGCCAAAATATTACTAAACAATAATTTCTAAGCAAGTAATTAATTGAAAGATTTGCCAAAGATACCACATTTTGCATCTAAGCTACAGTACCTTACCTGAACAAGAAATTTTCAATAGAGATGTTATCCCTCCACTAGACAACACACCTTTCTTTTACAGTCAGTCAAAAGTACTGTAGAGTTAACTTATTTGTGGAAGTTTTCCAGTATATGATCAGTTTGAAAATTTGTCAAAGGTAACACCATTTTGCATCTAAGCCATCTTACTCCCCTTGGACCCCTCCCCTAGGATGTCACATGCACAAGGTGACAAAGGAAGGATTAACTCTGGGTGCAAACTACCATCGATGCGAATATGTATGCACAATTTACACCAACTTTCTGGTTTTATCATGGGTGGGCTTAAGACATCATCTGTAGTGCCCCACCCCTGTCACCATCCTCTGGTGGCACCACTGGTAGAGGTCAGGTCATCTGAGGTAAAACTCATTTATGCAATATTTTAACATACAAATCATGAATAGTGTTCATACTTTGCATTTAGATGTTATATTGAGTAGATGAAGCCTGTTGTTTTTGGTGAAGGTCAAAGTTCATCTGAGGTCACGGGGGTCAGACTCTGAAAGCCTTGTTTACACGATATCTCAAAATAGCTATCATGGGTAATATTCATACTTAGCATAAAGATGCATTAATAAAACGTTAATGAAACCTATAATTTTCAGCAGAGGTCATCTGAGGTCAACAGAGATCATCAGGTCACCAGCGGTCAAACACTGAAAATATGGTTTCACTATATATCTCAAGATGGAAAGCATATATATTTTTACATTTAAGTGTGGTATGTTGTGTGAAAGACTGGTACAGATATTATTGAACATTAAAGTCAATTGAGGTCAGGTGGAAAACTTTCAACCCGACTCACATATCTCGGTAGAAAGGAAGCATAGTTTTCAAAGTTTAGCATGTGAATGCTTTATATTGAATAGAAAAAGTCTTTTGTTTTTGCAGAGGTCAAGGGTCACTAGAGGTGAAACACTGAAAACATTGTAAACATGGTATCTTAAGGTAGGGGTACTAGAGACACAGTGTATATACTTGAATTGTTGATGCATCACATAGACCAAAATAGTGGTACAGCAAACACATCTCAAGAGCTGTATTTCTAGAAAAAAATGCTGAAGTCTAGCATATGGAAGTCTTTGGAGCATTGATGTTTTATTGCATTCTGATTTGGATTTTTAACAATTTGGTTAAAGCATCAACATTCAGTCACCCACTGAAATGTTCCATCTTCCCCCCTCCCCTCCCCCATCCCACTGCATCCTCAAAATTTTGATACACAGGCAACTGCCTCCAGTTATGATGCTACTTGGTACAAGTAAGGGCAGGTCATGGGTGTGCATTTTTTGCCATACCCTGTGTGAAATGAATTCATGGGCTGAAAGACAGTACAGTATACAGTGATTCAAATATAATGTACTCCCTTCCCCTCACTCCTCACCCACTACAGTATTCCTTCTTTTTTCTTGTAACAAAAAGTCTGGTATTTTCATCCTTACCTTCTAAGAGACTTTTGATTGATTAATGTATTCACAGCAGACAGTACGTCATTTTTATGCCTCTTCACCAATAGACTTCATGCATTGACATCACGCTGACTTCATTTTGGAGATAAACAATGAAGCACACGTGCACAAACAGTGTGGATTTTGCCGCATGCGTAGTAGACTTACTCGCATATTCAACTGGTTGACAAATCAGCTGTCTGCATTTATTGGTGTAACTTGCAATGATATGCTCTTTTCCTCCATTTTCCTCCAAATGAGGGAGCATTTTCTCCTTTGTGACATCATATGCAATTATAAAGTCTGTAAGAGGGACACATTGAAGCACTTTACAGTACATCAAGTTGTTGATGTTATCATTTAAAACAAGAAAAGAGGGATGGTACCTTCACAAGCTTGCTTTTCCTATTGAAAGACCAGCTAACATTTAAGCATTTGGTTGATTACTCTTCCCTGTATTTGCATTATCCCAAGATGTACAGTACCTGAACTGTAGTTTTAATGAACTCTTGGCTAGCTACCCATGTAGTGTTTGGTTTGGGTATTGTAGAGTGTACCACCTTTATTCATCACATACAGGGAGGTATTTGCCAGTGGTTCTACAAATAATATGAAGTGGTTGACTTACAGTATGTGTGCTGTAGTCAGGACATCATAGAACTGATTCAAACTCAAAACTGAAACGTGAATAGCAGTGATCAGTTCTAGGCATAGGGTATACTCAAGTAGTGTACAACAACAGTATCATTCTGCCAACTGTATACATGCAGCCCTGTCATCTGGTTTAAAGGACACCTCTGATACTTGTCAAGAATGAAGGATAGTAAGTAATTGTGTATGAAACATGCACAGCTGTTCTAAAGTTATTTTGTCTATTTTATTGTAACTATATTTTGTTAAGTAATTATTCCTCTTCTCCACAGTTCTTTTACATACTGTATCTGTTTGTGACACTTTTGTCAAGATTAATAAAGTTTTCAGTACCTATTTCAATATCAACATGGCTTGTACAGTACAGTTATTCTGCTAAGATTTACAGTAGCAGGAAGTTGCCACTCATAAATGGCAGCTCCCTGAGTTTAGAGAGGCTAGGCTTTATATGCTTTGATGAGCAGCTCAGTGCATGGATCCTTCATCATGAGACCTTTAAAGGAAATGAATTTACCTGTGAAAAAAAAGAACATGGGGTGGGGTGGGGTGGGAGGGAGGGGTAGGAGAACATATTTAATCCAAGATATTATAAGCATAGAGACCCTTATACCTAAACCATTAGGGAAAGTGACCCATCATGGAGATGCAAATGTTTGGATGAAAATGGGGATTTGAGGTGCATGCCGTTCCATTCGGGGATCTGTACGTCTGCAGAAATAAGAATGCTCTACATCAAATGCCGTTGTTGGAACTTGGACCTAGCTTGGCTCACTTGTGCCAGAATGGTATATGGACAGTTCACATTTCTCTGTTTTTTCTGGTAACCTTGATACCCACTCCTGCATACTCAGAAAACAAACATATTCATAAATATTGTCACATGATTATAAAGCAAAGCCATTCATGACTTAGGATACCAGGGTATACTAATTCAAATTCATGTAAACCTGGGAACGGAGATTCAAGAATATTATGACAAAGTGTCCCAACAGTTTTGTCCAAGATTGTAGGTGATGGTGATGTCGTGTGTGTGTGTGTGTTTGTGACGCTGCTTGTAATCTCGATATCTCAAGATAGGAATGACCGAAACTTTTCATATTCGGTACATAGATTTGTCATGTTGAGAGGGAGAATGTTATTGTTTTTGGTGAAGGTCAAAGGTCATTTGAGGTCACTGGAGGTAAATAGCCAAAAAGCTCGTAATCACGATATCTCGAGATAAGGATGACCGACACTTTTCATATGTGGTATATTGATTAGTCACGTTGAGAGGAAGAACCCTATTGTTTCTGGTAGAGGTCAAAGGTCATATGAGGTCACCGTAGTTTAACTGCGAAAACCTTGTAAATGACCTGTAAACACAATATCTTACGATAGCAATGACCAACACTTTTCATATTTGGTACATAGATTTGTCATGTTGAGAGGAAGAATGCTATTGTTTCTGGTGAAGGTCAAAGGTCATTTCAGGTCACTGGAGGTAAAAAGCCAAAAAGCTAATAATCACGATATCTCAAGATAGGAATGACTGACACTTTTCATATTTGGGGTATATAGATTTGTCATGTTGACAGAAACAATGCTATTGTTTTTGGTGGAGTTCAGAGGTCATTTGAGGTCACCAGAGGTCAAAGACCGAAAACCTTGAAATCGCGATATGTCAAGATAGGAATGGCCTGTATAGATTTGTCATGTTGAGAGGAAGAATGCTATTGTTTTGGTAGAGGTCAGAGGTCATCTGAAGTCACTTAAACTGCAAAAACCTCATAAAATGGCTTGTAAACACGATATCTCAAGCTAGCAATGACTGACACTTCATATTTGGTCTATAGATTTGTCATGTTGAGAGGAAGAAGCCTTTTGTTTTTGATCCCTTGCATAAGCAAAAGGAATCTATGTGATGGTGATGTCGGGTGTGTGTGTGTATGTGATGCTGCTTGTAAACACAATATTTCAAGAGTTATAACCATGAGTGATCTCATACTTGGCATGTAGGTACCCCTTATTGATTAGATGATCCCTATTGTTTTTGGTGGAGGTCAAAGGTCAAAGGTCATTTAAGGTCACCAGAGGTCAAAAGGTAAAATCTTGGGAATTAATTGTAAACACGATACCTCAAGACAGATAAATGTGAGGGATCTCATACTTACCAGGTGGATTGCCCACATTGATTAAATGATCCCTATTGTTTTTGGTAGAGGTCAAAGGTCATTTAGGGTCACCCAAGGTCAAAAGGTCAAAACCTTGTAAACACCATATCTCAAGAAGGGTAATTGTGAAGGATCTCATACGTAGCATGGGGATTGCCCATATTGAGAGAATTATCCCTATTGTTTTTGGTGGAGGTCAAAGGTCATTTGCAGTCACCAGTGGTCAAAAGGTCAAAACCTTGTAAACACGGTATCTCAAGAAGAGTAACTGTGAAGGATCTCATATGTAGCATGGAGATTGCCCATACTGAGTAGATGATTCGTATTGTTTTTAGTGGAGGTCAAAGGTCATTTGGGGTCACCAGAGGTCAAAAGGTCAAATCCTTGTAAACATGATATCTCAAGAAGGGTAACTTTGAGGGATCACATACATAGCGTGTGGATTGCCCATATTGAGTATATGATCCTTATTATTTTTGGTGGAGGTCAAAGGTCATTTGGGGTCATTGGAGGTCAAAAGGTCAAACTTGTAAACACTATATCTCAAGAAGGGTAAATGTGAGGGATTTCATACTTAGCATGTATATTGTCCATATTGAGTAGATGGTCTATGTTGTTTTTGGTGGAGGTCAAAGGTCACTAGGGGTCACCAGAGGCCAAAAGGTCAAAGTGTTGAAAACACTATATCTCAAGAAGGATAACTGAGGGATCTCACACTTGACATGTGGATTGTTCGTATTGTGTAGATGATCCTTTAATTTTTCTTGCAAGTCAAAGGTCATTTGAGGTCAAAAAAGGTCAAAGTTTAGTAAGCATGATATTTTAAGGAGGGTAACTATGAGGGATCATGATATTTCAAGGAGGGTAACTATGAGGGATCTCATATTTGGCCTGTGGATTGTTCATATTTAGCATGTACACTGTAGGTCATTTTGGGTCACAAGATTTCAAAAGGTTTTGACCTTATAACATGATATCTCAAGTAGGATAACTGTGAGGGATCTCATGCTTGTCATGTGGGTGATTCATGTTTGTTACAATATATCCATATGGCAAGGAATCACTAAGCCTTTGGGCTTTCTGGTTGGTGAAGGTCAAAGGGTATTTAAGGTCACTGGAGGTAAAAAGCTGAAAATCTCTTAATTATGATATCTCAAGATAGAAATAACTGACACTTTTCATATTTGGTATATAGATTTGTCATGATGTAAGGAAGAATCCTATTGTTTTTGGTGAAGGTCAAAGGTCATCTTGGATTACCAATTTAAAAAAGCAAAATTTCCCAAGAATTCCCAAGATTGTCATCTGGGGTCACTAGGGTCAAAAAGCAAAATTTCCCAAGAATTCTCAAGATAGTCATCAGGAGTCACCAGAGGTCAAACAGCAAAATATACATAGTATTCCCAAGATCGTCATCTGGGGTCACCAGAGGTCAAAAAGCGAAATTTCCCAAGAATTTTCAAGATCCAAGATCCATTGGAGTTGAATCCCTTTCAAGACACTTCAGATTTTCGTTTTTGTTATATTTTGTGGGGTTCAAAGGTCGTGAGGTCAGCAGAGGTCAAATTGTTACAACATCGAAAATGATGTAGTCAAGAAAGATAAATTTGAGGAATAAACCTCAGTGCAATAAAGCATCCCCATTCGGCAAGGAATAACTAAGCCTTTGGGCTTTCTGGTTAAATCAAATGACTTTAAGATAGAGTGTAACAGCTCTACTTGAGGTCAGCAAAAAGTACATTCATAACATGCAGTAGGGCCTACTTACAGAATACAACACAAATAATTGTATTTGCAACCTGTACATAAGAAAACAATTTTTGCATGTCATTAGTTTCTGAAGTCAACTGTAATTTCCTTCAGTCAATGCTGGGTCTTGCAACCAAACTTCAATTAGTATTACCAATTCAGGAAGGCCAAAAGGTACCATTGAGTAGGATTCATCCCCAGAACAGGAAAGAAGTGTATGTAGCTCATAGCTTAATCTGCTGCAGATGTAATTGGTAAACTGTCATCTGAAATGGTATGTGTACAGTACATTTATGACTGTATATGATGGTACATGCCACAAATGTCATACATGTGTAGCGGTGTCTGTACCGAGTCGAACTGAACTTGAATACAGGATGGCCAGGATGGCCACTGAACGGCACTGTGGGATTATTATGAAACACTTGAATAAAGTTTGTTGTGAGTAGCAGAAGAAACATAGATTTGTTATGCTTTCATAATGATCAACTGTTTGAACAAGGACCTCTAACTTGAAAAAATTGGTGTGCATTTTGTTGAAGCACTTAGAGAGGAGTAAAAAAAAGTGAAAGGTTTGAAAAACCAAAGTCACCAAAGTCTACTGTAAACTCAGGAGATTTTTATGGCATGAATAACTTTTACAGTGTGGTGTAAAATGAAGTAAACATCACTAAAGTGTTTTTAAATTGTTATTTTATGGCATGCTTGACATGCAGTAGGCCTCTTGGATAATGTTCTGGTTTAATATTATGTAGTGTAGTTTACTTCTGTAAGGACAGCTAAGTGGAAATACTGCATGTTACCTCTACCATCATGTATCCTAACACAAGCCCCTTGCATCATCAAGTCAAACAGCTGTATAATGAGTTAGGCTGTTCAATAAAAGAAATAATGGTCAAATTGAGATTATTGGACAGGACAGTACACAGGTCTGTTAAGTAGTGCAAATCCAGTGCCATTTGAAGACAGTCAAATGGTCCATACTTTTTGCCAACAATTTTGTAAATACCCAGAGCTTTTAGGGGTTTTAGGGGTTTCCCCCAAGCCATCTAAGGGAGGTACTGTATGTCCTTGGACCCTACCAGGGGGTCCTTAGGTGGACGAAAGGATCCCACACCCTCTATCCATAGAGCTTTGCATGCAGGGTGTACTCTTGTATGCCTGCAACAGAGGTGGTGGATTCCTTTCTTTCCCCCCCCCCCCTCCTCCCACCATGATACACTACAGTAACACCTTGACTGCATGTTCGTTTTTGTGGCCTATGAGATTTTGTCTGCTCAAAAATATTTTCAAGCATACATAGATTTCTTTGTGTACCTGTACTGTAGTTTGTAATAGGGAAATACTGTAACTTCCAGGATGAGAACATGTTCATATGAAATATGAAATGAGTTGATCAGTAAACTGTGACATACCAAGTAAATATGTTTAACTCAGTGGTCAGTACAGCAGTTAAATGAATCTTTATTTAATACAGTAGACAAATGTCATTATGGTAGCAGTACATTCATCTTTCTAACCTGTTCGTTATCTCATAAATTTTATCTGAAAAATGTACTATGATATCTGTAGAGTACTTCCCCCATATAACTTGTAGAAATGCACTTGCTAAATAAATGATGAAAATTTGATTAAAAGATGCAAATATATGCAAGTGTTCAAACAAAATTCATTTTGCAGTCCTAAATTCCCTAAAGCAGTTTTCATCTGTATTCCTTACAGTAGCTTGCATCTTTGGTAATATCTAAGATTTAAAGGTCATATGATTGGGCTTCACATTTCTTTGCAAGTTTGATCATGACAAGTACAAGGCAGAGAGTGATAATTGTTACAGTATACTTATAAAGCAGTGTAGTTCATCAGGAAAGATACTGTGCTGTAGAAAGTGACATAATTGTCCATCTTTCAAAATGTTGGAGTGATGTACATTTAAAAGAGTTCTTCCTTGGTCCCAAAATACACTCACAGTATTTAAATTCCTGCAACTTGTGATTTGTCAAAAAAATTTTCATTGAAGAAAAGGGGGCAAACTTCTACAGTAGCACTTAGAAACAATGACAGAGATCATCCAATTCCACTATCTAAATCATGAGCTCTCATGAGCTCTGAAAATAATTCTTGACAGTTGATTGGTTGGGATGATTAATATTCATATTGCAGATGGGAGCTAAGACTGTAATGTTCTATGAATTTCCCACATTGTACACTGTAAGTCAAGTAGAAAGTCTTTATTGTGTGAGTTGTAAGCCAGGTATTAAAATCACACACATATTGACTTTAGCCATACGGTATTGTATTGTATCGCCACACTCCCTTTAGTTGAATTTTTGTTGAATATTTATAATCTGTTCTGTGTTGATGGTTGTGTATCTGAATTTTGTACACAAATCATGGAGGAATTCTTGCAAAGTTTCCCCCATAAGAATAAGAGTGCAAGCATATAAATGCAGGAGATATACATGTATGCTGGATGGGCAATTCATGATTCATGAGGAAATGAACCCTTCAAGGTAGTATTTTACTGACTCAAAATTTTCTTTACCTTGCAGGTCACAAAAACAACAGCATGAATACTAAGGGTACCCTTGGTGTACTAGTTTTCATTCTCTGTGTGATCTGCATCTTCCACATCTACCAGAGTTCAGAGTTGAGCTTCTCATCCCGTGGAAACATCATAGAGGAAGGTGAGTGCTGAAAGTTCAGTAGAGTACAGTATGCGCACCCCATTATTAAGTGTAGATCATGAAGTCATCGTACTTTGAGGGAGCTGGTGAGAGGTGGAAGCAATGTCCTGTGACAGTAATAAGTGAAGAAGGAAGAAAAGGATAAAGGGAGATGATTGAAATGGTTATCAAGAGGTTTGATTCTTAGTATTCATGGCATACAACCTATCTCATTCTTTCTTAAAATTACAATCAAAATGTACAGTAAGTAGTCCTTTCACTCCATTCCTGTTCTCAATACCCCCCTCCCTGTACCAGCTATTAGCAGATGTTAATTTTTATAGGATGAGTTGCTTCCATACCTTTGAGGCTTCTTTAGTGTATGTAGCCTGTGCCTCCCATGCAGGACTTCAAGTTTCAGTTGTATTTCTGTAGACCAATAATGATTTTGTTCCAACCAACTTCTCTTGCCTAGCTGCACAGTTAGGTCAGACTCTCTTTTATGGTGTAATTTTGGACAGACTTTATGAGGCTGTTATTTTGTCCTGTTTCCTGAATAGCTTGCCTTTCGTAAATAGTTGTACAGTCTTTGAAATTGATGTGCCCTTAGGCATAACATGTTTATATTTTTTACTTTTTAAAGGTGAAGGTTCACATCAGGCTAATGTTGTGACATGCAAAGTTAATCTTTTCAAGGGAATGAAAATCTGAATGGTTTTTGGTTTCGATGATAAGAGAAACCTACGCATTTGTGATGGTGTGTGTGTATGTATGTGGGTGTGCCTGTGTGTATGTGTGTTTGTGACACTTTGCTCGATAACATGATATCTCAAGAAGGGAAACTGATGGTTCTCAAACTTGGTACATAAATGTTCCATATTAAGAGGAAGAACCCTATTGTTTTTGGTGGAGGGCAGAGGTCATCTGGGGCCACTAGAGATCAAACTCTGAAAACTTTGTTAACAGGGTATCTCAATGTAGGAAGCTTGGATAAATTTCATATGTAGTATGTAGATGCATTATGGTAAGAGGAAGAATCCTATCGTTTTTGATGGAGGTCAAAGGTCATCTGGGGTCACCAGGGGTCAGATGCTGAAAACCTTGCTAAACACGGTATCTCAAGATAGGAAGCTTGGATAAATTTCATACTTAATATGTAGATGCGTTATGGTAAGAGGAAAAACCCTATTTTTCATGGAGGTCAAAGGTCATCTGGGGTCACCAGGGGTCAGATGCTGAAAACCTTGCTAACACGGTATCTCAAGATAAGAAGCTTGGATAAATTTCATACTTAATATGTAGATGCGTTATGGTAAGAGGAAAAACCCTATTTTTCATGGAGGTCAAAGGTCATCTGGGGTCAGTGGGGGTCACATCCTGCGAACCTTGTTAACATGATATCTCAAGAAAAGAAGCTTGGATAAATTTCATACTTAGTATGTACATGCGTTATGGTAAGAGGAAGAATCCTGTCGTTTTTGATGGAGGTCAAAGGTCATCTGGGGTCAGTGGAGGTCACATCCTGAGAACCTTGTTAACATGATATCTCAAGAAAAGAAGCTTGGATCAATTTCATACTTAGTATGTACAGAAGATGCATTATGGTAAGAGGAAGAGCCATATTGTTCTTGATGGAGGTCAAAGATATCTGGGGTCACCGGGAGTCAAATGCTGAAAACCTTGTTAAAACGATATCTCAAGATAGGAAGCTTGGATAAATTCCATACTTTGTATGTAGATACATTATGGTAATAGGAAGAAAAGAAGCTTATTATTTTTGGTGGAGGTCAAAGGTCATCTGGGGTCAATAGGGGTCAAACCCTGAAAACCTTGTTAACATGATACCTCAAAAAAGGAAGCTTGAATAAATTTCAAACTAAGTATGTAGATGTGTTATGGTAAGAGGAAGAAGCCTATTATAGTGTATTTTTGGTGGAGGTCAAAGGTCATTTGGGGTCACCGGGGATCAAACCTTGAAAACATTTGTTAACAGATATCTCAAGCTAGAAATCTTAGATTGATTTCATATGTAATATGTAGATGCTTTATGGTGAGAAAACGAACCCTATTATTTTTGGTGGAGATCAAAGGTCATCTGGGGTCGCTGGATTTCAAACACTGAAAATCTTGTAAACACGGTATCTCCAGGTACGAAGCTTGAATAGATTTTATACATGGGTGGATGCATTATGGTGAGAAGATGAACACTATCATTTTTGGTAGAGGTCAAAGGTCATCTGAGGTCACTGGGGGTCACAAACATTGAAAACCTTGTTAACATGATGTCTCCAGGTAGGAAGCTTAAATAGATTTTATACTTAGTATTTATACATGGTATTATAAAATTATTGTAGCTTTGGTATTTGCTCTAGAGCAGAGTAGAACAATTTGAGTTCAAGGTTCGAAATAAATCCTTATGTTGAGAGTGTTCTTACAAAGTGGGACACATGTGGTCAGAGATACTCTAGGGAGAGAAATATGCCCATCCACTTCTCCCCCCACCCCGACTTTGATCAAAAAGTGTAGTTACTAAAATTGTAGGTAATTGCAACATAATATCCATTTAACATGTCATTACCAGGGCTTAAATTTAGCACTCGTCCGATCGTCCGTGACGGGTAAAACTTGCATCGGACAACCACTTTCTCTCTTTGAACTTGTCCGATGGACGAATAGATTTTATTTGTAACTGAATAGTTCCCTACATCAGCAGGAAAGTATGTCATAAAAGTCCCCTCAAGAAGTGGCATTGAGATGATGGTATTGACTACCATTCATCATTGTACCATGCCAATAAATATGGAAAAATGCAGAATTTAAAGTAAGTGTTTGTTTTCTATGGCAGAGACAGGAAATAGAATTGTTCATCTCTTGTTCGTCACTTTCATTCGGACAACCAAAAACTATTTCGGACAACCTAAATTTAGCTTCAGGTTGTCCGAATGGCAACCTGAAAATTTCCTTAAAAATCAGGCCTGATTACTTTTTGTAATCAATTTGACTGAAGCAGTTGTTGTATTTTCAAAGTTGTGTTACATTGTCTATTTTTCCATTGTTGTTCCTTTGTAAAGCCTCAGCCATGGCTTGTGCATGTTAAATAACACGTCTGATAGGGGTGTAGCCTTAGGGGGAAGGGTGCAAGTCATTTTCCCCTTGCAAGAGGTGTCCTCTTTAGGCCTTTGTTGCTCTAGTTCTCTAAGAAGATGACAGAATATAGTGAAATCATTCAAAATTACAGTAGTTTCCACTGTTAATCTAGTCTCTACAAAATGTAACCCGTCCTTACCCCCCCCCCCCCAATACTTACAGTATGTCTGGCTATGTCTGGGAATGTAAATGTGATCATGTATGCAGGGTTTCACCTGGGTTTTAGAGAGTGTGAGGTGGCACTAGTCCATGGGGGCAATATGCTGCCAGCTTTGACACCATCAGTGAGGGAGACTATCAATAGTTCTACAGCTAGTACAGTACAGGTGGCAACTAGGCCTAGTATGAGGTGGTGGCCAAAAACTGTGAGGTGGCCGCCTCATAAAATGAATGCCAGGGGAAACCCAGTGTATGAATACTATCAAATGCCAGAAGTATGTCACTTTATTACAAAACTTTAAACCCACAGTACAGTATAATTGATGGTCATTAGTATGTATATTAATTGTAACAGTTTTGTGATTATTTCCTTTAAGATGGAGATGAAGACTTTTCAAGTACAAGTGTGTTGTCATCTTATGACAGCTCTGATCCAGATCAAACAAATGAGAAGGACCGTCCTGAGAACTCTCTGAGTGGGCCGTATAATGAACACTTTCATGAGCAGCAAGAAGAGGATTTCTATCAACACTTAAAAGATAGAGTAAGTGATATACTACGGTGTTATAGCCAATTCTTCAAACCTGTGACACATGTGACATCACTGTAGACTTGTCATAAGTCTGAGGTTTGGAAAATGGCAGTTTCAGTTAAGGTACGGCAATATTGTCAATATAAAATATCAATATATCAGTCTGAAAATGCTGATATCGACATTTTTGCGGAATGGGTGATACACACAAAATATAGGTAGAAACAAGTATGGGAAGGTATTACTATACCTGATACCTGATGACTTAAATGCCAAATTTTATTACGTTGGTATCAATAAATAAATCCAGATTTGTGCTGACAAAATAAAAAACTATATTTGCATTACGTGTAATGTTTGAGCAGTTGCATTCCGTAATTACCGTTCAATTATTAGCTCATACCAGCATGCTGGTGTGAGCTATTGTGATCACGCGGCGTCACTCTATCTATCTCTATCTATCTGTCCACACTTGTTCAAAATGCTTCTCCTCCCACATGCTTTCGTAGATTTGTTTGAAACTTGGACACAATGTTCCTTGGGTGGTGGGCCATTTGGGGTGTTCAGGAATTTTTGGTCCAAGGTCCAATGTGGACCCTAGGGCCCATTTTATGAAATTCTACAAAATGCTTCTCCTCCTACAGATTCTCTTGTACAATGCTGATGTTTTGCCATAATGTTACTCTGTTATTGGTCCCTTCGGGGTGTTCAGGAATTTTCAGTCCAAGGCCCAAGATGGACCATTGGGTCCATTTTGTGAAATATTGCAAAGTAATTAACTTCTTCTCTATTTAATGTTTAAAGAGAGGTAACAACCTCTCATTATAATGCTTGGTTAGTGATTTCAGTATGGTGTTCTTGAATTTTGGTCTAAGGTCCCATGTGGGCCCCAATGGCTCATTTTATGAAATTTTACAAAATACTTTTTCTCCTACAAATTGTGTTGTACAGTGTTGATGATTTGTCATAATGAAGCTCTGTTAATGGTCCTTACAAATTACTTCTCCAATTTGGGATGAAGAATACTTTTGATACCTTTCTAACCAATTTTGTGCCACCCCTCTATTTTACCAGTCTCACAAAATCACTTTACTACCTATTTTTCTTTGTACTGCAACCTCTTTAAAACTGTCTGTGTAGAAGAGGTCAATCCTGTGCAGTTGTTTAGGTTAGTTTAAAGGGAGCTGCTTAATAGGATTTCCATTGGGTATTTCCATTGTGTGTGCATTGTCAGAGCACGTGGGTGTGTTTGTCATAATGATCCTCTGTTAATGGTTCTTTTAGGGTGTTCAGAAATTTTGGGTCCAAGGCCCAATGTACCCTAGGGTCCATTTTGTGAAATATTGCAAAATGGTCAATTCCTCCTCCAGTTAATGTTAAACAGAGTTGAAGGCCTGTCATAATGATGCTTCGTTAGTGATCTGTGTATGGTGTTCTGGGAGTTTCGGTCTAAGGTCCCATATGGGCCCTATGGCCCTTTTTATGACATTTTGCAAATTGCTTACTCCTGCAGATTCTCTTGTGCAATGTTGATGGTTTGTCATAATTATATTCGGGTAGTGGTACCTTCAGGGTGTTTAACAAGTTGGGGTCCAAGGCACAAGATGGACCATAGGGTCCATTTTGTGTAGTATTGCAAGTAATTGACTTTTTCTCCAGTTAGTGTTTAACAGAGTTGACGGTCTGTTATAATGATGCTTGGCTAGTGATCTGTTTCTGGTTTTGTGGAATTTTGGTCTAAAAGCCCATGTGGACCCTATGGCTCTTTTATGAAGTGTGCAAAAGTGCATCTTCAGCTACAGATTCTCTTGTACAATGTTGATGGTTTGTCATAATGATACTTGAAATTTGGGGTCCAAGGCCAAAGATGGGCCCTAGGGGCTTTTGCTCTCTTAAATGGTATTCGTGAAACAACTTACAAAGCAGAGATAGCATGACAAATTTTTTGTGACATTCGGGAAGGTACCATCAGGGTATGTGAGATTTGGGGTCATAAGCCATTTGACGTCATTTAAAGTCATATGATGCTTGTACTAACAAAGACTAGAAGCCAGGGACCCTTCATTGGTTGAAGGTATGAGCTTCAGCACCATTGGTGCTCTAGTTTCTTTGCGAATAAGTGTTAATTATGGAGCAAGCTTACCTCAGCATCACATCACATGCTTGAATATCCCTCCACCTCCCTAAAGCGGCAGTTGTGATTTGAAAAAAAAAAAAAAAAAACTTGCAGTAGGTCTACACTTTAAAAGCTACAAAATATTTTCATAATCTGTGATTACTGGCTTCTCTGCTCATATCACTGACCATACAAACATTTCCAGACATAGTAGCCCTAACATAGCATACATCACACCCCATACATTTAAAAAGCATTGTGATGTACAGATTCATTCCACTGACAATAGTTTGTTTACAACATTTTTCCTTTCAAACAAAAATATGGTATCTTTTGATTCGTAAAGTTTTGGATAAGCCAAAAAGTTACCCACTGGACTTATGTATGCCTGGGCCTTCTATTCAGTGTGTCACTAATACCTCTTCACTCAACTCTCCTAAAAACCTACAAATAATTCATGTGACAGCAATTTCCATACAGGCCCACAGTAGTAGAGCCATGTAAGGTTGCATCAAGACGGCCGAGTTTTGCTAGGAACTATCTATTTAAAATACTGACCGATATTTTCGATATCAACTATTCGTCGATATTATAGTCATCTACTGTATAACTATAGTCAGTATAGCGTAGCTGACCACTACCCACATCCCACAAACTCCAGCCTGTGCTTCCCAAGTTCCTAGATTCCACAAATCTATGAATATAAGTTCTGCCAGTGGTCACAATTCAGACACCATGCAGTCTGCTGCAGCTCGCTAATTGCTTCAGCTGCTTGGCACTCTCGCACAAGTGTTGTCCGAGGGGTGTCAGAATTTTCCCAAACCTTTGAAATCTAACTTATAACAACTTTTACATTGCTATTTTTTGAGGATGATGCCCATCCTAGTGTCAGCATTCTTTCATGAGAATAACAAAAAATCGCAGTCAAAACTGCTCGCTAAATCTCACCCCTAACAAACATCGATTTAGCGACACACCATAGTTTTAGTGTGCAACATAAGAAAGAGAATATCATGACAACTGCAGTGGAGATATACTTTGATGATGTCCTTTTTGGCATGGGATTAACAAGTTCTTGGCAGTATGATACTGGAAGTGGGGCCCTTTCTTCTCCTTTAAAGGAACAGTCCAAATCAAAAAATGTCATATAATACTATTTTTCAATCCTTTACTTTGACCTTGGATTTATTGCAGTTGCTATTTTGCCCACCAGGTGTGTAATTTGTACACAAAATTAAAAATTAAAATGCCTAAGGTGTTTTCGTAGTATTCGTCAGATATTTGGTTTCAGTGAAACGAGAAACCTTTGTAATTTGTTTTGGAGGGTGTGTCTTTGTTTGTGCATGATGCTACCTCAGGAATAAATATATGAAGAAGGTAAACTTTGACAGTTCTTACATTTGATATGCAAATGCCCAACACTGAGAAGATGATCCCAGTTGATAATATTGAAGGTCAAATTTTCATCTGAGTTCACCAGAGATCAAATTCTGAAATCTCCTCAACACTCTCTTTAGATGCAATCCATAAGTACTTTTCATTCTTGGTGGAGACTTGTATTGTAATAAATCCTATTATTTTTGTTGGAGGTCACAATTGGTCGAGCACTAATAGCATGATCAATGTGATATCTCAAGATGGGAAGCATATTTACATGGCCTGTAAACGCATCATGTTGAGCAGAACCTTGCTCCTTTTGGTAGCTGTCAAAGTTTATTTCAAGTTAAAGGAGGTCAGAAATTGGAAAACTTATTGACTCATACCTCAAGCTAGGAAACGTGGATACTTTTCATACTTGCCATGGTATGTAAATACATCTATTGTGTTGCACCAAATCCTTACGTTTTTTTTTTTGTAAGGTGTCACATTTGTTTCTTGAGACATGCATATTATGCCTGATATTATGTCTCCAGATCAGGTTAGGGTTAGAGACATGAAGGAAGGTTAGGGGTAGAAGTTTCTAGACTTATTATCATGCATGATACTGTATGTTGCAGATTGGGTGTGTGTTGAGTAGGAGAATCCTGTCGTTGTTGTTTAAATGAAAGGTGATTTTAGGTGGCCAGATGTTAAATTCTGAAAGCCTGGTTTGCAAACAGACTTTCAAGATAAGAATCCTACATGCCTCTCATACTGGGCCCTATTTCGTAAAGAGCTCACTCATGCTTAAATTTGATTTCAATGGAACTATTTTATAATAGATCAAACTTAAGATCAATTGCAACTCTCTTTGAAACATGGGCCCTGGTGAATGGATGTGTCACATTGTTTGTGAGATCAAACTACAGATTGAGGACATGTTTTTTGTCAGAGCTCTTTCTAGTGAAAAAGCAGACGTGTAGTGCATGGAATCTGTGTTGTACAAAATGGGGATAAATTTGAAAGTAATACAAACAGTTATTAGTCTGAACTATGACATACAGTACCTGCTTGCTTCAAGCTCTCATTTGGTACCAAATGACCTCAAGAACCTAAAATAAGACTTTGATGCAAGTTTTACCAGAATACTAAAGTCAAATCCATCTTTAATGAATTTGTGTCTCAGTCATTCTTTTAAAATTTCTCTTTGTGTCTCCCACAGATATCACACTTAGAAGCTCCTAATAGTTTGTACTATCAACACCACCTTGAGAGGCAGAGACAGAGGCATGCTCAACTCGCCTCTACTTGCTCTACCATGAAAAAGCAATCCTTTTCCTTGAGTGACATGAGTAGAAACCAGAAAAATATATGGGTTAATGACAAATACAAATTTGTGTACTGCGCTACACCAAAAGCAGCCTGTACCAGCTGGAAGAGTGTGCTGCTTGTCCTGGATGGCATAGCCACCTCCACAGATCAGTTTAGCCAGAAGACCATTAACTCAAAATCTGGTGTGTGGATGAAGCAGCTGTGGAGGTACTCAGATGAAGAACAGAAAGACATCATGAAGACATATACAAAGTTTATGTTCTCAAGGAATCCATTTTCTCGGGTACTCTCAGCGTTTCAGAACAAACTTGCACCCAATTCTACATTTGAAAGGGCCTTAAAATGGCAAGTGAATCTGGGAAGGAAGATCATTACTCGCTACCGTAACAGGCCTCAAAGAAATAAACCATATGATCTCAAGTTTTCTGAGTTTGGTCGCTACATTAGTGACCCTTCAGTTCACTCCTTCAACAAACACTGGAGTCTTCAGTACCTGCAGTGTAGACCATGTGACTTGGACTACACCATTCTGGGCCACTTTGAAACCTTGGAGGAAGACTCAAAATTCATCTTGAAAGTCATAGGAGCTGAAAATGTCGTATCATTCCCGTCTTCCAATCATAGTAGTCCAACCAACAGCTCTAATGAGAGTATTTTTACCTCTAATTATAATACCTTGTCTTTTGATGAACTGAAAAATTTGTATGAGGTATATCGAAAGGATTTTGAAATGTTTGGTTACCCAGTACCTGAGAGGCTGGTTGGTAAGGTATGACCATCTGAAAAGCTAATGCCATTGCTGGTGGGTTGGTGTACCAAATGTCATGATGGTTGAGACATTAGTTTCATGGTTAACTAGCTATGTGAGTCTAACACATTATAAATATCAAAGATCTCATAGATGAGGGGTTTATGGTTACCTTGAGGTAACTTTTGAGTACAAGATGACTCACAAAGTGTAGTACATACAATGCTGCATGTGGAATGTTGTTCCTGTATCTTGGCATTCTGGGGCAAGGCTATTGTTTTTTTCTCAGCTATGTTTTCAAATGCAGTCAGTCATGATGTATGCATGCTACAGTAGTATCACTCCAAACGTAGCCCTGCCTATCTAAACCTGAGGAGCAGGCTGTGAGCCTGGTTATGTAGCAGCCGTATGTGTATTCACTAATGCTTGCTTTGCCAGACAGCCAGGTAGCCGAGCAGATTCTTTGTTCAGCTGAGGGAACATGAATGAAGAAATAACTGATTGAAACAAATTCAAATCACTAGTTGTTCTAAGAATTACAAAAGCTTTGTCACCTGTCATAGAACATAAATATTCATGACTCTGACCTCTAGCCTCTTGACTTGGTTTTTGTCCTATTTTGCTCAAATGTTGGGATTTCCTTTTTTAGGAACTGCAGTTTCTTTAGCAGTGGTTTAAAAGGACTAGTGAGTACAGTGACTGTTTGTAGATGGGGTTCAGTGCTGTGTGTTGTAATAGACCTCATGCATTGACGTCACACGATGTCATTGTGGCGGGTAAAGAATGAAGCACGCTGTACACCAGACAGTCCACAAATCAGCTGTGTGCATTTATTGGTGTAAGTTGCAATGATATGCGCTTGCCTCTACCCGAGGGTGCACTTTCTGGTCATTGAGGTCATATGCATAAGATCTATTCCTCATGTAGTGACATTGATTGATCATATAGTGTACATATGAGTACACTGTGTTATGTAGCTGATGGTCATTGAATCCAGGTTATGTTTCATAAAGAGCTACACATGATCTTTATAAAATTTGATTTCTTTAAACCTATTGCATGATAAATCAAACTTGTGATGGGGATTCAGTCTGAGAGGTATCATCATTGGGAAATTGTTACATCCTGCCATGATGGTGGTTAATCTGTTTGAAGAAGTGAGAATCTCATTTGGTTGTTTATGTGTATGTTTGTTTTTTTGTTGTTGTTGTTGTTGTTGTTGTCGTTGTTGTCTTCAAATGACATTAAATAACACCTTCATCGGGACAGGCATACGTTCCATTCATTGTAAGACACTGAGATGTGGAGTGCCAAAAATTGGTTTTGTTATTTTGTCTTTTATGGTATAGAATGTATTAAAAAAATACGCTATTTTGTGGTCATGCTTTGACAAACCTTTCACATTTCTTTCTTTCAATGGAGCAGTGAGTTTGCTGGTCTATCTGTATATGGGTTTCTACTACTACCTCATTGGGAATGGTGGTGGAGGCCTAGTGTATTTTTAAATTCTGAAATGCTTAAATTAGATATTATTTGTGATGAAATAATGTACCACAAAGTTTTTAAGGGATGATGAAGGGAGAGGTATGGTAGATGGAGTTTGTTTAAAAGTTTCACACCTGGTAGTACTTTTTTGTGGTTTAATGGTATTCTTAAATCTAATGTTTTTCTCTTTCGTTCTATGCTATCTTTTTTAATATTGCTTTCATTGCAGCTGTGTGGTGGCGCTGTGCATTGTTTGTTCACAATCGCATTATCTAGCGGGCAGCAGTAACTGGGTTGTGACTATTTTTGTGACAGACTTCTTAATCTTTTTTTCGTTGACAGTACTAGCAGTACTTAGCTTGACCTTTAAATTATTGAAGAAAATCATATACCAAGGATTTTGGTATCAAATCAAAGCTTTAATTGTGCTCTTTTCATTTGTAATGAAAACTGAGCATTTTATTTAGCCAACAAAAGCCTGATCTACCATTTCACATATAAATGTGTTTGTGGCAATGCAGCTTTTTTAAGATTATTTATTTTACAGCCCTCAGGCTACTCTTGGAAGGGTATTAGCTCCATAGTCTACTGTAGTTCTGAAGACATTGTGCTATTGCTAGGCCGCTCAGAGGCTAAGGTAGTACTTAGTGACTTACACTAATCCATTAGTGTTAATTATCGGAAAGTGGGCAGTCACCCCAGAATTTTTGATTTTTTTTTCTTGGGGGGAGGGGGGCTTAATTTGATGTTCAGGAACTAAAGAAACCAACAATTTTTAAAGACAGTTGTCCTTCCTAAAACTTCCTACAGATTATACCTTTCTGTGATGTAGTAGGTTGAGAAAGGTCGACAGAAAGACCATATACCACAGCAGGACTGATATCACAAGGATGTCATGCATGTTTATTGCAAAGCCCATTGGGGGTAAATTTTGAAGGGAATTGGGGGGGGGGGAAAGAAGGGTATTTCTAGCTGAAGTGTTCACTTCAGAAATGCTTCTAAAGCATTTTTATATCCTGTTTCAGTACTAAAGCTTCCAAATGTTCACCTTTACCAAATGTAACACAACAACCAAGCTACATTTTGTGTGTAATCACACAAGAAACAAGAAACAAAAATTTGTGTCTTTTCTACTATGATTTTAAATTGGGATTCCATTTACACTACTCTCTCTGTCATTTCTTCTACCTAGTCTCTTTCTCTTCTCTGTCATCTTTTCTGGCCAAAGATTCTGTCATTTAGCAATTCTTTATTCTGCATTTTTCAAAAAGCTCTTATGCAGTCTTTTTATGTGACAAACATGCAGTTATTTTCAATAATTAACCACCTTTATGGAGAATTGCTCAGATTTCAAGAGTTAAAACAATTGTAATGCTATCAAGTTTGAAGAGCTCCATATTCCAAAACACAGTAAAAGCTCACCAGTTTCAATAGGGAAGTCAATGAAGGTTGTCCTATAGTTTGGTCTGACTTAATATTTCATAGCTCATTATGAAAGGGTCATAATTGTAGGGTCAAAGGTCATTTTCAAAGATTTAAAGCCTTAATACCTCCTTTACAATTCTGAAGTTGGTCATGTACAGGCCTGCTAGGCTGCTACAAGTTATACATAAAACAAAATTGGTTTGGTTTGAGGCAAAGTAGGCAAAGTTGGAATAGTTACTTTAGGAGTTCAGATAAATAATGTGAAGGATTTTGAAAGATACCCCCATTCGTGACTTTTTATAAACCTAATATTTTTTCCTGCTGTGATTTCAGTTTATGATGCTAATAAAGGATCCCACCCACTGTACCCTCAAAACAATGTTTGCCCCTCTAAATTTGATATATTGCTTACACCCAATTATGTATTTGAGATTCTGTTTCTTAGGCATATTTGTGCACCAATGTGGTGTGAATCTAGCCTTTTTCTTGCCTGTTTGAATTTGGGAGTGTGATTAGCTATGTATTTAGTTAAAAAATATCTATTTTAACTTTTGAATTTTAGCTTGTGAATGCTGTTATCTGTAGTGTGCTGTTTACTGAGCCTTTTTGTGATGAAGTGGTATGTGATAGGTGCTACATTAGGGAACTGCATAAATGTAGCTACATTTGACTGATTCTAAATTACCTTGGTTAGATCTTATTGATCAGTGGTATTCTGATGGAAGGAAGGGAGAAGAGAATGAGCATAATTGAGCCTCAAAAAAGGAGACAATGGCAAGAATGTACCCCATACAGGAGGGAAAGCGATGTGTCATGGCCTGACACTAATAATATAAGGACCAATTTATGTTGCTCTCTGGATAGTTCTGACCACACAAGATGTATGTATTTTCTCGCAGCTCTAAAGGTACTGAAACTTAAAAAAATATATGTCACATGTAAACAAACCTTGTTTGGCATTAGACCAAAATTTTTATAAGCTCAGTAGCTTGGGACTGTCCTCTGTGGATAGTGTACCATTTTGGTAGATTAATAATGCCAATTCTTTAGACCTAGACACAGTTAAAAATATTTGGCTCAGTGTTCCATGTAACTCTTGGTAATGTTATGTCATGGTGAAATGCGATTCTTGTTTGTTAAATTGTTGGTGTTCACACACAACTATATTATGATAAATACACCACTGTATTATGATATATTGATGAGCTCAGAAGGTGTGGGTTTCTTTTTTTGCCATATAGGTTTTCTGTGAATGTGAGATGTCACACTTAACAGTGGCAGCTATAGCTTTTGCATGCTATTTCAACTTGAATGATGTCAGCAGATCATATTTTCATATATTTTATGCTCCAGTTTGCATAGTTATATTCTTTAGATTACAATGTATTTGTTATTTGTATGTATGTATGAATACTTTATGCTGTTTTTGAGCTTTGTATTTTTTTTTTTGATGCAATATTTGTTCATTGGTGCTGTTAGTATTGACTTGAGTTACCTCAGTTTCCTTTGTGAGGGATTCTCACTATATTGTCCCTTCTTAAGTGTAAAACAATGAGAGCATAGTTGTTCCTATTTGAAGTATTAAAACTTCAAAAAAATACTTTAATGTGAATTTTCAAAGCTACAAAATGTCTCAAAGCCGTCTTGACAAACATTATAATGCTTCTTTAAGAGAGAGAACTAGAGAAGTTTGGATCACTGGGACTTGAAGGGAACTATTCCATTTGCAGTACAGAAAATTTTAACACATTTTAAACCATGATTCATAAATATACTGTAGAATGAAAGACGATTTAAAACAAAAGTAGCTTGGTAACTTTATTTTCAAGAAATTGTGTTCTTACAGAAAATTGCTCTGCTTTATACTAGCTCCTTAAAAAAATTTTACCCACCTTTTGAATTTTTGATTGGTTCAACATTCATAATGCTCATAATTTGTAGTATCTTTTGGGTGCAAAGCTGTATCATCAGGGTTTATTGATTTGACTGAATGGTTGATCACAGATAGAAAATATCTCCTGTTTGTAGCAGGTTGATGCAGTGGAAGTAACTTATTTCCCTTTATGTGCCATTTTTCACTTTTTCCATCCCTGATTTGAAGTGGGAGAAACTGGCCCCCACCGACATCCCCCTTGACGATACAACTTTGTACATCATGGAATTTAAATGAATTATCTTGACAGCTGTGAAGGGTTTAAAAGCATGGGTTTGATGGCTAGCTCTATCCATACCAACGATTATGGTGCTCTTTGGGGTTCTATCTTTATTAAACGGGTAGAAAATGTTTGCCGTGGTTTTATATTTACTTTATACAACTTTGATTGCATATTTTTTCTATGAAAATATTCCAAGAAATTTTTCTGAAAGCTGCATAAGTCCACTGCAGGAAAGCTCTGTACTTTCCATAATGTAAACCTTATTCAGGTTGAAAGTGTTAATATTGAAATTAAGAAACATTGATTGTAATAGATTTGTAAGGGATTTTTTATGGTTTGAGTTGTCCTTACTAATATTGGCTAATTCATGGCTGTGAATTCCATCTCTTTAAGGTTGATTCATACTCCACACATTTGTCACAATGCAGACTTGCAAAATGCTAAACTTTCTTTTTTTAATAGATTGCTGTAGCTGCAGTATCTCAGTGTGTGGAGTATGAGCTGCCATTTCTATGTTTTTCATTAAAAAAAATAGAAACAGCTCACTAGAAGTAGGCTGTGGATTACATTCTCTGCATTGCAAAGTTGAAAAATCCCCTTTCGTACAAGCTTTAAACCTGGGGCTGAATTCATAGAAAAGTGATAAGAAAACCCACTGGGAGCCATTTTACTACACAGGCTACATTCATTTGGGCAGCAAGTTACAGGCTGAAGAGCTTTTCCAAGATTCAGTACATGTTGAGGCAGATTAATACTGCAGCCTGTTTGTGCGATTTAAGGGTCAGGGTTGGATCAGAAGTGAAAAAGGACAATTAATTAATTGGAATATCACATGTGAATACAGTGTTAAAATCATCCGCTTTGTGTGTATGGTGTTGTCACATTGGACATGGTGATGCTGAATTGTGGCACTTGTGTGTTGTGGTAAACAATGGTATACTGATAGTTTTAGTCAGTTGCATAGCCAGAAAAAAAAATTGGGGGCAGGGGTGGGGTAGGTACAAGGGGCTACAACATTGTAATGTGGGCTTCATTTATGGAAAAAGTATATTTGTAGCTCATACCAGGGAAGCTCATGCCATAATGTTGTTAAGTCTATAAACGGTCTCTCCACCTAGACACATTACCATACCACATTATTGTCAAATTTGGCTCAGAATTTGTTATTGGCATATGAAGATTACCGACTGTATCTATTCCAGATCAAAGATTATGTTGGGATCTTTTTAACTGGTTTCATGTGGGCCCACCCATTTTAATGAGTCTCAAAATCATTCCACTGTGTCCTCTTTAAAAACAACCCATGGATGAGAGGTCACCTTTATGAGTATGCTTAGATCAAATTAAAGAGAACTGCTTGGTTTTTTTTTGTTTTTCAGTGCTGCCATGTGCAGCCCGTGTTAGTGCATGAAGTATGTAAAGTTTCACCGGAGAGTTTGTTGAAGTTAGTAATTCCAGTAGCTCAGACAATACAACAGTTATGCATTCTGTGCTAACTGAGTTGTAGCACTATAATTTTAGATGCATATGGTGGGGTAAAGGTTTTTTTTTTGTTCATTTGTGGAGACAGACTTCTTAAATGTTACCTGGTATATGAGCTTCTGCACCTCTCAGTGCTCTAGTTTGACTCTTGAGGTTTTCAGTCGGGGATTAGGAGCAGGAGACTTGCAGGTGGGCTCCCACCTCAAGCCCCCCCCCCTTCTCCTAGCTGTGTCACTAGTTTTAATTTCACATACTTAGTGAGTGCAACGGTATGGGGAGGGAATGAATTTTACACTGTTTAATGAAACACTTACTGCAATGCCTTTTCAATGTTGTGATGATCAATGCCGAAGCAATCGTTGCATGCATATTTGTCAGTAATAGACTTAAATTTGTTCAAAATTGAATTGGAAAGCTATAACCCTTACTCCTCCTACACCCCTCTGTAGAGAATTACATTCGGATGTAAACTTGGTTTTCTGTCTGATGTTGTAAATAAGCGTGTATTATTTATTGTAAGAAAGTTGCTTTTCGTTCTGGGTTACCAGTTAGATAGTGTCTTTCCACCGACATTGACCTGTTTAAAGGTGCCAGGTGGAGAATACACAAAAAAATTTTCTATCAACGAAAACTTCCAATTTCGTGTTTCAAGTTATTCAAGTTGTTGATGACGTGTGTTTATTTCGCATCTTGAAGATACCGTTATATTAACCTGTATATTTTTCAGTCTCAGATAGGAGTTTAGATGTTGAATTTCTTAACTATTGGACATCTGAGTGCATGGAATGTAAAAATCTCATTGTCAAACAAACTAGTATGAAATTTATTTGTTCATAAATATATAAAAACAGAAACTATGTCGTGCTTAAGATGGTCATTACTTTTGGTCCTTTTTTTTTGGTTCCTTGCGTTAGCAAAAGGAACCTATGTAGTCAGCTTGGCGTGTGTGTGTGTGTGTATGTGTGTGTGTGCGTGTGTGTGTGTGTGACACTTGCTTCGGTACGCTGTATCTCAACAAGGGAAAGTTGGACTAAACTGAAACTTGGTATATGGATCTGTCATAGTGAGAAGGTGTGCCCTATTGTTTTTGGTGGAGGTCAAAGGTCATGTGGGGTCACCAGGGGTCAAAGACCGAAAACCTTGTTTGTACGATATCTCAAGGTAGGAAACTTGGATAAATTTCACACTTGGTATGTGGATGTATTATGGTGAGAAGATGCATGCTGTAGCTTTTGGTGGAGGTCAAAGGTCATCTGGGGTCACTGGGGGTCAAACACTGAAAATTTATTGTTAACACAGTATCTCAAGGTAGGAAGCTTGGATAGATTTCATACTTGTTATGTGGATGACTTATGGTGAGAAGATAAATCCTGTCATTTTTGGTGGAGGTCAAAGGTCATTTGGGGTCACTGAGAGTCAAATACTGAAAACCTTGTTAACACAATATCTCAAGGAAAGAATCTTGGATAGATTTCATACTTGGTATATAGATCAACCATAGTAAGAAGCTGTGCCATACAGTTTTTGGTGGAGGTCAAAGGTCATCTGGGGTCACCAAGGGTCAAAAACTGATAACCTTGTTAGCACAATATCTCAAGGAAGGAAGCTTGGATTAATTTCATATTTAGTGTGTGGATGCCTTATGGTGGGGAAAGTATTTTTTGGTGGAGACCAAAGGTCATCTGGGGTCACTGGAGGTCAAACTCTGCAAACATTTTCAACTCTATATATCTCAGTGTAGGAAGCTTGAATAGATTTATGCTTTGAGGTGTTGCATTAAATCCAGCAGAAAACCTATATGAGTTTTGTTGGATGTCAGAGATGAAATCACCAGATGCCAAAAAGCAAATTCCCAAGAATTCCTAAAGTCAAATATAAGCACAAAACTGTATCATTCCAGCACATTAAGATCACATTCACCCAATGACTGAAAGATGTGGGACATCTTTCAGAGATGCCAAGTATCTCAATTTTAGTTGAAATTATAGTATTACAATTTTAATCCATAATTCTGCCATTATGAAAACCTGCATCAAATACTCCTTTTTAATATTGCAGAAGATTCTCTGCCCACAAAGCAGAGGACTTGTGAAAGTTCACTAGACAGACATTTGTCCTTAGATTAGGACATGTGAGCTTGCAGAAATTGGAATTGGTTAATTAAATGCTACTATGGGTTGTTAGTTTTATAAAGAGACTAAGTTACTGATCATTTGGATCAGATACCATTGAGCGTGCATGAATTGTGATTGCTTAATTGAATAAAACAAATTGTAACTGTATACTGTCTGTGGTGATATCCCTTGAAGTGCCTGTATTTCTTCAGAGCAATTTATTTATGCTTGAGTTACTGTAACACAAGATGTGCATTGTCTACAGAGCAGATTTTGTGCACCTACAGAAATACTGGTTCATTCAGTAGTTGGCTCAGTTTCATTACATTCAGCAAGGAACCACAGTGCCCATTGGGCTCTTGTTTTTTTTTTTTTTTTTTTGATGCCCCTCACTCAAGTTATCGAATATTCACCTGTAAGCGATGGGGGTAGTCAACACTGTACACAACCACCCTCACTTTTTAAAATGACTTGAGGATCAGTAAGGCCATTTAAGCAGTGGCGTAGCCACGGGGAGGGTTTTGGGGGGTTGAAACCCCCCCATGACCCAACCTTGAAAAAATAATTGCCGAAAACACATGATCACTGTAAACGTTATTACATTTGAGGCACAAATATTGCACCATTTTGCATCTGGAGAGCTAAAATAGCTAAAAATTTTTCTCCCTCCTCTTAGGCCTTTCCCTCATGTCGTACTCCAAAACCCTCCCCATGACACAATCCTGGCTACGCTACTGCATTTAAGGTATATGAGGAGAGGACTGGGAAACCTGTACCGTCGCAAGTGTGATTTCGTTGAAAGTTTGAAATTGCCTAAAATATTTATCAAAGATACCAATGGCCATCTTCAACCGCATGGTTAGACAAAGTGGCGGGGCTTGGGCCTCCGAAAATTGACAAAAAAAAGAAAGAAAAAATGGTCGCAACTACCGTTAACTTTAATAAAAAGTCTCGGGGAAGACCCTCTGTCCCTAGACTTTCGCTTCGCGCCTAAGGCGCTCGGGCCAATTAAAAACCTCGCCGGCTACGAAGATGCAACCAATGCAGATTGCTTCCCTCAGCCTGGCATTTTTCATGCTGACGCCCATGGCTATGTCCCCGAAAGAATTACCCATAACAATATTTCATTGATTTTGGAAAGTATTGTTTACCTCAAAACTTTGATTGTTGCTACAAAATTACAATTTAACCTGTATTTTCCAAACTTGTTCTTATTTTTCATAGTTCAGGGGTCCCTTATCCCAAACCATCGACAAAAACGAACCATAAAAGAAAGAATATGTAGCTGGGGAAAGCAGTGCTGTAGTCGAGACCGGAGGGTCCGAGACCGAGACCGGCCTCTCAACGGGCTTTATACACTGTTTGCATAGGGACTCGAGACCGGTCTCGGAGACGAGACTGACAATTTCCGGTCTCGAGACCGGTCCTGCTACAGCACTGGGAGAAAGTAGGGGAATTTTTTATGTAATGGATAATATTGCATTTAAAAAATAAAGAAAAACAATAGGCTGCAATAAAATGTCTTAAATAACGCTGCTCTCTTCAGAGGTTTTCGCGCGTTCCATAGGCGTAAGAAGCGGGGGAGGGGCTGGGGAGGCTAAAGTCCCAGTCAAAAATGTGGTGAGGCGCAAGTAAGTTTCGACCCCCCTCAGTTCAAGGACGAAAACCCTTTTATTTTTTCCTATTTAAAATGTACAATATACTGGACCAAATTGCATTTAAAAACCCTCAAATATTAAAAATTTTTCCAAAGGGGTGGGGTAACCCCTTCCCCTTAGACCCCTCCCCTTAGACGGCGGTCCGAAACAACCTTCAATCCCTTATTCGAGACAGCCCTGCAGAACATCTTGCGTGTTCCATATATAGCTTGTTACAAATTCTTTCATTGTCGTCATTGTAACAACCCACAACTCAAACCCCTTCGTCATAAAAATAACCTTGTTATACTGCGTAGGGTCAAAATGTGATTTTTGTGATAAATGTAGTGCACATCCGATGAGTTTTAAGATGGTCAAATGCTTCATTCTAATGGTTTTAATTCTTTAAATGCCCCAGGGCTTCCGGGGAGTTTTCCTTGCTCCCTCCCTACCGGGGCGTTGCCCCTGGGCCCCACCAGCGGCCCTACGGCGGGCTCCTGGACCCCGCACCTTCAAGAAGGCGTTTTGTGCTACCGCGGCGCCTTTGGCGCCGTTTGGACTTTCGCCCGGTTTCCACTAAGACATCACATCCCGCCAAAGGTAGTATCTGTTTTATTCAGCCAGTCTAGGACAGGGCCACACATGACAGACCCGTGATGTAGATGGTCTGAAGGCCAAGAGGTTGGTCATGTTAAGCCTAGTTACCCCATCGGGAACCTAGCTTTTTTGGGAGCAGAATTCCTTCAGGAGTAACGTTTGGTTTCGCCCTTCAGTTCTTCCCCAGAGTATCGAGGGGATTCTGGAAAAGGGTGTTAAAGCAAATGTATTAGTAACTGAATAAGAAGGCGCGCGTAGCGAGCAATTTTTTGTTAATTTTAGCACAAAAATTTTACAGAAAACAAAATACGTTTATTGTTAAATGTCTTTTGAGATCATTTTTGGTCAAATATTGCATAGAGTCATACCGGGGCCTACGTTTACAGGTAGTTAAATTTTATTTTCGATCGATTTTCTATATAGGGGGCAGTGGTCCGCACGGGGGGGGGGGGGGGGAGTTCGTCCGTCCGTACCTCTGCCGAGCCGGACTCGAGTCCACGTCAGCGACTCGAGTCGACAACACTGTTTTTAAGTTGCATGTAAACATTTTTATTTTGACAGTTCATGTTTTAGAATTTTGCATTTAAAAAAAACGATTGTGACTTTTCATATTTCTTTTCGAAAAATATTTTCACAAACAATGCGAGTCTAACCGGGCAAGCGACTGCGCATGCACCGCTGCCAAGTACTTGCTCGTCCAGCTGTCCAGTGTGCTTCCCAAGAAAAGAGGTCTATACTTGCAAAAGTGGATGGGTTTTGGGGTTGTTTTGCTGATTTATGTTTGTATGTATGTATGTATGTATGTATGTATGTATGTATGTATGTATGTATGTATGTATGTATGTATGTATGTATGTATGTATGTATGTACGTACGTACGTACGTATATATATGTATATATATGTATATATATATATATATATATATATATATATATATATATATATATATATATATATATATTGATCTCAGGGGTTTTTGTCATAACTGACCACCGGGCAAGTAAATATAAGTATATATATATATATATATATATATATATATATATATATATATATATATATATATATATATATATATATATATAATATATATATATATATATATATATATATATATAGGTCGAAGAGTAAGTAACTGATTCGATCTGAATTAAATTCAACCCAAGTACTGGCAGTACTGCCAGTACTTGGGTTGAATTTAATTCAGATCGAATCAGTTACTCTTCGACCTACATTTACAGTCGATCTTACCACGTTCGACCTATATACATATATATAGTTTTTTATTGGCAGGCCAGACGGAAATCCTTGTCGTTTTGAGTTGAGTCCCATTGCGATTGAATCATGCACCTGAAGCAAATTCTTTTTCACCGTTGGAGTATGGTATAAAACTTCTCGATAGTTTCCTGTTGAACTGGCACTCAGGGCACGTCCCCTTATGTGTCCCACCCTGGGTACACCACTACGGTATGGTTATTTCTGGGAACCCATATAGGACCTCCAACATCTGAACATTTCAAGGGCTTTGTGGGTTTGATCATGAGAGTACTACCTCGAGTTAGTACTCCCATGGTTTGATGAAATAAGAAACCGCTTTCACTGATGTTGTATCTCTAGACAGCTAGAAGGGACAACTTTGACAGTTCTTATACTTGTTGAAGATGCCCCATATCAACAGGAAAACCCACCTCTGTTGTTCTTTGTGGAGGTCTGAGGTCACCGCAGGTCAGACTCTGCAGGTCACCCACTTTTTACACTTAACTGGTCCAGACCTTTCTCTAAAAAGTCTAATTAATGCGAATAAATCAGTGGAGACGCCGGAGAGGAGGGAACCTCTTTGATCTTTTCTTCAAAACAGTGATTACATCCTGTTTACTAATTAGGGAGAAGTTGGCAGGATCACAGCCTCGTCGGTCCCCGGATTACACCTGCTGCCTGGACAATACCCTTATGTAGATTTCCTTCCCCTTACCATTTCCACATTGGTAAGAGGGGGAAGTAATTGGTTATTGTGGAGGACTCTCAAGAGGCTTTTAATATTGTCACTCTTTGCCATTAATTACGATGTTAATTTCCTCTGATGGGTCTGTATAACCTTGTAATACAGGTAAGCTGAGTTCAGTTAATTAGGTTTTTCTGCCCTCAGAAAACTACTTTTTCCAAAGTCGGCCTCGATTTTCAGGGAACTGTTTTTTTCCAAAGCTCCCCGCGACTCTCTGGCGAAGAGCTGGGGGCGAAAACAGGGAACTACTTTTAACAGTTGTTTTCTACACACTTATGGAGCTCAGAACTACGAAGTAGCGGTAGTAGCTCCATGGTGAAACCCAGGCCTAAACGAAACCTATCGCCAACTCGCCATCGTCGAGTAACATTGTGCTCAGTTTCAATTTAACTACACGCAAGTGGATTTTTTATGCGGCTCGCCAAATGGCTAGTTGTGGAAATTTTTGTCTCGGTCTGGTGAAACCACTGCTCTGTGTAGTAGAAAGCCTTTTCTTGGATAGTGTGAGAAGAGATGGGGCCATGATACTGAAGTGTTAATTGTGACATTGCCTAAAAACCCCTCTTGGGGCGTCGGAGCCAAGGGAGGGGGAACTACAGCCCCTTTAATAACTTTCAGTTTTAAGTTTTTCTTCAAATGAAAACACAATTAGCTGAGCATGAGAATGGCCAAAATTTACCATACAAAATGCCAAAGATTTTGGAGCTAGTCGGTCTTTGAAGTCTCCTACGGCCCCGCTACTGACGAGCCCTATCTCTGTTATTTGTGACAATTCATATGGAGGACAATGGAGAAAGCCGTCGGTAGCTGGAACCAAGTTGCCAATGGGGTCTTGACGAGGCTGGTGTTTGTGGTCTCAACCTAATACCTTCTCATCTCGGAAACTAAGTCGAGGTCTCTTCAATTTCGGCTAAATGATACCTCTCAAAGATCACATGCAAAATGCATATTTTTGTTTCAAGAATCATTCCAAGTTACATAAGTTAGTTGAGAGCGATTCTCATCCCGCGGACCAATCAATTGAAGTGATATGTTATCACTGGCTGAGTCAGGGGGATTGGGGATAGTCTACCAACTTTTTTATCAAAGCAGAAAAGTTAAATCAAATCGTCTAAAATTGGGTATAAGGTATAGTTTTCTTGACAGAGTAGGGTAAGTTTTTTTTTGTATGTCATTTTCGCAAACTTTTATATCTCAAGCTTCAATTTTTTCGTGCACTTCGCCGGCAATACTGTTGGCCCTTTTCCTTCGATAAACAAAAGAATATTTTTAGTACTTCATTTGATATTTCATCTTCACCATAGCCTACAATCACCTATCTTGTTCTGTTTAAGAAAAGAAACTAGAATGGAAGAGCATAAGAGTTTAGTACTAACAGGGAAATCCGTCTTCCGAAACAGGCCTATGCTCTGGTGGTAATTTTAAACGGTTAGTTTCATTGACATTTCCGCATGTTCCTGAATGTGCAATTATCATACTAAGTAATTCAGATATGGGCTGTGGGGAACGCCCGGGCCGTTTGTAGCCTCAGACGGGGAAGCCATTTGATCGATGCCCCACTACCTGTTTCGCAAGGCAATTTATAGTATGCAATTTTACCTAGAGATGAAATTGTAAATTTTAGTCTTTTTTTTTTATTTCACCAAGTGCAACCTGCTTTTAATTCCCGGATATCTATTTACGTATGAGTCTCCATAAATCTACTACTTATTCTAATGAATGATCTATGTGTCTCTGGAATAAATACGCTGGTCGGGTTGGGATAAAATCGCTTTTATGTTCTCATTACCCTATTCTCATGTGTTTCCGCATTGCTTCACCAGGAGTGTTGGTCTTCTTGATTCTTCCTTACAAAAAATCAATCAATCAATCCCAGCTCATGACACACCTGGTAAAATTAAAGCTGAATCACCATTTTGCACCAGCTCCCATCTGAGTGCAAAATTTTCTCAAAAGGGAGGTTATCCCCTCCCCCCCCCCCACCTTCCACCTCCCAGAGGTGGCTCGTGAATGATGTTCGAATGATTCTTCATAGGATAATGGCCGCACTTCGAAACATTAATGTAAAGTAACGGTAAGTCCTGTCTATCCCATATCCAATTTGATTTTACCGAATAAATTATTTTCTGATATACCGTTCTTTTAAAAGAACAGATTTATAAAACATAAAATCTCAGAATGAAAAGGATGGCATGGAACTCACACGGCATGGGATGTGCTATCATTCCTTGCAATCTGGGACGTATTTTTAGCAAAGTGTTGTTATATGGTAAGCATCAACTGATAGGGGCGGTCCACTCAGATAGTTTTACGTACGGTATTAGTCCCCTTAGTGACCACCCTACAACATTTGTCCCACCTCCCAATTTTTCAAAGCCTGGCACCCCCCCCCTGTACCCCATAATACAAACTGACATGGTAAAGTTTCCTTAGAATGCATTGATTGAACTTTATGGGTATACGGTTAGCTGGCCTAGAATTGGGATGTGGTCCCGGGTCCATCTCAGAGACCGTGGCCTCGGCTGAAATTGCTTTTTGACTTTCGGATGATCTGCTAATAGCAATGATTTGAATAGGCCTATAGTAACTTAATCTCGACACACAGAGGAAAAAAATATTGAAAACTTCGTTACCTTGATGAACATAGAATCTATTCATTTTTAATTAGTTCTAATTGTAGGCTATGTAGCGGTTCCTGACTCCCAGTATTTAATGGCGTAACCTTATCGTATTAGTCCCATTGGATTTCAATTCTTGGTATAGTCAAACTTTTCTCGATGCATCCAGCACGTACCGGTAAGTCACTTGCGCCACTTCAAGCCCCCTTTGGAACTTCATACTAACTTCGTACTAACTTTTAGTACGGTATTCTAGGGAAACAGTCTAGATTATTTAAAACGGCATTCCTCCGCTCATAAAGTTACCAATCATGCCTTTATCCCGATTTTCATCTTTACAGCAGGCTAGGTAGACCGAAACGAGCATGCCCATTGTGAAGATGGTCATGGCTAGGAAGCAGAAGACACTGTTCTGGTTAAAGACAAACCATCCTTCCTCCTCTTTCTGTTTCAAAATTGAATATAAGGTTCGGTGAAGTTCTGTTCATTATTACCATTGTGTAGCGAACCAAGAAACAGATGATAAATTATCGGATGCATACTTTACTAATTTAAAGGCTCTTTCTCACTGACCTCGTACACTTTTTTCAAAATATATAAATACCAAGAACTGCCAGACGGCGGTGTTTGAAAATTGGCGGCGAAATGAGGCAGATTAAAGCATCACTTTGACATTCTTTTTAAAATTTTCACATTATTTCTTACTTCCTCAATTACTCAATCCGGGCGGAACAATGAGCCCTTACCATTACCGTATGACATACCATAATCGTGTAGCATGTCATATTTGCGGTGCAGATTAAGTGATGGAAGGTCACGTTCGATACAGAAGACAGGTAATTACAACGCCTCTCCAGTAATTTTCTTTTTGACGCACAAAGTGTCAAGGGCGAGGGACAAGTACTGAAGTCTGAAACACGGTATTCATGAATCACTTATAATGGGGGTAAGTGCACAGTATCAAGGTTTATGGTCTGTGTATAATGTGTGTAGGCTATAAAACGAGACGTAACATGACTGTAGAGTTATCCTAACAAGAAATTATCACCACAACATGATGAAACTAAATAAAACATACACATCTCTCATGGGCTCGGTGGTCAGCTTGTAAAGTTTTGAAGAGCAGCAGTGTCTTAAAAGTCCCCCCCCCCCCCCGCCCAATGGAAATTTCTTAGATGAAAAATTGTACTCCTCCCCTCTTTGAATCATAGTTAACAAGGACGCCATTACGCCATTTACGCTTCAGGCTAAAGCCACACGGTGGCATTCCAACTAAACCATCGTTCACAACACCCTACCCCCCCCCCCCCCGCTATGATATCAGGTCCACCGTCTGTTCTCTCAATGAAGAATCATGTCTACGCTGCGAGGGGTAGGACGTTTATTTGGAGCTTGGAGGGTCATAAAGAGGTTTTTTGGAGGGGCATTTGCATTTCTGTCATTGAAATCTTATCATGACGTACCGGTATTTGAAGAAAAACACATTGGTAGGAGTATATAGGGTGCCGCTTGACATATTTAGTGGACGTCATCTATATCAATGCGTAGACGTACGCACGTACTCGAAACCGCGTAGGTGTGCCTGTTACAAGGGTGATTCCGTAAATGAGGGGCTACTTTTGACATTTGGGTGAATTTTTCAAGTTCCAGAATAAAAAATGTTAACAACAAATGCTATTTTTCAGATTATGATGGGTAAGGTACTGGAAATATGCAAATCTTGTCACAAATTTAAATCAAATATTCACGGAGACAGTAATTGTTCAAAATATGGTTCAGTGTTCCCGTGGAAACGGGACACCACCGTACACACTCACATTTTCTATAAAATAGGCCACTGAAAGCATTATTTATTTCACTGAAAAGGGGGTGTGTAAAATTGTAGATGTTATGCTGGTTCATCTTCTATGGAAAGAAAAAGTACTTTTATGATGAAATTTGGGCAGTAAATTACACTTCTTAAAAGTGGAACACCATTTGGTGTCCCGCTGTGTCCTGTTTTACTCAGTGAAGCTTTGTCTCTCGACCTTAAAGGGAGAATGCAGTCACCCCAATAAAGAATTGTATAGTAGACTACCCTATTTCCTGAGTGGATCTTGAGAATCATGTGACAGTATTTTTCTCACTCAATTGTAAAATTTACAAGGAGCAACTGCTTGATTTACCTTGAATATGCAATATTTATGTCCTAAAATATTATGAAAGATACTTGGAGAGAAATAAGAAGAAATTTGTGACATTTAGCCATTGTTTCAAAATAAGTTTGGGGCGACTGCTTTTGACCTTTAAATATTGATAGCTTTTGCAAACCAATATTTTCAATAGTAACTGATGATACAGTAGAATGAAAACATATCAGAATAGTTGGAAATAGTTCAAGTTTAACTTTGGTAAAAAGATGAATTAAAATTCGCAAAGGGACTGAAAACTTTACACGTAGTTTTATTTTAGAAATTGTTCACAGTGCCATTTCATCTCGCAATTACAGAATCTGTGATGCTAATGCAAAGTATATGCAGACACTTCCTACAAAAATAAATCTTGCAGCTAATTCCGGAGTTTGTGATCTCACACAGGTCATCATCTAAAAAGGACCAATGCTTTACTAAATTTGAACATGTCACGCCTCTATCTGTCCCATTTCCTTGGGGAAAATAAGTTTATATCGCACCAACTGTGTGATCAGATGATATGTTTTGTAGATTTAAGATAACATAATTCATCACTATAAAGCGTGCGACTGAGAACACCCCTCCCTCTACTTCCATGCTCTTAGTGCTTCTTATTTCAAGGTGAAATATATCACTATATAAAGGCATGAAAGGTCTGACACGCTGTCTACTGGCCTCCTTATTTACCGAATCACCTATAGCCTACGCGTACCGTGGGGTTTTCCTCCCATAACGTCACATGGAAGACCTCTATAATGAACCATTTTAAGGAAAGGCGTTGGTTGCCCTTGATTGCCTTCGTCGGCTATGGGAAAGATCAAAAAAGTTTCGAGTACACTATGAAACCATGCAGAGAGTTGCTATTTGACAACTAACAACTCCCCGAAAAAACAACAAGAAAGCATTTTAAACTAGCTCGAAGCAATAGATCTTTACAAACCGATGCTTTTCTTCTTTCCCGGTGACGAATATTCTCCTTTCCTATCCTCCCTATGTCTGCTGTTGGATCATGCTCTCCGGTAAACAATCTACTACCTGCTGACACTATTATCGAATAGTAACTTTCGCCCTCATCATCTGGACGCTCTGAAAGTGTCAAAATTAAGGTTGTAATCAAACTCTCTAAAAGTTTTATACAGACTCGATTATTCGTTCGACCAACTGATTTACCATTGCATATATAAGAAGAAAGAAAAAGAAGAAAAACAACAACTACTACTGCTACTACTCCCACTACTACTAACTACTCCTACTACTGCTACTGCTACTGCTACTGCTACTGCTACTGCTACTGCTACTGCTACTGCTACTGCTACTACTACTACTACTACTACTACTACTACTACTACTACTACTACTACTACTACTACTACTATAGTCCTCAGTAAAGGACTGTGGTCGTTCGCCGATTGCTCACTATACACAGTCCTTACACCGACCATTGGAAATAGCGGGGGGATGGTTGAAATTGTATTTCTTTTCACAGCAAATTTTGAAAGAAAAATCCTATTTTACTACCAGGTTTTTTCTTCTCCAGATCTTACAGGAGTATTGCATCTGTTTTTAATCACTGAGAATTTCTGGAAAGTGCCAAAATTGTGAAATGAAATCGGCAACTTTTTCGGGCCGTAAAATTTACTGTGTGACTATGGAACTTTGTTTACATCGGTATGCTAATAAGCTACATGGTTACGTCAGATAAAGATGTTTGCAGGGCCAATTGCCATGTAGAGGAACTACAGTAATGAAAATGTTGTGCGTGACGTCACAATGTTACGCACACGGCATTCTGATGTCAACAACAATTTCGAACGCTACAGTAAATTTTTACGAAGTGGCAAAGTTGATGATTTTATTTCAAATTTTCGGAACTTTTTAGAGGATTAAAGTGATAAAAAACAACTGCAATAAAAGTGTAAGACATGGAAAGGAAAAGTTATGGTAGTTTATTAAGACTTTAGGTCTTACCTTTGCAATAAGAAGAAGATCAATTTCGACCAGCACTGTGCTGGTCGAAGACCGCGAGTTCTCAATGAGTCGGAGTAAGGACCGTGTATAGGGAGCTATCGGCGACCGGCTATACACGGGCCTTTACTGAGGACTACTACTGCTACTACCACTCCTACTACTACTACTACTCACAAAAACTCAGAAACTCATAATATTCCTTGGTAAGCTCGTTACATAAATATGGCTATAAATATGTCTTGACTGAGAACTATTGGCCCAAACGTTTTAACATAACATAACATAACATAACAGGTTAAAGGGCAAAGGAGGGCTAAGGCCCCATAAGATGCCCTGAAGTCCAAACAACCTTGACTGAAAACAAAGAACCAACCAACACCAAACGAGCCCAGCACAATTAGATTCTACCACACTTATGGAAGAACTTGTCAATGTTAACCTTAAAGCAGTGCACAGATGTGGAGTTAACTACCCACTCAGGCAGACTATTCCACTCGTTAACAACTCTATGAGAAAAGCTGAACTTCCTAATGTCGAGCCTTGCAAAATTCTTAACTAGCTTCTTACAATGGCCTCGAACCCGAGAATTACACTGAACCTTTAAATAATTGCAAGAGGACAAAGGATTCCTTTCAGAGAGAAATTTGTACACCTGAAGCATGTCCCCCCTAATCCTTCTCAACTCCAGGGTGGTAAGCCCAAGATGCTTAAGTCTAACATGATAAGGTAGGTGTCTCACCTTGGGTATAAGGCGAGTGGCTCTCCTCTGAACTTGCTCTAAAAGAAGCTTGTCCTTTTCATAGAAGGGACTCCAAGCCTGGGCTGCATAGTCGAGGTGGGGTCTTACCAACTGCTTATACAGATTTAGTACAATTTCTTTACTAAAACTACTGAAATTCCTCTTGATCAATCCAAGCACCCTATTAGCCCTAGCAGCAGCAGCTGCACACTGTCTAGATGGCTTTAAATCACCTGTAATAACTACACCCAGATCCTTCTCAAAAGTCACATCACTCAGAATACTACCATTCATGTTATAATCATAGCTGAAATTTTTAGGACCAAAGTGAAGGACTTTGCACTTATCTGCATTAAAAGACATTTGCCAAGTCTGAGACCATGAAAATAACCTATCCAAGTCTTTTTGCAGTAATGAGGCATCATCCTTATCACTAACCTTCCTATAGAGCTTAGTATCATAAGCGAACTTACTAATACTAGAAGTGAGAGAGCTATCAATATCATTGATGAAAATTAAGAAAAGAAGCGGGCCAAGAACAGAACCCTGTGGAACTCCACTTGTAACTTCTTTCCAAGAAGAGAAATTACCATTAACAACAACTCTCTGAGATCTACCATTGAGCCATGAATTTATCCAGTCAGCACAACTGCCCTTGATGCCTAACCTATGCAGTTTAACCATAAGTCTACCTAATGGAACTTTATCAAAGGCTTTTGAAAAATCAAGGTAAATGACATCAACACTATGACCACAGTCAAGAGATAAGGAAACATCCTCAAGAAAGCTTAGTAAATTAGTAACACAAGATCTACTCGGTAAAAAACCATGCTGTGACAGATTTAGTAACCCATTATCTAAAAGATATTTAAGCAAACAATCCTTGATTACAGATTCCATAACTTTGCACACAACACTGGTTAAACTGACCGGCCTATAATTGCAAGGCAAGCTCCGATAAACTTACCGATTTTACTTACCCTGTGATGACGATGTCCTAAAAACCACAAACATTAGAATTATTGCCAGTCCTGCATACAAAATCTTCATCTTTGAGAAATGCTTTTCTTAACTGCAAACTGATGAGTCAAGTCTGGTTCAAGTGCTAAATTTGCTGCAGGTCGGGCCCTTCACTTTTTCATCTCCACTGTACCAGGTACCGGTAGGCTTCATTATCAGGGTATAATTCTTATGTAATTAAGCAAAGCCAATTTGCATATGTATAACTCAATGTTGCAAAATAGCTTATGTTCACAGTTGATTTGAATCCTCTTCTTACCGAATGCACACGCAATTTGGTGATTATGCGTACTGCTACTGGCGCGTCATAGCATCGTACCCGCGCGCTGCAGCTACACACTGACATGCGTTTACATATCAGACAATAGACTTGATTGGTCCATAGACATATCCACAGAGATTTATCACGTGACGGTCAAAACGTAAAATGTTTTGTTCCTTCTTTTCCAAGAACTTTTTTTTTTAATTTAACTATTAGCAATCGATTGTAGCCTACGTAGGCCAACTTGTACTTGCAGACCTGCGTCAGTGCAGGCTTTATAGTGTGTTGGATTCAAATGCTTTGTAACGATCACATCGAAAAATACTCTATCAAGGAAATATTCTTTGAAAAGAAGGCATTAACATTTGAAGCTTTGACCAATATTTTTTGTACGCAGAATACATTTAGCGCGATGAGTTTGACGTCCACTGTATATATGGCCCACTCAGATAAATGCTAAGCTTTAGTATTTCTGTGGGCCGACTTTGCTGTTGTAATATTTATTTGTGACTTCAGTGAAGAACCTTTATAGACTAGAGTCCGCTAAACACTATGCATTAACCTCATGCTGACGTCGCATTAGAGGACAAGCAATGAACCTAGCTAGAGAAATCCTAAACTTTACCTGGAAGGAGCTAAGGATTTCTCTGCACACTGTATGCATGACATAGCCTTCGCACGCGCACGTACACGTAAGCGTGTATCCGACCGATACAAAAATTAGCTACCTGCATTTGTGTTGGCGTAAGTTGTATTACCACGCGCTTATCTCAGCAGAAGGCGCACTTTCTGTTTATGACGTCATATGCATGAAATCACTACAGAACTGAACGCATGGGGAAACCGTCAATTCAAAAGACGCGCTGATTTTCAAGTATCCATACACGCATTCGTGTGTATAGACCTTTAGAACTGCAATGATGTGCATGCTAATGCGCGCGTTAGCATGCATATCATTCGGGTGACTCACTGAACTGATCCACTTACTCAAGTCTCCTCATCTGTGGCAAAACACCTCTAAAAACATCGCCTTAAGGATCACGCGTGCAAAAGTCACTAAGGCAGCCACGTTTTGGAAGACAAACGAAACACGTGGACACTAGGTCACATACTAAAGCAATATGGTGCGTGGCGCAGTTCTCTCCGGAACAACTGAATTTGACCTTTTGACCTTTTCATGCAAGCTCCCTATAGACCTTACCATTGACGTCACACTGACGTCATTGTGAAGGAAAACAATGAAGCACAAGTGCACGAACTCGTAGATTTCGCATTCGTGTGTATAGACCTTATGCATATGATGTCACCAAGAGAAGGAGAAATATGACAGCATTATGTATTTGGCCTAGACAATTGAGAAAAAATGACCTTTAATTCTTCTGCTGTCTTTCAATGTACCTTTTAAGGGAAATATACCTGCAAGATGGCGCTGTGAAATAGGGGAGAGACCCCCTTCCCCTGGGGTACGAGTTACGACCTTTCTGAATTAACATATGACTTTTTTGATAAAATTCCACGTTACTTTCCAACTCCATATGAAAACGTCTTTAGAACAGTTTCTACATTATCGGTATTTTTTTTTTTTACATTATCGGTAGACGAGCGTTTTTACATTATCGGTAAATGTTTTTACATTTTCGGTCGTTTTTACGTTATCGGTTGATTTTTACATTATCGGTTGTAACAGGGATTCCTCTTGAATATGCTAGTGTCAGGTGGCCGGGAAAACGCGGAAGGAGACTTTGTTAAGTTAGGGGAACGGCTAGTTGTCTTCCTTTGACGAATCAGCGCACCATCAAACAAGGCAATGGTCATCTATTGTTAACAGATGCTTACACCTACCCAAGAGGCTTTATCCATAGTTGCTATAGAGAAAGATATTTGAAGTCGGTAATTATGAATATTGATCTCAGACTGGCTTTCCACTAGAACCAAAAATTGTTTTGGAAAGGTAGGCGAATTCGGTATCAATTAAGGCAGGTCTCTCGGCTACATACGTAGCCGAGAGCCCTGTCTTCTCGCGCATTCATCACGGTTTGCACTCCATCTCATGACCATTATTAGGTAGCCTGCTGTAAGCAGGCTGTTGGTGAGTTTTATCAGCTACAAGTACAATTCTTAATATTTGCTTACCTCTAATGTACAGTAGGCTACACAGACGAAGTTTAATACAATACAATAATCTGTATAGAATATATTCTATATTCTGTATTATGATTTCTGAGAGAGCGCCATCTTTTAGAAGGCTGCTACAGAGTCTGCTCCGCAGGCTAATTATTAGGGTAATAATACATGAAACTATTCTGATCACAACACTTTCCGAAGAACAGAGATTTATCTCCAAACATCTGTGCGGACCTCTCATCAGTACGGTATGGGATATTTCAATCTAATATGTAGCATTATGTGGAAGGTTGAAAGTACGTATCTGCCGTTATGCAATTTTCAAATATTTTTAAGGAGCGCTTCGCGCGCAGCCATTATCTATATAGATGGTGATTGTTAACACACTTACGACGAAAACAGCATTCTGAAACACGCTTATTAGTCCTTCACCCCTTTTGCTACACCTATCAGGGAGGTCTAATATTACCTCCCTGCACCTATACTCCCCTCTCATTCCCCATTGCTGGAAGCTGTTCGTCTGGAATTTCGTTCAAAATTAGTAAAAATACGATAGTTGTAAAGTGTTCGGCGTCATACTCTATATAATGATTTGGATGTCAGGTAGGACACATTATGTCATTGCCCTAATTTAATATAATTAATGCAGAGCTTCCAGGAGGTCCTCTACTGGTATCTGCTAGCCTTAGATGCCCTTTCATAATACACAATGAAGAAAAGGAAATATTTCGTAATAGTCCAGGAATGCTTCTGTGGACTCCACGCACCTATTTTGGTGTAAAAACTTTCCCCAAATAGAAGGCAGTAAAACAGACGAAAGGGAGGAGGCTTCAGGAGATTTTTTGACAACGTATCTTTCGCTTAATAGATAACATATTCTCTTCTTTTACCTTACCAAAAATTAGCATTCCCTAAATTATGGACATTTTCCAGCCATATATGATCAGTTCCAAACACATCCCAGATAGCACCATTTTGCATCTAAAGACCTTAAATTAACAAAAATTTCTCAAAGGAGAGAGGGATCCCCTTCCCCAGGACGACACCTTTATGTAGTGACAAACGAGAGATCAAAACTGCTGTATACAAATGCAGGTACGCATCAAAAATAAAGGTGCGATTTACGCAGGCTGGGGGGAACTGAGGTATTATTACGATACAAAATCATCTACGATACCCCAATCACAAAAAACCTGGCGGCGCCACTGATCTCAAGCCAACTTGCTGATCTTGTAATGATCTCTGAATTCAAAATCCAGTTGTCTGAGATGACCTTGTAAGTTGATCCCTGCCTTTTTAAGCTTAACAGGACATTGTTGCTCTTGTGCAATTTCAATCCAGTGCAGCTTCTCAACGAGTTTTGTGCTCAAAATAACATTTCCTAAATGTATAAATATACCAATACCCAAGAACATTACCTCTTAAATTTACCCCTTAAAACCGTCTTCCTGGTACTCCTGAGATATTAAACCCAGGAGCTTCCGGGGGCTTCGCCCCCTGGAACCTCACCTGGGCTTTGCCCCTGGACGCCGGCGGGCCCCTAGACCCCACCTGTCATGGACTTCGCGCTCGCATGGCACTTCTGGCGTGCACATTTTCTAGATTTGAGATAATTCACCCCATCCCCCAGGCCCGTAGCCAGGAATTCTTACATAGGGGGGGCACCGGCACCTCATAGGGGGGCACCGAAGAAGATAATTATGTTTGTAGACAGTAGAGCTACCATATGATTACAGTTTGCGGGAACTACAGGGGATGATATCTCAAGCTTACCAAAGCCAGCTTAAAGGTATCGGTTTTTCGTGTGCACATACGCGTGAAGTGCGCGAAAATTTCACTCTTGTGATGGACATTTTCGCCACCTTTTGCAATACTAAGGCGTGGAAAGTCTTCACAAGTGAAGGGAACAAGACTATGATCACGATGATACTTCTTCAGCTTCGCAAGTGCAGGTGAAGAGTTGAGTACTTTGCGAACGGTGAGGGGACCAGGAGCTGCCATAAGGCAGTCTTGGTGTGGTCCAGTATGATTTTGTTAGGACCCAGAGGGAAATTTCCCAAATGTCTGAGGAAATAGCAAAATGGGAACACTAACATGGAGCTTTGAGCAGGACTTTGAATGACAGTGAGAGCACACCAATCTCTTTACAGTTCAAAATTCAGATGGTCATTATCGTATTTCTACTTTGAACGAAATTTTGTATGAACAGCAAAAAAAAAAAAAAATTTTGGAATAAATTTTGGATAAATTTGGGTACGATTAAATTTAGTTTTAAACCATATAGTCATCGCATTACGAATGTTACTCAGGTTACTAGATTACTACATGAAAACCCCTTGATACTCAGCATATAAGTTTGAGCCTTGACCTAGCTTTGGCTAGAATAGTTCACTGGAATTTTTATGCTAATAATGTTCATAGGCGATATAACTTCGCTTGCGAGAATTGCGCGCGAAACGCGCCGAAATTTTGAAGGAAAATTGTTACCACGGAAAAACCTGCATACAGACTCAGCAAAAGCTGGTGAAAAGATAAGCCCGACGACGGGACGAAGCTCCCCTTAGGGGTCCATCAACCCGAAGCCCGGCTAGAAGCAATGGGTTGCAGAAAGGATGCCGAACGCGAAATTTTTGGCGCGCAACGAAAAATTTGGGATTCTGTTTACGAAAAATTAAAAATGTTTTGTTCTTATTAAGGAAAATTAGAAACTTTTGGTTTCTATGGAAGAATCTGACCTGCTCTTCCTAGACAGTTCCAGTTCTCCCGACTAAGTTACTCCTTCCAAAACTGTATTGAGCCCCTTCTTGTGCCGACACCCTTGTGCAGACACAAACCTAGTTTATTGCTTAAGGTCATATTCTGATGGGCATACAAGGCCATAATATGTAATCACAACATTCTTTGCACATGGTGTGAAATGTGAGCTACTCTGCATCTTTTGACTTTGATGTCAATCAAAGAGCATTCACCACTGACCAATCGAGAATTTTGCTTTCTCTCAACCAAATAGTATGTGGAGTGATGTGTGTCTGTCTTTAAGAGCAAAACCAAGACGCTGGGCGACTGGTCGCGGGGCGACCTTCCACCACCCCTGGACATTGAGACACTTTACCTTTCTTACAAAATATGTTTATTATGATGTTGAGTCTGAATTAAGAATCTTCCTGATCATAAGAGAAAGAGGATAGAACTTCTCTTTGATTCAAGTCTGTGTTTTTCCGGGAATCACACCTACACGAAAGAACAATAGCCTGACTGAGGAACCTTTACCTTTACATCTTAACCAGGTGTTAAAGCCACATGTAACTGAAGATGAAAGCGCGCGTAGCGGCCGAAAATTTTTGTAATTGTGTAACAAAAATGTTACAGAAAGCAAAATACGTTCATTATTTAACGACTTTTTGGATCATTTTTAGTCAAAAATCGCCTAGTGTAATACCAGAGCCATCGCTTACACGGTATTAAAATTTTATTTTCGATCGATTTTCCATATGGTGGGGCACAGTGGTCCGCACGGGGGGGGGGCACGCCCCCCGTGCCCCGGCCTGGCTACGGGCCTGCATCCCCCCAGAGTTGAAAAGAAATCTACGCCCTGGCATGTAGTGACCTGATTGGAAATTTGCAGTAAGATGTAAATAACAAAACGAAGCCTAATTTAGAAAAGAAAAATTGGGAACGCAGAGGAGACGATAAAAGCTATAGCATTGATGGCCTGTAAATGTTCCAAGTTTGCCTTATAGGTAACTTTAATGTGGTTGGTATTGGGGGCGGCATAATCTTAGCCCAGGGGAGCCACAGTTACTTGTCGCGGAGCGAAAGGGTTTGGCGAAAAGGTAGTCCTAGAAAGGCAATTGACACCTCTGATGGCTTTAATTTGCATCTCGTTTTCAAATTTTTGTCTAAGTTTAAAGAGGGTGGGTGGCAGGAAGTCTATGAAACGCACAATTGAAGGTAATACAGCACTGCCAAAGCGAAGTGCCACCATCAGTTGGCACGGAGAGGAGATATTTTGCAAAGAGGTAGGCCTAGTCCCAGAACGGAAAACTAAACACCACTGAATCATTGATTTCTTCTACGTATTCGTAATGTTTGCAAATCTGAATACGGCAGGTAGAAGAAAACCTATGTTAATGCATAACAAAAGGTAAAACGGTATCATCTAAGCGTACTCGCCCAAGAGGCTACAGCAACCTGTGGGTTGGAGTGGCATAGTATGCACACAACACTCCCCGTCTGTAGTATCAGGCGTCTAAAGAGGAGTGCTTGCATAGCCTTATATCTTGAAGAAACTGTATAGCACGTCCTTAAAATGATCTAACCATCTCTAACCAAATACTGCAACATTACTACATTATCTGTTAATGTGATGAGAAATTATCGATTAACAAGAAATGTCTACATTATCGGTCAAATGTTAATACATTATAGGTTAATTACTACACTATCGGTTTGGGGTGATACATAATGGGTTTAAAAAGTTACTACATTAACGGTTAAATTTTTACTACATTATCGGACATTATCGGTCAATTACTACATTATCAGTTGTAACAAGTCATATCTAGCCAAGACTTATTCCATGTGCCGCGTCGTTGACAATCGTATTATGTACACGGTGCATGGCATATAGTTATGTAGTGGTACGTTGGGGAGTAGTTCTATTTTTAGTGACAAAGCTTGTAGCAAATATACATCTCGGAAATTTAATTTGCTAAGTGAAGTGACTTATGTATCAGGCGCGTATCCAGGGGGGGCACTGGGGGCAAGTGTCCCACGGGTAGGAGGGGATTAGAAAAAATGAGAGAGAAAAGAAAGAAGAAAAAGGAAAAGGAAGATGAAAGAAGAGAAATAAGGAGAGGCGAGGAGGAAAAGAGAAAAGGGAAGAAGAAAGAGAGGGAAAATAAAAAGGATAAGGGAACGGAAATGACGCGTTTGATGAAATGGTAGCAGTGGCATAGCTAGGCGCGTTACTGAACTGCCTATGGATGTTTAAGACTAGCTTATTCAGCCCGTCAACTGATTCATGGAGGATGCAATAGTCAGCAACTCGTGTGATGTGAGCCTCAATTTCCCCTTTTGAGAGCTCGCGGTGGGAGGTGACCATTTTTCTTATCACTTGCAACTCGTGTGATGTGAGCCTCAATTTCCCCTTTTGAGAGCTCGCGGTGGGAAGTGACCATTTTTCTTATCACTTATGAACATTATTAGCACAAAAGTACCAGTGAACTTTTCTAGCATAACCAAGGTGTAATCTTATACTGAATCATCCCCTGGGCCTTATGTTAGCCCATCGCAGCATGGTTCCCTTATCGTCCGAAAAGCACTAAACTCTTCATGCACGCTAGCAGAGCTGAAGAAGCACCATCATAGCCATAGCCATGGTCCGTTCACTTGTGAGACTTTCCACATATTCCACGTCTCTGCATCGCAAGAAAAGGGGGAGCTGCCGCCAGGAAAGGGGAACTTCGCGCACCTAGGGCGCACGTTCACACGTAGGCCCGATTTCTTTAAGTGATGATCCGGGTACGGCTTGAGATATCATCCCCTGTGTTTCCCGCAAACTGCCATCATCTGTTGACACCACTAGCTACAAGTATAATCTTCTTCAGTGCCCACCTTTGCGTTATCAGAGCCCCCTGTGTCAGAATCCCTGGCCACGGGCCTTCTCTTTATCCGGTTTTTTCAGGGTCAATGGCAACATAGCTCCCTTCCCACCCTAAAAATGTCTCTACAACCTCGCCTGCAGAGCAGCAAAAGTTTAAAGCTGTTTACGAATTACCAGGTAAAAGACGGACTTTTTTCACTGGCATGTAGGTTTGTTGGGCAATCTGAATGCAGGTTTTGTCGTGGAAATCTTATTTAATGAAAAAAGTTCGGCGCGCTTCGCGCGCATGCATCACGGTCAGGGCCGTCGCGACCGGGGTGTGTGTGTGTGTGGGGGGTGTCTCACCCCCCCCCCCCCAAGTTCGTCAGAGCGACGATAGTCGGAAAATGTGAAATGCCAGTTGGAATTTCTGATATCTCAGTCTAGCACACTTTTCCGACTGAGCCTATGTCAACTTTGTATATATTTTCCAACTAGACCAAGTGAGAATAATACCAAACGTTATTTTCCTCACGTAAAATCATATCAAAGCTGTCCTTCTTTCGCAAATTCTTGTCAAACTCTCAAAATTTTCGCGCGCTCCGCGCGTTCAAACCTTACCTCAGTGTTGTTCTTATTATCAATATCTTCCGATAGCAACTTTCGGAGAAGCACAACAGCAGAAGTTGAAAGCTGTTTACAAATTACCAGGTAAAAGACTGGCTTTTTGAGTGGCATGTTGGTTTGTTGGGCAACTGAAAGTATCTTGATGCAGATTCTGAATGCAGGTTTTATTATGGAAATCTTACTTAATGGAAAGTTGGGCGCGCTTCGCGAGAATGCGTCACGATTTACAATCAATCTCATGAACATTATTAAGGTAATTATACCAGACACAGTTCTGTGGGAGCTAGGGCGCTTTAGCCCCCCTCCCCAAATTTTTCCGAGCCACACAAAATTGCGCAAAATTTCATATAGACTAATATTGGTGAAGATATAGATATACTCAGAAAATATTCCAAACGTCTATTTATCAGGCCCGTAGCCATTAAGTTCTGTAACGATTCTTTCTATAACTTCAAAACATTTTCGCGCGCTACGCGCGCTTTCATCTATAGTTCTAGCTAGTGGTAACGCCCCGTTTCAAGCGTATTGGATTTCAACGTTTCCACAAATGTTGTTCTTCCGTGTAGGCGTGATTTTAGAGAAACACATCGTTGCGAAGTTCTTTCCTCTTTGTCCTAACTTTTGGAAGATTCTTTCTTCAGCCTCGCCATCGTGGCTAACATATTTTGTACGAAAAAGATCTTTCAGTTTCGCAGCAGATCCTTAATGGGTAAGATAAAGAATGTAATCCCCGACGACGACCATGCAGTCACCCGAACAAATTTCTTGGTTTTTGTCCAGATTCTTCAGTAAAAGCCCAAACTTTTTCAACTTTCCTTAATGAAAATTCAATAACCCCAAATTTTTCGGCGCGCTTCGCGCGCCTTATATTTTGAGTTCGGTAACCCATTGCATCCGTCGGGACTTAGAGCAGCTGGCCCCCAGTCAGGGCGCTCCCCCCCCCCCATTTCGGCAAATCAAAGCACCACCCCTGGCTGAGCCTGCGTGCAGGTTTTTCATTTTGGCATTGAAGTATACCCCAAATTTCGGCGCGCTTCGCGCGCAATCCTCACAATCCACGTTGAATCACTTATGAACATTATAAGCACAACGTACCAGTGAACTTTTATAGCATAAACTTGGTGTACATTCTGAAAACGCGCTAGTTAGTCCCAAACTCCTTTTGCTATACCTGTCTGGGAGATCTGGTATCATTTTTCTGCACCTATACTCTCCCTCCCGCCCATCTCCCTCCCGCCCATTCCCCATTGCTGGAAGCTGTTCGTCTGGATTTTCGTTCAAAATTAGTAAAACTACGATAGATGTAAAGTGCTTGGCGTCATACTCTATATTATTATTTAGATGCCAGGTAATAATTATGTCATTGCCCCATTTTTTATAATTGATCCAGAGTTTCCAGGAGGCCTATACAGGTATATGCTAGCATTAGATGCTAGAATAGAAGGCATTAAAGTAGTCAAGGGGGACTGCAGGAGGTTTGTTGACAACGTATTCTTCTCTTAGAAAACATACTTTCTACTTTCACCTAACCAAATCTTAGTATTCACTAAATTATGGACATTTTCCAGCCATATATGATCAGTTCCAAAAGTATCCCAAGATAGCACCATTTTGCATCTAAGCAACCTTACCTTAGCAAAAATTTCTCAAAGGGGGAGGGGACACCCCCTCCCCTGAGCCCCTCCCCCAGGACGGCACCTTTATTTAGTGACAAAGGAAGGATCCCCACTGCTGTATGTAAAAGCAGGGCATAAAAATGGTGCACTTTACGCGACACCATTCAGTTGGAAAAAATATCCATCCAGTCGGAATTCGGGACCTTCACACCCTCCCCCAAACATATGACCCTAGCTACGGCCCTGATCACGGTTTGCACTCCATCTTATGACCATTATTAAGGTTATTATATATGGAACTATTCTGATCAAACACTTTCCGAAAAACAGAGATACATCGCCAAACATCTGTAGAGATCTCGAATCAATATGGGATCTTTCAATCTCATTTATAGACGAATCCGATCAGCGCTTGTGTTTAGTGACTGTAGGCAGCCATTAATGGGGTCCACCAGCCTTAAATCGTCTTTATTTATTTTCTGCATGAATTTCAAACCCACATATTCAGTGAAATTGAACGAATCAAGATACAATTTAATGTCCAACCATCCATCATACAGGTAAGCAAGGAAATTGAAAGATTAAAGGTGATAGACCCCAGGTATGGCCGACAGAAATCAGACCATCACTTGCCCTCCGGCTTCGTCTATAGCATTATGTGGACGACTAAGTACTTACCGGCATTTGCCGTTATACATTTTTACGGAGCGCTTCGCGGGCAGCCTTTACCTGATGGTGTTTTTTTATACACTTACCACGAAAAAGCATTCTGAAACGCGCCCTTTAGTCCTTCACCCCTTTTTATACCTATCATGGATGTCTAATATCACGTTCCTGCACCTGTACTCTCCCTACCGCCCATTCCCCACTGCTGGAAGCTGTTCGTCTGGATTTTCGTTCAAAATTAGTAAAACTACGATAGATGTAAAGTGCTTGGCGTCATACTCTATATTATCATTTGGATGATGCAATTGCTCCATTTTATATAATTGATCAAGAGCTTCCAGGAGGCCTTATACATGGTATCTGCCAGCCTGAGATGCCGTTTATAATGCATAATGAAAGAACAGAAAATTTTCGTAATAATCCAATGTTTCTGTTGACTCCAAGAATGTTTCTGCTGATTCAGGAGGTTTGTTGAAAACGTCATTTTCTCTTGGACAACATACATTCTTCTTTCACCTAATCAAAAATTAGAATTCACTAAATTATGGACATTTTCCAGCCATATATAATCAGCCCCCCACAATACACCAAAGATATCACTATTTTGCATCTAAGCGACCTTAAATTAACATAATTTTCCCAAACGGGAGTAGACACCCCTCCTCCAGGTCAGCACCTTTATGTAGTGACAAAGGAAGGATCCCCACTGGTGTATACAAAAAGCAGGGCAGGGCATGGCGCAGGGGAGTTTGTTGACAACTTGTTCTTCTCTTAAACAACGTACTCTCTTCTTTCACCTTACAAAAAAATTAGAATTCACTCAATTTCACATTTTCCAGCCATATATGATCAGCTGCAAAATTATCCCAGAGATAGCACCATTTTGCCTCCAAGCAACCGTAAATTAACAAAAACTTCCCAAAGGGTACAAACGCAGGGTGCATAAAAAAGTACAATTCACGTGCCACCACTTAGTTGGAAAAAACATCCAGCCAGTCGAAATTTGGGACCTTCACACCCCTCCCCAAACATATGACCCTAGCTACGGCCCTGCACGGGAAGGGCCATTTCAGGCCATCTGGGAGGTACGTAAAACAAAATTTTCTCGGTACGCTCCGCGCCAACTCATGGTGGCGCTGGGCTTAGATGGTCGGCCCAAGTCTTGACCTCCCCCCCCCCACCCCTTGGACAAAATTGCTGCATAATCGCCTGTGTATCGTGTTAAACGAGTGTTGATTGGTAACTGAAATTAAAATTTCGGCAAGTTATCTTTCGGTACTTGAAAAAACTAAATCAAATGTAATCAGAGTGGCATTCCATAACAATGTGTTTCGACATTTTATATTGACTCCCTTTTTCCACAGCTCTGTTAAATTAAATAGAATCATTCAATCAACTTAAAGTTTTTTCGACTTTTGGGAATGCGGCCCGCGAACTCGGCAGACCCACTTCTCTATCTGGCCGCGTTTGAGAATAATTGATCAAGAGCTTCCTCACATGTTGGCCACTAAAGCAGGATAAGTACAGAACTGGTGTGACTTCTTTCGCTTCGGAGTGCACTTTTCGTCCGCAACATATTTCGTTTGGAAAACAACGTGATAAACATAAAAAGACCATACTGGTGACTCACGCATGATGCTGAACTGTAGACAGGGGTGGCGCCAGGTGGGGGAGCAAAGGGCCCTGTCATCTGGGAAACTCCATTTTCGTTGGCGAGTCTTAATGGGTACGATAAAGCATGTAACCTCCCAACGACGACCAGCCGCTTCGACGAATTTCTTTATTTTGCCCCGGATAGGGCAGATTGCTCAATCAAAACTGCAGTTTCTCACAGTTGCTTCAACAGTAACCAAAATTTTCGGCCCGCTTCTTGCTCCAATATTCCGCGTTTGCCATCCTTTCAGCAACCCATTGACCTTGTCGGGGCTTCTGGTTAGCGACCGCTCCGTCGGGGTGCTTGGCCGCCCTTGTCGAGCAAAGACTGGCGTCACCCCAATTGCAGAGGCAAGTTTGTGGTTAAGAGTGCGATTATCTGCAACTGGAGAGCTTGGAAAGCAAAATTTTTTGACCTCAACCCAACCATAGTAGGGCTGAGGTCAGGTTATTTCTGTTGGACGCTGCAAAAATGCATTACCGCATCTTAAGGAACCGTTTCCTATGAAAAAGTCACACCTCTGCTTCTGTTCGGGACATCTCAAGTATGGATTTCGCTCTTTCCAATTATTGTCCTCTCTCTAAGCCTGAGATCCTCCCCTGGGGCCCTCGACCTCATCCCAGCCTCTCTATTTGGCCCTCACTCTCAAAACGTTGTAGAACCACTGGTCTTTACTGTCCCCAAGTACTTTCAAGATGTTAAATTCTTTGGGTAATATACTACGGGGAGATTCCCCTTGGATTAGTGGTATGAGATGACCGGGAAAACGCGTAGGGAGAGTTAGTCAAGTTTAAGGGAATCGTTAACTGTCTTCCTTTGACAAATCAGCGCACCATCAAACAAGACCAATGGTCACCTATTTTCAACAGATGCTTACACCTACCCCCTAAGCATGGGCGTCCGCAGAAAAAATTCAAGAGGGGGCAAAATTTTTTAGGCTGCCCAACTTTTTCATGGGAAATATTTTACTCCCAATAAAGCGTTTAGATGCTACTTTTCACACGATGTTGACAAAGGCGTAGCCAGGAATACGTCAAGGGGGGGGGGGGGGGCGAAGCCCATAGACAGACTCTCAGCGCTCCGCGCCACCATGGGTTGGCGGGGAGTGCAAGAAAATTTTAGCCCAAAATGCTTCCCAGATCGCTGGAAATGGCACTTCCAAGGCCTATTTACCGCATGTAAAAAGGGAAACATAAGCAATATCGTAAATATTAACTTTAAAAATACCCAAAATATGCTCGGGGGGCTGCTGCTCCGTTTTTTTCTTTATTTTTTCTTCGTTTTTTCACGTTTTTGATTTTCCAGGGGGGGCAAGTGCCCCCCCCCTTGCCCCCCCCCCTCCGGACGCCCATGCCCCTAAGAGGCTTTATCCATAGTTGCAATAGAAGAAAAGTATTTTGAAGTTGGTAATTATGAATGTTCATCCCAGACTGGCTTTCCACTAGAACCAAAAGTTGTTTTGGAATTCGGAATTCGGTATCAATGAAGACAGGTCTCTCGGCTACACGCGTCGCCGAGAGCCCCGACTTTATTGATACCTTTCGTATGAAATGCTAATTACATGAAATATGGAATTGGTTTCATTTCATAATGGGAAAAAATACATAAAACTATTTCCAATTTCAACCGAAAAAAAGCTTTGTGGAAGGGGTAGGTTAGTTTGTTAGATGAGGTTTTATGGCTCAGTTTCTAAAGGGGTAGGCTTACACGACTTGATAATGTAGGCTGCGTGCAACAGCGTGTAGTGACCTGATTTGACATTTGCAGTAAGACTGATATGATTAACAAAACGAAGCCTAATTAAGGAAAGAAAAGTGGGAACGCAGAGGATTCGATAAAAGATAGGACAAGGAAGATAATAAGGAGAATGCAGTTTTGTAAGTGTATTTACAAACTATTTACAAATAATTAGAGATATACCTTCGCCGTAATAGACTAATGAAAAAACTGCACTTTTTAAGTTTATTTAAAAACTATTTACAATAGTATTTTACAAAATATTGCCTAAACAATACGATTACGCATTAGCTATGAAAGAGAATGCAACTCAAAAACTCGACAGTTCCACAACTTTAAAAACAGCAAAACGAGAAACGAGTCCCTGCCAAGTCTCCACGACTCGAACTCACCTGTAGTTGGAGTCGAGCGCCTTACCAACCCGGTCAACGACAATGTTACAATTGACTAGCAATATAATTAATAGAAATACATGATCTAGTGTAAAGCTGTGTGACATACATGTAGGAGTGCCGGGAGGCGAGTTTTTTTTTTTCGTAGGATGGAAATGAAAGAATCATGCCAATGGACCAATCAGCTTCTTGGAAATTGGTCACACCCCTAATTCCAAAATAACAACTTTTCGACTATTTTTTGTAATTCTGACGCCGGATTATGAAAGAACAGGTCAAATATTCCTTGTCCACGTAACCCTAACCTTAATTGTAACCCTAACCATGATTTTGAAACAAATTTAAAAATTTTTGAAAAACCGACTTTTCCATCGCCATCCTACGATAAAAAAACTAGCTGCCGGGAGGGGGTCGGGGAGGGGACAGCTGGAGCGAAACCCCTTCCACCCGCATCCTTCAGTATTAGTACCGTACTCTATATTGCCTGAAACACGCTCAAATGATGTTGTTTTAATACGCCTGAATACATTTTTCCAGTTAATGTTTATAGCATAAATGGCCTGTAAATGTTTCGAAGTTTGTCCTGTAAATGACTTCAATGGGAGTGGGGTTAGGGCGGGGAGAGTCAGGAGAAGCATAGGAAATGTGGTCTTTCCGGTCGTAGAATTTTCCAGTTTCTTCGGAAAACATGTAGTACGATAAAATTTGTAACCCGACGGACGATCGTGTAGCGCAAAAATTCGCTCGACATGGGTCCGTCCAAGCTTCCCCTACATGGAACTGCAGCCCCGACAAGGTCGACGGGTTGCCGAAAAGTTGTCGACAGCAAAATTCAAAATTTTCGGCCCGCATTTTGGGTTTTTACTTGTGAAAATGGAAAATTTGGGGGACTTTTTACAGGATCTGCTTCCATTTAAATCAAAATATCAAGTAAACAACAGAGGTGAATGGCTGTTGTAGGCTACTTCATACTTCATTGTTTCCCGAATACATTGGAAACTTATCCAACCCCTTCGGGATCCTTCCTCGACGATGGACATGGTCCCTTACCCCATCTGGTGTCACCACTGTCCCGACGACTATCAGTCTCCATGACTTTCTAACCTTCCTTGGTGTCAAGAGCACAAATCCTCCGACACCAAATTTACGGCAAACTTCGGTCGCTGTAGAGTAATTTTTATTGCTTTACTTACTTGTGACTTAAACACCCAAAGGCTTTCAAACGGACAAAAATCAGGTATAAGAACGAGAATCAATGGAAGAAAGATCACTGGTACGTACACGCGCTTTCTGAAGTTTAAATAAATGTTAAGACTTCTATCCAAAATCTTAACAGTCATGATATGGTAATTTAAATATTCACTGACGGCCAGCTCGTCGGCTGTTCTGTGGTTGGTAGCTTTAACCAGACTTAACTTTTTGCATTCCAGCGCGAATCAAGGGAGGGAGATGGGGGAGGTTTGTTGCGGGAGGTTTGTTGGGGGAGGTTCGTTGGGGCACCTCGGGTTGAAGGTACTTTACTACGCTGTTCTATCGTCTATATGCCGCTATACTTGGCATTTGTCAAACTTGAAGTCACCTCAATTAAAAGATCTTGCATACGCGGATGTACAAGGCTGTATTTGACGAACCCGGAACCACTCCTTTATTTTTAGCTTAAACACTAAAAAGTTGGTCCGTTTCGTGGCCTCTGGACCTTTGTAGAAGTTTTTAACGGTCACATCCTACCTCTCATATGAGAACTTACGAGTAGGCCTTTTACAATGGTTTCAAATTTGTGTATCATGACAGTTGAGATTTTGAGCTAGGAGAGCTTGTATAACAGGGTGCATCGCGGAAACATATATTGCAAGAAGGTACCTGAAATACCTTCAACTTACTTTATTTTCGCCTGATGAGTACTTCAACTCCTTTCCAACCGAATGAACATTACAAATTGAATACATCAGTTTGGTAAAATGGTCGATTCAGTCCCCCCAAATACTGTTCAAGGTGTTTAGGGTATATAATGTACTCCGCGGGGATTCCCCTTGAATATGGTGTCAGATGGCCGAGAAAACGCGGAAGGAGACTTGGTTTTAGTGGAACGGCTAGTTGTCTTCCTTTGACAAATCAGCGCACCATCAAACAAGGACAATGGTCACCAATTGTTAACAGATGCTTACACCTAGGATGCTTTATCCATAGTTGCTATAGAAGAAAAGTATTTTGAAATTGGTAATTTATGAATATTCATCCCAGACTCAATTTCCATTAGAAACAAGAGTTGCTTTCTCAAGGTAGGCGAATTCGGTATCAATAAAGGCAGGTCTCTCGGCTACACACGTAGCCGAGAGCCCTGTAAATGTAAATGTTTCGAAGTTTGCCCTATAAATGACATCAATGGGGTGGGCATAGGCGTAGAGGGGTCAATATTTCTGGGGGGCGGTCAGGGATAATATTTGCCCGAATTTAGAATTTTCGACCAAGTTGCCCGAATGTTGATACCGCTGTGTCGGTTGTAAAAGGGCATAATTTATTTTCTTGGCTGTCTCATTTGCCCGAATTGATCCACTATTTTTGCCCGAATTGGAAGGGCATATGCCCCACTGCCCCCGCCCCGTATACTTATGGGGGTGGGTTTAGGGCGGGGACAGTCAGGGGAAGCACAGGAAGCCGTGGTCTTTCCGGTCGCAGAATTTTCCAATTTCGTCGGAAAATATGTAGCCAGGATAGTAGGTTTGATAAAATGTGTAATCCCTACGCTCGGGTAGCGCAAAAATTCGCGCGACAGGGGTACATCCAATCTTCCCTCTATGTGGAACGGCAGCCTGAAGCCCCGACATGGTCGACGGGTTGCCGAAAGGTTGATGACAGCAAAAATCAAAATTTTCGGTCCGCACTTTGGGTTTTTAGTCTTGAACTGGAAAATTTGGGCGACCTTTCACATGAGCTAGCCTCATTTAAACAAAATATCAAGTAAGTCACAGAGGCGAATCTGCATGAGGTTTTACCATGGTAAAGGTTTTCCTGCAAAGTTTCGGCGCGCTTCGCTCGCAGTTCTCACGATCGACGTTGTCTCACCTGTGAACATTATTAGCAGAAAACTTCCAGTGAACTGTTCTAGCCAAAGCTTAGTGAAGGCTCAAAGTTACATGCCGGGCATCAAGGGATTTTCATGTTTATGATCTAATACTTTGAGTAACATTCGTAACGTGATAACTATATGGTTTGAAGCTAAATTTACTTGTTCCACAAATTTATTCAGAAATTTACTTTTTCTGTTCATTCAAAATTTTTCGAAGAAGAAATACGATGATAACCATCTGAATTGTGAACTGTGAAGAGCTTGGTGTGCTCTCACTGTAATTCAAAGTCCTTGTCAAAGCTCCATGCATGCTAGTTCCCCCATTTTGTTAATTCCTCGGACATTCGGCCAATTTTCCTCTGGTACCTACCAAAATCATACTAGACCACACCAAGCTTGCCTAATGGCAGTCCCTGTCAGTGGCGCAGGTAGGATTTGGTGATGGGGGGGGGGGCAGAACAGATGACGTCGAAATGCACCACCTAATCCCCCCAAAGTCTGCGTAAATTGTATTTTTTTGTGCGTCCCTGAGATTGTATACAGCAGTGTGGAATTCTTCCTTTGTCACTACATAAAGGTGCCGCCCCGGGAAGGGGTCTAAGGGGAGGTGATGCCCCCCTCCCCTTTGAGAAATTTTTGTTAATTTAAAGTTGCCTAGATGCAAAATGGTGCTATCTTCGTGGTATTTTTGGAACTGATTATATATGGCTGGAAAATATCCATAATTTAGTGAATTCAAATTTTTGGTCAGGTGAAAGAGGAGAGTATGTTGTCTACTAAGAGAAGGGTATGTTGTCAACAAACCTCCTGAATGCCCCCTTTTGGTTACTTTAATGCCTTCTATTCGAAGAAAGTTTTTAAGGTAAAAATACGAGCGTGGAGTCCACAGAAACATTCTTGGACTATTACGAAAATTTTCATTTGCTTTATTGTGCATTGTAAAAGGCTGGAAGGTATAGTGCCTTCTGGAAGCTCTGGATTAATTATATAAAATGGAGCACTGATATGATGATTATTACCTGACATCTAAATGATACTATAGAGGGTGATGCTGAGCACTTTACAGCTATCCATACTGTGAATCTTCTTTTACAGCTAAAATCCCGTGTTGGCTGGCACAACACGGGAAAGCCTGGGGATTAGTCTGCTTGACTGCTTTGTTTGTTTTGTGGTTCAGTTCCTTGCTGATTTGGTTCTGGCAAGATAAGCAAACTCCTCCAAGATATGCAAGCAACATGCAAGACATGCATGAGTGATTTCAACAATGGTCTCGTTTTCGGATGACAAAAGATGCAGTTTACACTGCATTAATTATATAAATTGGCAAGCACCAAGTTTGAACGAAAATCCAGACGAACAGCTTTCAGCAATGGGGTACGGGAGGGAGAGTAGGGGTGCAGAGAGGTGATATTAGACATTCCTGATAGGTAAACAAAAGGGGTTAAGGACTAAAAAGTCCGTTTCAGAATGTTTTGTTCGTCGTAAGTCTATTAACAATCACTGTCTATACCGGTTATGGCTGGGCGCGAAGCGGTCGGTAACAAAAGTATGAAAAATGTATAACGACAAATATGTACTTTCAACCTTCCACATCATGCTACAAATTAGATTGAATGATCCCAAGATCTCCACCCTTACAGAGGTTGGAGATGTTTTCGAAGAAGTGTTGTGATCAGAATAATTGCATATATTATAACCTTAGTAATGGTCATGAGATGGAGTGAAAACCGTGACGAATGGGCGCGAAGCGACTATGACAAAATAAATAAATGAAATGAATGAACGGTGCGCGAGTACAAATTTATTCCAACGGGCTCGACTCAAGAATCATGTCTCGTTCACGCCATCGCCTTTTACATAATCGTAGTCGAGGAATATACTCCCTCAGAAGTTTTGATTTTCTCTTCCTTGTGTAAGTGTTCCTTGTTCCGTCTTTAGGGACCCCAATAGAACTTAAGCTTTTCGAAAGCTTTTTGGGTTATCCCTGGTAGCCTACTCTGTTTTGTAACTCCTTTTTCTCGTCTTTTATGTATTGTTTTCGTCTGTTTGCCTGTACTATGCCTTTCTGAATGTCTTTATTTGTGTTTATTGTTTTATTTTGTAACAAATAAAATCAATTAATCAATCAGTTGTCTTTGCATCAAATTTCGGGAATTATTGAAACGAAAAAGTCGAACTCGAAACATCGAAATCTTGAAATGTCTTTTCAGAGCCACGGTAAGTTCAGTAATGTTAGGGGGCGCTCCACCATTACATAAAATTGCACTTTGGCCAGAAGGTGAACCCTCTACATGTAGTCCCTATAAATTTTGTTTGGATTGATTTTTGACCGTGTTATGAGAAGGCAGTGAATCCATTGTTGAATGTATTTGGTAGTGATTGAGTTGGAGATTATGCTATGAAAAAAATGGTTGAAATTGGTTCCACCTGAGCTGATTGCGAGGCTTTGGAAAGCCAGCGGACCTATCTTATATATTGGTGAGTGACAAGAGGGACGGATCACTTGTTTTGTATTCATACGCCTGTAGCTCGGAAAGTCAATGGTCATGCTACGGGAATTTTTATCTGCCAGTAACAAGCAACACGTGAGCTTCGCATTGATGGGTCACAAGCTAGTGTTGAAAACTTTGACAAGGAATGCGAGACCGAGTTAAAGGGCTTGAATAAAAACAAAGCCGTTGGACCTGATAACATTCATCCTTGGGTCCTTAGTGAAATTGCCTCTGACTTTGCTCCTATGTTAAGTCACTTGTATCAGCAATCCCTTACAAGCGGAAGGATACCGGCTGATTGGAAGATGGCAAACGTCTGCCCTGTTTACAAAAAAAAATGACAGTTCTCTCCCTAGTAATTACCGGCCTGTTTCGCTCACTTGTATTTGCTGTAAATTGTTAGAGCATATTATAAGTTCCAACTTGATGGACTTCTTTGAGGCAAACAATACACTTTCAACAAAGCAGCATGCTTTTAGAAAGTCGCATAGTTGTGATACCCAACTAGTATCAGTCGTCGAAGACTGGGCTTCGGCCCTGGACTCACAAAAGCAGGTTGATGTCTTCATCTTGGACTTTGAAAAGGCCTTTGACACCGTGCCTCATGAACTGCTAAAAACCAAACTGTTTAGCCTTGGTGTTTCCAAACAGGTTCTTCGGTGGGTCGACGACTTTCTCTCTGATCGTAAGCAAGCTGTTGTAGTTAATGGTACTCGGTCCCCTTTTGATGATGTTGTCTCTGGTGTTCCTCAAGGATCTGTCCTAGGACCCATTCTTTTCCTTGTTCATATTAATGACATTGTAAATGCTGCCTCCTCTAATATTAGACTTTTTGCTGATGACTGTGTCTGTTATCGGGTCATAGAGAATGTTAATGATTGTTGTTTGCTCCAGAAAGACATACATAATCTAGGTCTTTGGGCCAAGACTTGGGGCATGAGATTCCAGCCCTCTAAGTGCAACATCATTACTTTCGCTAGAAAAAAAATCCGGTCAACTTCGATTATGTCTTGAACGATGTGAAGTTAGTTAAGGTTGACTCGATAAAGTACCTAGGTGTCACGATTTCTAACGACTTAAACTGGGATAAGCACATTCAATCTATCTGCAATAAGGGTAATAAGATTTTGGGCATACTTTATAGAAATTTATCATTTTGCTCTCGCGATGTGAAGTTAGCTGCCTACAAGGGTCTCCTTCGGCCTGTTTTGGAGTATGCTTGTTGCGTATGGGACCCACATCAGTCTTATTTACAAGATAAGCTAGAGAGTATCCAGAGGAGATCGGCTCGTTTTGTAAGCTCCGAATTTTCTCGCGAGCCAGGGTCGATGACATCTATTTTGAAGGACCTTGATCTCCCCACGCTAGCAGATCGTCGCAAGCAAAACAGACTTATTCTCTTCTCGAAAGGTTTTTTTGGTAAGGCTAATATTCCCATGGACAAACTCAGTCATCCAACTCGGAAAACTCGTGGGATGCACAACCTCCATTTTTGTCAACTCTACTCTCGGTCTAATTGTTATAAATTTAGTTTTCTTCCTAGTACTCTGAAAGATTGGAATAACCTTCCTGCTGCTTTGATTGATGGTTTAGATAGTCATAGAGATCCTGTTCAATATATTACCAATTTTATTAGGGCAAATTAGGGCACCCCTGACGCATGTGCGGTGTAGTAATGTCCTTTGGATGTGTCACCGTGATCCGAAAGAAGAAGAAGAAGAGTAAGACTGAAGGTCTGTATAGTGTGTAAGTCAACAGAGGGATTTCATGTGACGTCACGCGCAATGGATTCCCAGGCACTGAAGGGCAAAACACACACGCAGTAAGCGTATTTACAGCACACGCGCACGGTACGGCAGAACCGTAGATACTACTGTGACCCAATGGACGCGTGCCCGTCAAAACAAAAAAAGACGCGCGGTCTTTGCCCTTCAAAATTGCGTCTATTTGGTTAAAGTCACGTGACTGAAATCCCTCTGTAACAACAAATAATGGTGGAGCGCCACCTCCAAGGCTGAACCATTTTGTTTGTTTGTTTTCCAAAATAGTGTTCTCAGTTATACTCGCAGAGTTGTATAAGACCAGCCGGAAAATATCCAGAATCAATGTGTTTTGTCTTCATCTGTGTCAAGTTCAAGTGATTGTCTGGTAAACGAAAGGGTGATGCATTTCTTCTAACTCGAACTTGTTAGTTATTTCTGTAAACATGAGCACGTTTAGCTTAGTATTAGTAATGTGCACGAACCAATTACGCGAAAAGCTATTCACTCAACTGTGTTATTAGTCTAGGCTAGGCCTACAGTACATTACAACACAGAATTGGTGTAGGCCTAGGCTAGGCCCTAACTAAGCTTTTTGCTAGCGACTTACTTTTTTAAGAGGTAACATGGCCTCTGTGGTTGAACTCTCAAATGTGATTTGCGTGGATCCCGTAAGTTGCTAGGCCTAGACTACAAAGTTAGAGCTTAGTCCATAGTAAAACTGGAAGACACATAGGCTAGGGGCCTAACGTTAGGCCTAGGCAAGGCTACAGGCACCAGGGTGCATTCCATGTAAAGCCTACGCTGAAGGTACGCCGAGGTTTTCGTGACCGTACGCCGGGATTTTCTGTACTCTGCACATACAATGCATGTACATAGCAATCCATAGGCGTGTGTACATACATACAGTATACATGTACGTGATACGTACACAGTCACCATACATTGGCAATGCACGTACAGGTATATAGTATACACACATTATAGCTGAGTCAGAGGCAATCCGTTAGCGATTGTACGTACGTATGTATACATGTACGTAATGCATACACCATTCATTGGCAATACAAGGTACAGGCATAGGCACAGGCACTGGTACAGGCATAATGGCCCCAGTTGTGTTGGCCTAGGCCAAGATACAAATACGTTATACAGTTACAAATATTTATAACAAGGTAGGGCCAGGGTGACCAGATTTTGAAAACTTAACTACCAGGCACTGGGTGGAAGGTGGGTTGCATGCACTTGTAACATGCATGGCGAGTGGGGAGCGCGGTGCCCCAGTGGGTGGGGTCCAGGAGCAAAGCCCCAGTGGTGGTCCAGGGGGAGAAGACCCCAGAAGCTCCTGGATCTGTGAGCATTCAAAGCACCAAAAAGTCATAATTAGACTGGTCCAAGTTATAAATGACAAGGTTCAAAAATGTGTTGAAAATCTCACTTAGGCCTAGGCCTATTTCCGGTCCTACTGGTGACAGCAGTGGCCAGCCATGGACCGACAGGACTTAAAAGTGACTGCTGGGGCCAGGGAACTAGGGCTGTCACGTTTAAACGGTTAAACGGTTGATCGGCCGTTTAAACGGCACCTAATTCAGCTAAACGTTTAAACAGTTTTCTTTTTAAAGTACAACAAAAGTTTTAGCATTTTTCTTCCCCAGTGTTTTCTTTGATATCTCTCATTTAATAACGATGTTTATTTGCAAATTCAATTACCGAATAAAGCTTCAAAAATAAACTGTCCATGTCTATCCATTCATAGTATATAATCCTGTGATTGAATTGACTTCCACCTACTCACAGTAAGCCTATTAAATCCCCTAACAATATGCAGTGCCCGCATCACCGTTCGAAGCAGTAGCCCAAATCTGCTTATTAGGCCTAGACGCGTACACAATATCGGCTTAACCGCAATTCACTCTCTCACAGTTTACATCATATTTGTAGCTCAAGCTGCTCACAGAACGAACGTTAAAACAGGCTTACTTAAAAACCCGAAAATTGCTGCAGTATTTCAATGCAGAAACATAAGCATTCACACCATCCTACCATGCGTTACCTATACATAAGCAGACAGTGTAGGCTCGCACACGTGTTTGTTTTGAGTGTTTCATATAGCAATACATAATTCATGCATGCACTATATATCCATACGTAAATATCTGTTGGAGGCATGCTAGTGCCCTGCGGCCCGCTAGCTAGCTGTGTGCAAATCAATGGAGCTAGTACGTAGGATAGGACAAGACTATCGTAAACTTTCGTTCATAGGGGTAACGTTCCAGACATCGTTTTGTTTAAATCATAAAAGTGAAAGGCACACATTTATTTTACACAGCCCTTCCAAATAAGATATTGGCTACGGCAAAAAAATTGCTGAAGTGAAAAGGATTTACTTCGGCAAAAATACACTTTACCTCGGCATTAGGTAACTGTCCGATGCTACTTGTTTACAAACTTCTACCACAGTAGGTTAACGTAATTTGTTTGTTTAAGCTCCGGAATTCCAGCCGCTTTGGGAATTTTTCCCACTTTATTACACATTAAAAAAGATAAAACGGCTGGTTCTGAAATCTAAAGGTCACACTCTGTGGTGTCATACTCATGTGTGTACAGTGATCACTTTCTTGACAGCAGACAGTGAGTTTTGTACATACAGTAAATGCCCATCGTAACGAACTTTTTAAATCAAGATTTTCTGTTAAAACTTGAAAAATTGCAACTATGTTTTGTATATAAGCAATAATACTGAATATATTTGCTCATGTTACGATCGTGGTGGAAATTTTATCAGAAAACGATTTCTTTTCAAGTCACTACTCGAAGCTGCATTTCGAGCCGTGTAGGCCTAGTGTGCAGCTTTCGTAACCGGAAAGTCCCCGTACGCGTGTCCTGCAATCTATCGCCTCGGCAAAATTTTTGCTGAAGTCAAGTCAATTTGTCTTGGCATTTACCTCGGCATTGCCGAATGCCGAGGCTATTTTCGAGGGCTGTTTACACAAATTAACATGCATAATAAACATAAAAGTACCTATCGTAAACTACTGCAAAGGACGATGTAACAACTGGTAATTTAGCGGTACAAGCAGCGATCGAACAACGTTGTAATTTTCCATACCATGCCCAATGTTGTTGCGATGTATGTCAACTTTTGTACAGAGCAGGTGCGTAGCCTAATGTTTTACTGTTTGCATGTAATAACGGACCTATACAAGTGCTTTAACTCGACTTTTTTTCTTGCGTGTCACTTGAACTTCTGCATTTGTACAGTGCACGGACATGACCTAATATTATGTACATCGGTGTTTGCGTACATTTCGGCCTGATATCAAACGTATTGCCCTGTATCGAACTTAACGATCATTGACTGTGAATTTAATGCTTGGTTTCGTTCGTTGGCAAATTTTGGGTGAATTAAAAAGAAATAGCTGAAATGATCGCTAGATTTTTACGTACAGATTTTAAAACCTTGCGCATACTGGGAGTATCGTAGTGCACGATCAATGAGGCCATTAATGCATTTAGCGTTGGTTCATAGTATAGACAACGTTTAAACGGTAAACGAACGTTTATTCTGACCGTTTAAACGTTTAGGAGATTAAACGGAAACTGACAGCCCTACAGGGAACTGAAAAATGACTTTACAGTTTCCTGCGGTCATGGTAGAGAAGGTGACCTTAGACCTGGAAAAAACCTATAGGGGCCTAGGCTATATGGGGTTTTCTTTCTCAAGTGACAAATCCAATGGCAAGCTGTATTGATACTGTAGTATCCATCTTTGAAAATTGTGCTTCAATGTTCTTGGCTTTTGGCCTAAAATGACCTCTGACCTCCACTGAAAACAAGAGGGTGTGTAGTCAGGGATTCTGCCAGAAACTCAAAAAAGGGGGGGGATTTATTACTGCTAAACCCTGAGTCCAACTTGATGATGACCTAGGCCAAAGTTACAAGTGGGTTCAGGGGGGAGGAAAGCTTGCTTCAAGGCCCCTGTTTGGTGTAATTTGAAGGGTTTTAAAGGCAATTTATTTATGTAAGTTCAGACATTGTTGCAAAAGTTTCTTTTTCTTATGTAAGAAACCAAGATACTGACAATTTTTTATGTTTTTTATGGAAATGAAAGGGGGGATTTTACCTACCTTCTTCTGGGAAGGTGGGGACAAATTCCCACCCCCTTCCCCCCTTGACGGAAACCCTGGTAGTTATTACAGGCGATTTAAAGCCATCTAGACAGTGTGCAGCTGCTACTGCTAGGGCTAATAGGGTGCTTGGATTTATCAAGAGGAATTTCAATAGTTTTAGTAAAGAAATTGTACTGTATAAGCAATTGGTACAGTAAGACCCCACCTCGACTATGCAGCCCAGGCTTGGAGTCCCTTCTATGAAAAGGACAAGTTTCTTTTAGAGCAGGTTCAGAGGAGAGCCATTCGCCTTATACCCGAGGTGAAACACCTACCTTATCATGTTAGACTTAAGCATCTTGGGCTTACCACCCTGGAGTTGAGAAGGATTAGGGGGGACATGCTTCAGGTGTACAAATTTCTCTCTGAAAGGAATCCTTTGTCATCTTGCAATTATTTAAAGGTTCAAAGTAATTTTCCGGTTCAAGGCCATTGTAAGAAGCTAGTTAAGGGTTTTACAAGGCTCGACATTAGGAAGTTCAGCTTCTCTCATAGAGTTGTTAGCGAGTGGAATAGTCTGCCTGAGTGGGTAGTTAACTCCACATCTGTGCACTGCTTTAAGGTTAACATTGACAAGTTCTTCCATAACTGTGGTAGAATCTAATTGGGCTGGGCTCGTTTGGTGTTGGTTGGTTGTTTGTTATCAGTTAAGGTTGTATGGACTTCACGGCATCTTATGGGGCCTTAGCCCTCCTTTGCCCTTTAACCTGTTATGTTATGTTCTCGTAACATATAATAAAGGTATTTAACCAAGTATTAGGAATGTCCATCACTGCTACAGTATCTTGAGATATCAAGTTTGCAATCCAAGCGTAACAAAAACAGACATGCATACGCACATACACTCGCCAGTGTGATTTCATAGATTTCTCTCACCTTTGGCAAGGAAATTGAAAAGTGAACGATCTGTGATGAGAAAATGTAACTTCCAATGACCAAAGGCTGTTCCCAACAGTGAAGAGAGTTTCCTGGCTGCTGCCAGCAGTCAAAGTGGTTCCCGGCAGTCCCTGGTGGTCACTTTACAGTCCCTGGTAGTCACTTTAAAGTCCCCGGTGTTCACCGTCTGTCACATTACAGTCCCTGGCGATCACCAGCGGTCATTAGTAGTACCCCTTATATCTCTTTTGATGACGCAGCTTGAGTAATTGCCTGTTAGATGGGCATGTATAACAAACTCAGAACATGTCATAGAAAAGTTATGAGCAGTTTGTAGTTCTGATCTGATAAGGGAGAGACTGCACCTAGTTCTGCAGCCTTCCCACCTTGGCCTCATCAAGGAAAAGACTCTCTCTACTTGAGCATTTGCTGGAGGAAGGCTCAAAGCAAATGATGCAAGCTTACACATGGTCTTGATTTCTTTGCACTCTGTGAAGACATTCCATTTCTCTACAACTGATTGATTGCAAAAGAACACTCCCTCTTAACCGGTTTAGTTTCACTTTGATTGCCTGAGCTTGAAGATGCTATGACTGATATAACCGATGCTGTCAAGACTGAGAAGTACAAACGATCTGGCACGTTGTTACTCATGGCACTTGCGCATGTGTGTGTACTGGACAGGCTACGTGCAAGCAATTTTGATCAAATACGCACGTACGCACACTACTTACAACTAATATACCAGCGGCACTAAATGCAGGACTAAACTGGGGAACCGAATACCAATCTTGATACTATCTTACATTGACCCACAATTGTAATACATAAATATGGGTGGGTGAGCAGGTTTGGAAAGCTACAAACTCACTTCTGCAGTAGATTTCAAGGTTGCTTGCTGTGGCTGTATCCATCCATTCTGCCATTGCAGAGTCGCATTTTCTTGTTTTGAGTCTATTTTGTAAGGAACCGGCTTTAACAGCATGAAAATATGGGACAAACAGGGGTCCCAGATAGGTTCAATATGGGACGTGGGACAACTGAACCAAATATGGGACAATCCTGTATTTTACGGGACGTGTGGTCACCCTGGGAAGGGCACTTCTCCATATGAAACATGTATGAAAAATGGCCTGTTTTTATGCTCTCATACAGACTGGAAACACAGTATAGTCCTAGGCTACTCTCTTAATCACATGCATCTGTTCAAGCAGAACATCCAATGCCTCTTGGGACACAACTCTGTCCAAAAGATCACTTCTAAACCCCCCCCCCCCCCAAAAAAAAATCACAAAAAAAAAAGTATGGATTTTCAAGGAACCATGTCAGTCGCAATCACAACAGATGGTTATGTATGGTGTTATTAAACTTGGGCAGCTATCTATGCGGCCTCTCCAATAAAACACTTAATGCAAGATAAATGGGAGCAAGAGAATGGAGGTCTGCATTGCAGATGTATGTCATGCCTATACGAATTGCAAGTGTAGGGAGTGATGGGAATAAGTATACATCTGCTAAGCAGACTTGCATTCCACTTACCTTACTGAGGACAAGTGTATAGCCAACATACAGTCCAGACTGTAACGTTTTTTTCTGCAGGGAAGGGAAAAACATTTATTCAAAAAGCAAGGATAATTGGAGGGGATATGCGTGGCAAACTTTTTGTGCTGAGATTTTTAAAAAAATATATTAAATGTCACTGTAGGTATTCATGAACAGGTCTAAATTTTATCTACTGTATCAACAAATATGGATTGTTCGGTGTTTGTAGACTATGTTGATAGGCTTGGTTTGTATCGATGATGTAGATTTGTATGGAGGTCTGTATGGGTGTTTCTGCTTTATGCCAGTAATGCCTTGTAAAAGTTCAATTTTTTTGCACGAATTTGGAGACATCCAAAGAAATTGTGGAGAAGGATATGGTAGAGGTCAAAAGTCATTTGGGTTACCAGAGTTCAGAAGGTGCAAACTTTGTAAACACTCTATCTCAAGCAGGGAAACTTTGATGAATCTTGTACTTGACATGTGTTGATGGCCCATATTAAATTGAGGTCCAAGGTCATTTGGGGTCATTGGAAGTCAAAAGGTTACTGCTGTAAATATGGTTAATATTGATCTATGCCCAAAATTGTATGTACAGTAGAGTATGAAACACTGTAAACTTGAAAACACAGTACTAGACTTACATTTCAGTGACAAGGAATCCCTAAGCCTTTTGGCTGTCTGGTTTTTTGATTCCTTGCCGAAGGCTGAAGGAATCTATGTGATGGTGATGTCTGTTGTAGTGTCACTGCATCAAGCCGTAGAATAAAGACAAGATGGGTCGGATTACGATTACAAATGTTTATTACGGTTCAATCACACAGCCATGTTCTTTGTCCAACGACCATGACTTCTGCTCAGACTCACATATACCTAGATACGAGGGTGCACATAAACAAAGTAGCACTTGTCACATCTCCCTTTCTTTAGATACTAGTCACACAGGACTATTCATGAACAGATACTCAAACAAAACAAAATGAACTTGAAAGTATAATGCAAAGTTTACTTTAGCAAAGAACGAAAGAAAATCTTTTACTTGTAAAACTAAGTAGTATAATCCTCTAGATACTTTGGAGTCCTTGATACTCTCCCAGAACGTGTTTGCTGTGGGATTCTGTGTATAAAGTCATTTCCAGACTTCTGGGTGTTTGAGGGTGAATGTTGAGGTTGTGCTTCTGTCTGTACAGTCTCCATGTTTTGTGTTGTGGGTGTGTATAGCTCTGATGTGTGTCTCAGATGTTTTCAATTTCTGCAAAGTGTTGTATTGTTCTCAGTCACTACTTCGTATGATATGGGTGATACATGATTTTGTACCACTGCTTTCTTCCATTCCTGACGCTTGCTTGTTGGCATTATCCTGACTGTGTCGCCAACATTCAGTTCTGGTAATTGATGTGACCCTTTGTCATAGTAGTAGGCTTGTTTGGCCTTACTTGATTTGATCTGTTCACTGACCTTTCTAGGTACTGTAGGTTTAAAGGCAGTAGGCAGTCGCCCCAAAATTTTCTTTGAAAAATCAGCAGACTCTTGCAAATCTCCTCTTATTGCATTACAAGCACCTGTGAAGATGTTTTGAACATAACTATTTTAAACAAAAGGTAAAGCAAGGAGAAATTCTCCTTGAATTTCACAATTCACCAACAAAAATATTGTCACATGATCAAAATAGGCCAATCATAAACTGAAGTGACAGGGCACACTCACTCTGATTGGGGTGACTGCCTACTGCCTTTAAGCAGTTTTGCACTTGCTGGGAGAAGAGTTTTGGTTCTTCTGCTAAACAGACGTTGTGATGGACTAGTATCCATATTTTGCATTGGTGTATTCCTGTAAGCTAATATTGCTAGATATGGATCTGTCTTTGCTCGTTTTGCTTTTGTGATAAGTGACTTGGCTGTTTTAACTGCTTGTTCTGCCCTACCATTGCTTTGAGGGTACCCCGGGGAGGAGGTTATGTGCCTGAACTCCCACTTTGTTGCAAATTCTTTAAACTCGTAAGAACTGAACTGTGGCCCATTGTCAGACATACACACATCTGGTGTTCCATGATGTGCGAATTGACCCTTAAGCTTATGTATCACATTACGTGAAGATGTTTCAGATAGGTAGTCTATCTCCCAAAAGCCTGAATAATAATTGACTGTTATGAGATAGTTACAATGAATCATGAACAACAAACAAATCAGCACCAACTTTTGACCAAGGCCTATGTTCTACCTTATGCAGCATTAGTGGTTCCTTAGTCTGATTAGATCCCATGGACCTACACACATCACATGTTTGAATATAATCCTTCACCTCTGCATTCATACCAGGCCAGTACAGACATTCTCTTGCCCGTCTTAGGCAGCCCTCTATTCCCAGGTGAGAAGAATGTATCTTACCAAGCATTTCCCTTCAAAGTGTCTTGGGAATGACTGCTCGTTCCCCTCTGATAACCATACCATCTTGTACTGACAACTCATCACGGCAGTGAAAGTAAGGGGTTACACACTGGGGTAAGGCATCCTTAGACTGTGGCCACCCTTCATGTATGATTGTACTGAGTGTTTGTAGTGTACTGTCAGAGGCTGTGTGAGTTTGAATCGCCTGTTTCCTGGCATCTGTAACTGGAAGTTGATTGACCATATTAACTGATTCTATCTCTCTCTCAATATTACCTTGTGGTTTACCTGGCAGATATGCCATGGTATGTATCAGCAAGCTGCATCTGCTTTCCTGGCCTATAGCCTAAAGTAACATCATACTCTTGCATTCGCAACAACATGCGCTGCAGGCATTTTGGTGCCTTATACAGTGGTTTCTTTACAATACTTTCCAGTGGTTTGTGATCAGTTTGCACGGTCACATGATGCCCATAAGTATACTGGTGAAACCTTTCTAACCCAAATATTACAGACAATAGCTCTCTTTCAATTTGAGCATAGCGAGTTTCCACATGACTAAGTGCTCTGCTTGCAAACGCTATCGGATGACCTTCCTGCATTAATGTTGCACCAAGACCTGTTTCTGATGCATCACTTTGCAGGGTAAGTTCCTTAGCCAAATCATAGTACTTTAAGACTGGCTGTGATGTGACTAACTTTTTGATATGATCAGAAGCATTTTCATGAACCTCATGCCATGACCATTCTGCATCTTTGAGTGTAAGCTTTCTAAGTGGTTCACATGCATCACTGAGCTGTGGTAGGAACTTAGAAAGATATGTTACAAATCCAATAAATCTCTGTAATGACTGAACATCGGTAGGTTTTGGCATTTTGGTAACTGCCTCTACCTTTTTCGGATCTGGCTTAAGACCATGGTTAGTAATTAGAAGCCCCATAAAGGCTACTTCATCTTTCTTAAACCTTACTTTACCATTGTTGAGGCGTAAATTTATTTCCCTACATCTCTCCATAAGTTTCTTCACCTTCTCATCATGATCCTGCATAGCTACTTCCTGAGTAGGACCCTTGCCGTAAACAATAATATCATATACAATGCATTTAACCCCAACCAAACCCTCTAGGGCTTGGTGCTGTCTATGCTGAAATTCTTCAGGAGCTGTCTGTAGGCCAAATGGAAGTCTTAACCATCAGTATCTACCGAATGGGGTGATGCCAGAACCCATGTTTTGTGTCAAAAACACTAAACACCTGCGCATTACTCAGATCTGGCAAGATGTCATCAAGGGTGGGCATGGGGTATTGGCTACGTTTTAGACCTCTATTTAAATCTTTTGGGTCTATGCAAATTCGAAATTTCCCTGGCTTGTCAATTGTGACAAGACTGGACACCCAGTGGGTTGGCTCTGTCACTTTTTGAATGACATTTAATTTCACTAGTCTGCGTAACTCTGTTCTGAGTGTATCCCTTGTTGCTACAGGTACTCTACGGGGTGGATGAACCACTGGGGTTGTATTTGCATCCAACTGTAGGTGATACTCCCCTTTTAGTAAACCTATTCCCTCAAAAACATCACTATACTCTTAACAGACTATTTACAGTGAGTTGTTCATTAACCAGATTTACTTCATTTTCCCCTGTATGCTTATGGCCTAATGGCTTAGCAATACTCTCATGTTTGACCTCGATTAAACCCATTTGCTGTACAGCTCTGCTACCTAACAGAGGTATTGCCTGATCACCTTCTACAATCACAAACTCTGCCCCGTACTTCTTATTATTTCGTGGATTAACCAATTTGAGTCTACATTTTCCTTTTGGTTCTGAGGTACTCCCATTGTACATAGCTAATACCTGTCTTGTTTTCTTGATACCATGCTTACCTAACTTTACAAATTCTGAAAATGGCAATATGTTGCAGGTTGCCCCACTGTCTAACTGAAATGTGACTCTTTTGTCATCAATTATCATGTCTGCATATATGTGACTATGATGCTTTAAAGAGTTAATAGAGTTGACATGATCATTCTCAGTCTCTGGAGTAAGCAAGTTTACGGTATGTGTATCTTCAAAGTCACAGGTACTTTCCGAGTATTAATCTGAGCTGTCGCTGTTGTTTCCTGTCTCTTCTGCAACTACATGCACTTTGGGCCTGTCAACTTTGTTGTGTTTGCCTGCTTTGGCTGATCGAGTCAAGGATTTACACTGTGATGTGAAATGATTGAGCTTCCCACAGTTCGAACATGATTTTCCATATGCTGGACAATATTCTTTCCCAAAGGAATGTCAGTAACCACAATATTTGCATTTGTTCAGCTGTTTTCTGTGTTGATCTTTGCTTCGTCTGGCATTTTGTCTGATTGAGTGAACTTCATTTTGAGTTTCGATTGTCTTTATTCTTACTTTCGTTAATTCTGCCGCTTGACACATTTCTTCACATTTTTTCAGTGTAAGGTTTTGTTCCCTCAGCAACCATTCTCTGAGTGAAGAGTTCTTGATACCGCAAATGATACGATCTCTTATAAGTGAGTCGTGTAATGTTTCAAATTTTCACGTTTGTGCCAGAACCTTTAAGTCTGTGATATAGCGGTCTAACTGTTCACCCACCTCTTGATCCCTGGTAAAAAATTTGTATGGCTCAACCGTCTCGTTCTGTTTCGGGTTGCACAGGCTTCAAAGTGATCCTATATTTCCTATAATTTCCTATAAATTTCAAAAAATCCTATATTTCCTATATTTGTATGATTTTAGGCTTGTTTTCCTATATTCTCCTATATTTTTCTGATCTTGTCAAAGAAACGTTTTTCTTTTATATGGTGTTTTGGGGTGAAAATTTCAGATGGATTCTTTTTCCAAGATAGTTTTGTAGACTCAGAGTGTCTTAGACTCAGAGTGGCTTATTCAGACAGGAAGCAGTGTATAGATCCCAAGTATCTTAATTAGATGCAAGTACACAATGGCCAATTGTAGGATTCAGACATATTCTCATATTAAACAGCATTGGGCACTAATGAACACTTTTTTCATCACCCATAAATGTTCCACTCTCACACTTGTGATTTTAAGTACTTCATGATTTCATCTCTTTGAGGGAATTTTAGTGGTATATTGTAAGGGGGTGGATTAAAGCCTTTTGCCTGGCATCCCCTGTCTCCCACATTTTAAAACCCTTACCAATGCTTTCTCTGCACAGATAGCTGTCTGCAGTGTAACTGATTCTTTCATTAAAAATATTGTATTACAATGGTTTGAAATACCAATATTTTCCCTGTCATCTGCTATCTTTCCTCAAACTTTGTTAACTAGTAGATCAGTTGATTGTCCAAAGTGTTGTACAATTAAAAATTTCCCCTAAAGAATAAGAACTTAGTGCTTTGAGAAAATTAAGAATCTCACTGTAATGTTTACAAGTTTACAATGTGCAGATCTCTAAGGAGGTTTGCCCTAAACTCCACTAGAAGCTCTGTGGTATGTCTCTGTATGCCACATCAATTTGTCTAACAGACCAAAGTGGAAAAGCCAATCCATGTATGGGTCTGGTGCTGCAGTGCCCATCATTGGTGACAAGTAGGGGCACTTGCCAAGTTGCCCTTTCCCTAATTTTGTCATGTAATTTCCTCAATTGAGATTTTAGATGTTACTGTAAGTATGTTAATGCACAGACAGTTTTGCACACTGTAGGCATCTTGACATATGTGGACTACACTGTTCTGCCAAGTTGTATAGATTCAAAGGGAGCAGTGGCATTTTTAGGTTGAGGGACCATTGGGCCCTGCCCTCTTTCCTTCCCTAATGCTGATTTTTTTCTTTTAATTTAGTAACCTAAAATCTAAATTTGAAAATAAATTTTACTTCAAAAAGATAACATATTTAGCACCAGATTGCATGTAAGTACACTCAATCATTCAAAAATTTTCAAAGGGGAGGGGGACACCACCTCCCCTTAGACCCCTCCCCATGTTGGTAATCACAAAGTAAACTGCATGGCTCCCATGAGAAAGTCCTGGCTATGCCACTGGGGAAGTGAGTTGGAAGGTCTTCATAGCAACCATACAGTTGTCATAGGCCTGTGATCTTGGTCTGATAATCATCACCCATGTGTCACATTTATATCAAGATTGACTAGCAATACAGTGTATAGTTTATAGTGAGATGTTGTATTGAGAGACCATTTCCTGTTATATAAGCAGCAAAAAATTCAAAAATTTCCTCACCTCAACCCCATTATTATTGGAGCTGAGGTGAATTCTGTCTGTGTCCTTTAGGACATAAGTAACAGTTTATAGTCCACATTAACTACCCATGCGTTCAAAGCACCATCATGGTGACAGTCTGTGTTCGCAACTTCTGATATTGCAAATTTTGGTGCCTTTTTGGTATCCACAAATAATATGATGTATGGATACTTTATTCTGGGTCAAAATATGCAAATACACCACCTTCAGGGGATTTACTCTTTCCCTTCCACCAAAATATTTAGGTGATTTTCTTAATTCCATGTCGATGGTAGAACCACACTTTTCTGCCACATAGAACACTTGTGATACTGTTAATCACATTTGTATCATTTAAATAGTATAGTTCATTAGTTTCCTAAGGTACCATGTTTTCTTCATCCACAACTTTGAGGAATTTTGAAGATAATTAGAACCGCTAGTGTATGACATTCCTATATTTACTCTATATTTTCCTGGAAAAATCCTATAAAACCCTATATATTCATCAGTATCCTTCCTATAAAACCTCCTATATTTCTGTGATGGACCACTTTGAAGCCTGGTTGCAGTATCCATCAGATATTGTAAGAGCTTCTCCTACTGGTTGTGAATTACCTGCAGCGCCAGCTGGCTTCAAGGTATCGTAAATTTCTCTGCCTTTTGTGCCCATTAAGTACAGGCACATCTTAGCTTTTACTTTATCATCCTTCCCTTCCATAGCCAATTCTGCATATAGCCAAAATTCCTCTTTCCAATGCTGCCATCTAGTGGCTAACTTTGGTGACTCAAAGTCAAATCTGTCTGGAGTTCTTATTTTGTCCATTTTGACTACTTAGGTATAGGTTTCGTCTCTTTTATCTATTTCTCTGAACCCGGTCTGTTTATGAACACTAATTGCACGAATTTCTGCTTGTGCAATGTATACAGTCTAACGTTGCAAAATCGTATGGCGAGTACTATCGCATGTGGTATGCACCGTGTATATAATATTAATAGTAACAGTTATATTCGCATTCCGGAATACATCTTACCCATTCATCGATGGATATTTCACGATCAATCCTTTTGAAGGCATTCAAATCTTGATCAGCTGAATCTTCGGTTCACTTCTGACACCATGTTGTAGTGTCACTGCATCAAGCCGTAGAATAAAGACAAGATGGGTCGGATTACGATTACAAATGTTTATTACGGTTCAGTCACGCAGCCATGTTCTTTGTCCAACTACCATGACTTCTGTGCAGACTCACATATACCTAGATACGAGGGTGCACATAAACAAAGTAGCACTTGTCACAATGTCGTGTGTGAGTGTGTATGTGTGTGTGTGTATGTGACGCTTTGCTTGTAAACATGACATCTCAAGAAGGATAAATGTGAGGGCTCTCATACTTAGCATGTGGATTGCCCTTAATCAGTAGATGATCCCTATTGTTTTGGTGGAGGTCAAAGGTCATTTGGGGTCACCAGAGGTAAAAAGGTCAAATCCTTGTAAACATGATATCTCAAGAAGAGTAACTGTGAGTAATCTCATACATACCATGTGGATTGCCTATATCATGTTAGCCTGCGATGCAGACTCTGTACAAGCTTTCCGAAAGATGGCGCTCTCTCAGAAATCATAATACAAACCTTTATACATTGTATACAGAGTCTGCAAACTTTCGTCCACGTTTCATTTCCAAAATCCCCAAAATGCGGGAAAAATTATTATTCATGAGAAGGTCACATGGTGTTCACAACTATACTGACTATTCATGTTTATCAACGCAACGCGACGGCAAATACAGTGACATCTTAGAAAGGTAGGCTACCTGCTAAATCTTGCTAATCCTTGCAGTAAAAGTGAAGGATAACGTTAGGCGTATTACAAGCGAATCTGCTTGCTAATCTAGTTTCTCTTTAGGCAATATAGGCTAGCATTTCCTAGAGGTTAGTGGAGTCAAGTTCAAATAAAGCAAGCAGTAGGCTGTATAGATTGGCTGTAGCTGCATGATTCTCATCTTAGGTCAAGTTAGTTCAGTAAAAGAATACTCATTGAAGGCGTTACCTAACGTTTCCAAGTGGTCTGCTAGCAGGGAGTTGGAAGTGTGCCTCAGCTTATTGTCGTGCTCTATGATACAGGCCCTCGATCGCATCGACAGGACAACCCTCCTTCGTTGCAAGCTAGTTGTATACATGTACACGGCGGTAGCAGCCACGGCAGGCCAGCAAGCCGTACTGCATGTACAGCCCATAACGTGGGAAAGAGTTGTCTACTGAGTGGCTGGCGGCTAGCTAGCGAAGCAACCGTTTGCTATGTTGACTCCACCCCTTACCAACGCTGATGACGTGTGCATTAATTATCATGAAGTTATTTTTCTGCTAGGAAATGAGATTCACTAGAAAGTTGGCAGGCTATTGTATTATAGTGAAACTTCGTCCGTATACTGTATATTAGTGGTAAGCAAATATAAAGAATTGTAATTTGCTCATTGCTGATAAAACCCTACAATAGCCTGCTTACAGCAGGCTAATATCATGTAGATGATCCCTATTATTTTTGGTGGAGGTCAAAGGTCATTTGCTGTCACCAGAGGTTAAAAGGTCCAAACCTTGTAAACAGTATATCTCAAGAAGGGTAACTGTGAGGGATCTCATACATTGCATGTGTATTACCCACATAGAGTAGATGATCTCTATTATTTTTGGTGAAGGTCGAAGGTCATTCTGGGTCACCAGAGGCCAAAAGGTCAGAACCTTGTAAACACGATATCTCAAGAAGGATAACTTTGAGGGATCTCACATTTGACATGTGGATTATTTGTATTAAGTAGATAAGCCCTGTAATTTTCCTTGCAGGTCAAAGGTCATTTGAGGTCACGAAAGGTCAAAACCTTGTAAACATGATATTTCAAGGAGGATAACTGAGAGGGATCTCATACGTGGCCTGTGGATTGTTCATGTAGGTCATTTAGGGTCGCAAGATTTCAAAAGGTTTTGACATTTTTAACATGATATCTCAAGTAGGATAACTGTGAGGGATCTTATGCTTGTCATGTGGGTGATACATGTTTGTTACAATGTGTCCATATGGCAAGGAATCACTAAGCCTTTTGGCTTTCTGGTCTTGGAGGTGCAGTGGTAGTTGCTTTGAAGTTTCTCTTGCATGGAGCCTCCATTTTATTAAGGACAGGTGCAGTTGCAGTGAACTTTTTCTTGTATAAAGCCTTCAACTTTCATTTTGAAGGAATAGTCTCAGTCACTGTGATCTGTGAAAGAAATTGTAAGATGCTGCTATTTCAAGAATAACCCAGCCTACTGTATGTCTTATATATCTTTTAATAAAGATACAATCACTGTGAACTCTTTATGTCTGCAATTTGCCTTCGGTCTCAGTAATATATTGTGAGGGACAAATTCTTCAGTTGTACGAGTACCTCTTGAACTTAAAGAGGTTGTGATTTGACTGAGGTTACTAGGAGTGCTTATAGGGTTGTCGTATTCGTAGATTATTTTTGAAGACTTTTGTGGGGTTTTTCTAAGTTACAGACAAAAGGAGTCACAGCCATATATTAGGGAAGATTTGTTGAAATTTGGAGGTCAGGACAAGCTTTTCTCAGAAAGGGTGATTATTGAATGGAATAGTTACCCTAAGTCTGTTGTTTTTTCACGAAGTGTTAGTCAGTTGAAGATAGATTTGGTGAAATATCAATGTTTGAAAAAGGACTCAGGAGGTGGGGTCTCTTTGCAGTTATTTTTTCATTTTTAAGGTGGGTGGATTGGTGGGGAAGTAAGGGGAGGGAATTGGGAGGGCTTTGGCCCCTAGGGTCCTAGATGGGGATTTTGTAACCTTCCTGATCCTTTTCCTGCTGGATTGAATTAAATTGCACTGAACTTAACTAAATTTAAGTAAGCTAAGCCATTGTTTAACTTGTTGAAGCCTTTTTTTTCTTAGCAGGTTTTTATGAGGAAAGTTAGCAAAGTTCATTGCAATATTTTTTACCAATATGCCATACCCGAAGTGAAGAAAGCATATGAAGTGACACTTCCTCAAGGATTCATGTGACCAGGAATGACCAGGAACTGTTACCATTGTTGCATTTGGGCTACCAGATTTCTAAAAGAAACTCAAGATAACTTTCAAGCTACTTGAACCAGAACACACAGTTTACAATACAAAATGATATGGGGTAAGACTCACAATTTATACTTTTCTGTAAAATTAAAGTCTAATCATAAAGTACCTCACCCTTTGTACTGTTCCTCTATCAGGAATAGATATAATTTATATTACAGTATTGGTAACTAGGTTGACATCACTAGCATGACATTGTATCAAAAATTATTACTTGATATTAAAGTTTCATAATTGCATCTTTTGCTCCCTCTTTGTTGAATGAGATATTGTGTGTTGTGACACAATACCTGGAAACTTTCAGTCCAATCCAATCCCTTCCATGTGTTCAGTAGTACTATATATAGGGGAGAGCTGTGGGTCACAAAGTTTTTCTCACCACCACCCTAATCTTGTATGCTAATCCTGTGACATCCCCAGTTTAGTAGAGAATATAACTGGTAAAGCCTGAAAATATAACAGAACAGAAAAATTTTTTGTGAAAATATGACAACTCTTAGGAATGTCCATGTTCATCCAAATAAACCTTTTTGCAATTACGATTGGTGCAAGGAATTGTGGGATGCAAGGAAGATAAACAAACCACAACCGCTATACATAGTATGCAAAATACATGTAATTTGGGACAGATTATAAGAATTTTTCAGGCCAAGAAGAGGATGTTCATGTCGTTCAAGACACAAACCACATGTGAGAACATTTCTTACAGCCCTGGCTGATCCAAAAAGGGATGATCTGAATATTTTGTAAAATAAATGCAGTTTCTTGGCATGTGTTGTAGGTACAGCAGTGTGTTTGTTATCCCTATTTTCAAGATGTGCATGCTCAGTTGCAAAAAGGCTTATTAAGAGTCTCGTTACTTGTATCCAGTAAGAACCATTGCCATACAATCCCAAGAATATCATTTTACCATACTTACGTAGTGTGCTGTCTTCATATTTCCCCAGGGTTTACTCTCCACCCAGGGGAACCATGCACCAAAACTGTAGACAAAGAGGTGCATCTGACAATGGCAGCTTTGGATGGTGACTCTGGTGTAAATGGTAAGGGGCTTGATGTACAACTTCCAAAGCTTCTGTGTGGTTAACCTGCATTGTGGCTGTCTTTAGTGTCTGCCCCATGGGCTAGAGCCCTGCTGAGACTTTCTGCAATAGTCAAGGGATTCTTTGACAAAGCCTCAAATATGTTGTACTTTGTATCAATGAGCTTTACTTCATTGGTAAAACCTGCTTTGTAGTAGAGTTTGTACTCATACATGCATTGTGCTGCACCAGGGATTACTGGGGTGGTGGTGTCAAATTACACTGCCCTCTCTGGCTGTGCATGGTACATTGCAGTGGCAGGAAAGCTTCTCTGTGTGATATTAAAATATTTACTTGTTGTAGCCCATATCCATGTGACTATGTAATTCAAGTTTGCATCTGTTTCAGTTTGACACAAATGAAAGGTTTTTCAGTCTAACACCTGCCCATATTGTTGTTTTTTTTTTTTAGTGATAAGCTGAACAAATAACTTGGTCAGCTTGGCATGCTACTCTGTTATGTAGTTTAGCTTTGGGTCAGCCCATGTCTAGCTCATCAAAGATCCTGCCAAGTTATAAGTTGAATGATCATCTTTCCTTCACTGCTTTGAGTTGGTAGGTAGAGTTGAGAATGGGGTGATGTCTGAGTATTGAGTGCACTGCCTTGCATGCAAGAGGTCGCCAAATCAAATCCTGGTAGAATCATTGAGAAATCTTGTGGTAACTCAAAATTTGCTCGTTTGGTACAGCTTTTTGCAGTAATGCTAGGGGCTTAAAACTTGGTGATTTAAAATTGGGAATTTGGTTGTCCCACTCAAGAAGTCTGATTCAGGAAGTAGTCTGCTTTGCTCATAGCTGTCAAGCAGTGGTTCAGAGCAAAGATGCACAACCACCTTGGGAAAAAGGCTAAAGACTGGAGGTACATATTGCATCCTGACATTGAAAAGCAGTCCAAGAGCAAGATTTGGAGTGATTATTACATCCCTGCCTTACTACCCTCTGAGCAGTAGTAGAAATGAAAAAGGTGGTTTCAATGGTGTACATCCACAGTCATCCTGGTATAGAATCCTCCTTGAATGCAATGTTGACCCTGAAATGTTAAACCTTGAACTTATCCAGACAGGCATTGGGTAATTAATCCCAAATCCTGATTATGTTATCCCATGATATGTTTTCTTGCTGTTAGGGTTAGATTGAAACCCTGTCTGTAGTCACTTTCCCAAAGGCAGGCAGGGGAGGTTGTCTGCTTAACAGAAGTTCCGAACAAAAACCTTGGGCTGAAAAAGATTGAATTAGGCCAAAACAAAACCCACTTGAAACCCAAAGCATTGCAACAACCATCTTTGTTAAAGGGAATAAGCAGTCACCCCAAGTTTATTCTCAAACATTAGCCAAATCTTTCAGATCTCATATTTCCCTGAGAAGTATTTTTCATTATGTTTCTGAACAAAAATATAGAATATTACAGAAGGTGAACTAAGGAGTTATTTTGTTTGAATTTACCAAACAAGTAACAATAATATTGTCACATGATTGAAAGGAGCCATTCCTGAATAAGGATACCAGGGTGCACTAATTCAAACTGGGGTGACTGCATTTTCCCTTTAAACAAGTAATGTATTAACTCTCAGAAAAATTCCAGAAGACCAGCTTGTGATTTGAAGATTGGATTGTAACTGCAAGAACTCAACCAAAGTGATACAATGTCACCCCTTACTCTGCAGGATTTCCAACTTTTCATATGATATTTTACTCAGATATTAAGAGCCTTTTTTATCAGCATTAAACTTTTATAATGCAGCATCTCATTACTGTTTTAATTAATTTTCTCTATGTAGACATAACCAAAAAGAAGTGCTGTCAAGTTTTGATGGTGACAGAATCCTCTGAGTTTCTGCTGCTGTGTACATTAGTTGAGGGCTTGATTTACCAACAGAATGTGGACCTACAGCTGATGCCCGGAGAAAGAGTCACATTCTGTGCCCAAGGAGGAAGTGAGTACCCTTAAAGCTGTTCATTTAAGTAAGAGCTATTAAAATGTATTTAGTCACGGGGTCATGATGGTCCCCCTAAGTTCCCCTTTCCTGCAGTGTTAAATGAGAATGGTGCTACATTCAGCAATATGTAATTTTTGTTTTCATTTGGTCATTTTATTATTTTTTTTTTCTTATGGTCACTTTTCCCTAGGGGTCCATTTGACAGGGTATTCACAAGTTCCACAGAATGTAGATGTGAACAAGAATAGGAAGAGTAGAACTGATGCAAGCACAGGCCCAGAATCTTTGACTGAACAAGAAGCTGGATGTGAAAGTGGTAAGATAAAGCTATACGGGAACGGTCACATTTTTGCAGTGTTTGTGTTGTTTCACTGTAAGCTTAAGAAGGTTAATTTCAGCAGGCAAGTAATTTTGTGAGGTTTTAGTTGAGTTGAGCTGGGCATCTTTGTGTACTTACCATAGTAGTTTTCTCCCACAGATGTGATTGAAGAACTTTTCTCTGAGCAAGGTTTCACAACCTCCTCTTCAGAAAGCAAGGCACACAGAGTTTCAGGTATTGTATGAGATGTTTTTATCATTGTGAGTAGGCTTGGTGAGTTTTTCTCTTGAAATGAAAAACCAACTTCACTTAATTGATTCCATCCAAGGTGGAAGTAATATTTTGCAATGGTAATGATTGGTGTGTATATGTATTTGGTGTGTGTAAGACATTCCTGTAAACATGTTATCTCATTGAAGGTAACTGTGAGGGACCTTGTGTTTGACATGCAGATACCCCATATTGAGTAGATGGTCCCTATTGCTTTTGGTAAAGGTCAAATGTCATATGAAGTTGCCTTGAAGTCAAACTTTAAAAACCTTGTGAACACAAATTTTTGATTCCTTGCTGAAGGCTGAAGCAATCTATGCAATGGTGATGTCATGTGTGTTTGCATGTGTGAGTGTGTGTGTAGGGGGGTGTGTGCATGTGACACTTTTGCTTGTAAACAGGATATCTCGAGAAGGGTAACTCCGAGGATCTCATACTTGGCATGTAGATTGTCCATATTGAGTAGATGATCTCTATTGTTTTTGGTGGAGGTCAAAGGTCATTTGGGGTCACCAGAGGTCAAACCTTGTAAACACGATATCTACAGAAGGATAACTGTGAGATCTCACAGTTGACATGTGGATTGTTTGTATTGAGTAGATGATAACTGTTATTTTTTGTGCAGGTCAGAGGTCATTTGAGGTCATAAAAGGTCAAAACCTAGTAAATATGATATTTTCAGGAGGATAACTATGAGGGATCTCATACTTGGCCTGTGGATTGTTCATAATTAGCATGTAGGTCATTTTGGGTCACAAAATTTCAAAAGGGTTTGACCTTGTTAACATGATATCTCAAGTAGGATAAATGGGAGGGATCTCATGCTTGTCATGTGGGTGATTCATGTTTGTTAAAATATGCCCATATGGCAAGGAATCACTAAGCCCTTTGGCTTTCTGGTTAAGAAAGGAAACTTAAATGAATGGTGTACATAGCATGTCAGTGCCCCATTCTTAGCAGAAAAAACCTATTGAAAGTAGTAGATGTTGAAGGTCATTTTGAGGTCACTCGGGTCAAACTGTGAAGATATTGTTAATATGATATCTCAAGAAAGGAAACATTGATGAATTCAGTAGTCCCATACATACATGTCAGTGGCCTAATAATATAGGAGTACACTAGTTTATGGAGGTCAAAGGTCATTGGAGTCATAGAGTCAAACTTAGAGAAACATATACAACCAATATCTCAACAAGTAATTTTTTGGAGGGAGGTGGGGAGATATGTGTAGGTAGTAGTAATGCTTTGTTCTGAAATATATTACACCTGTAGGGGTAAAATATTTTCTATCGGGCAGCCCCTGTGGACTCCATTGATGTTAAGCCTGGTTTTGCCATTTCTCAGGTAAAGTGGTTAAATATTCTTTTAACAGTAAGACATTTCTTCTTGAACCTATAATTGCAGTTCCACCCAAAAAAGATGTGCCACAGAAGGAAGTTGAAACCAAGATAAGCAATACCAATATCAGTCCAGGAGGACATAGCTGCAGTGAGTATGGTTCTGCTGTATGGAAAATGTGGGGATTAAAGGGGCATATTGAGTTGATATTGTTAACTTAATGAGGGTGTTGAAGGGTACTACCACATGACAATGATTATTATCAGCATAATTAGTCAAGTTTCACATCCAGTAGTTAAGCATAAAGCTAAAATTTTGAAGTTTTTGGTATCCTGGCTTGTAATGGTTGTGTGCATAATTTGAAAAAGTGTCTGGTCACAAATTTTTGAAAACCAAATTGAATTGTTTATTACTCACTTTATGAAACATTTATTTGTACGCAAGATGTGGGGATTGTTTAAGTTTGACCTTTTGTCAGAAGTATGTGAAGAAAACTTAACAAGTTTGGCAAAATTTGGTGAATTTCATGAACCAACTCAATGTGCTGCTTTAATATATGGCTTGAAAGGGATTGTAAAGGGAGGGAGAATGTATGAACTTAGTTCAGGTATATGCTGTAGCTGGGTACTCAATAGAGGACTGACTGTAAGACATGACTTAGGTGAGTTTGGGTTGGGGGATTGGGGTGTTTGATCATAGTTCCCATCATCATGTCTCGTATTGCAACATTTATGGTGATGTCACAGAAGTAAGGGCAAAAAGATGAGAAGAGATTATGAAATAATGATGTATAGTTGAAATATGGTGATAGTTTCATTTTATTTGGGTTTGGTAGGGAAGTAAGTTGTACTAAAGAGTGTGTTTGAATTCATTAGTGGTTTGGGGGAAGAGAGAAGCTATTTGCTATAGCTGATGGTTGTGTGTGCATGTGTGTGTGGGTGTTTTTGTGATGCTTAGCTTGTGCACACACTATTACAAGAAAGGGATCTTTAATGAAGGTTATACATGAAATGTTGGTATCCCATATTGAGTACAAGAACACTGTTGAACCTGGTAAAGGTCTATGGTCATCTGGAGTCACTAGGGGTCAAACTGAAAACCTTTTTAAATGTGGTCTCTCTCAAGAAAGGAATCATTAATGAGTCCCATATGTGACATGCTAGTGACCTATATCAAATGGAAGAACTCTGCTGTTATTAGTGGTAAAAGGTCGTGTTGATTCACCAGAGGTGAAACTGAGAAAACCATGTAAACACATCACCTCAAGAGGGAAATCATAGTTGAATCTCATATTTGGCTCGTAGGGTGGCATACTGAGTAAAAGAACCATATTGTATTGGTGGATCAGGTCAAAAGTCATCTGAGGTCACCAAATATCAAACTGTAAAAACCTGATAAGCATAATATATCAAGAAGTTTGATAAACAATGACAGGAGTCCTGGAAAAGTTATAGCAATTTTGTATTTTAGCCAGGTAAGACATTAAAGGTTGGCAAAACATCTTCAAGGGGTAGACTTTTTTCTTAAGGCTGGGATGATACATGTCTGGAAAAATTAGTTTGTTATTTTCAATAAGGATGTGGGAGGAAGGGAGGGGAGGATATTTTTCAGTGGGTGAGATTTGTTATTAAGGTCAAGAGTGATTTTTGTTTGTGATATTTCTAGGGGGATAGCCTCATTGACTATGGGCCTGGTTTTACTCTCTGTCAGTTTTATTGAACATTGCTTTCTGTTGACTGTAAAACGTTCTTCTTTCCACCTTTTCTAGCAGTTAAACCTCAAAAGAATGCACCACGGAAGAAAGTTGAAACTGAAACTAGAAAGACTACTGTAGAACATAGCTGCAGTGAGCATGGTACTGCTGCTGGGCTACAGGAAATGTGAAGTGGTATTAAGATATGGTTGAAAATATGTGGAGAAAGAGAGGGGGTGTAAGAATTTAGCTTCAGTATTGCTGTGGTAGGATACAGGAAAAAAGAGTGGCTATAAGACATGGCTTGAGTGAGGTGGGTTTGGGTTGGGGGATCTGGTTGGATATAATACCTGATCACAGCGCTTATCATTATGGCTTGTGTTTTGACATTTATGGCAAGATCACAAAAGCAAGACAAAAAGGATGAGAAATGTATGTATGAAGTACGGTGTATGATCGAAATATGGTCATGTTTTAATTTCATTTAGGGTTTGATAGGGAAGTAGGGGCATAAATTTTTCGGGGGGAAAGTCCCCAACCCCCCCTCCCTTGACAGTGGGCCATGTTTTGATATTAGCCAGTTTTAATGACTACTGTTGACTGTCAAACATTCCTGCTTTTACCTATTATTGCAGATCAACCCAAAAAAGATGTGCCACAGAAGAAAGATGAAACCAAGAATGGCAAGACCAAGATCAGTGTGGAAAAGCAAAGCTGCAGTGAGTATGGAACTGCTGTAGAGATATATGAAATGTGAATGGGGATTGGGATATGACTTCAAGGGATGTGGGAAAAGAGGGGTGTAGTTAGTTAGATGAGATTTAACGACACACCAACACGAATGTGTTATATAGTGTCAACTGGATGAAAAGGTAAAGTTTAAATACGGTTCAAGTTCCAGTTTGGTTTCAAATAAAGCTCAAATTCGGTGCAAGTCCTTCCCTTTATTCGCCTCTTACGACAGAGGGGAAATACTGTGGGCATATTCTACAACCCCCAGCCCACAGGGGCGAAAAGAGGGGTGTAAGAATGTAGTTCAAGTATATGTTATGGTAGAGTACACAAAAAAGAAGAGGCTCTAAGACCTAGCTTCGATGAGGTGGGTTTGTGAGGTGATGAAAAGCCTAGAGTTACCATCATAGTTGTTATTGTCATCATTATTTGTTATGTATATGGCTGGCATATGAATTAGGGAAGAAAATGCATCAGAAGAGTTTGTATGAAGTAATGGGGTATGATTAATATGTGGTCATGTTTAAATTTCAGTCAGGGGATGGTAGGAATAAGTATAACTAAACATTGTATTTCATTTGATTATTAATGACTGTGAAATGTGGTGTTTTTGTTTCAGTTTTCTATTCTTTGAGGAAATAAGTGGTTTGTCCAAATATTTGAAACATCAATTAAATGTATTTCATCTCTTATTGTCCTTCACATATATCTAAGGTAATGGTTCATGACACAAATACTGCATATCACATGTAGACCATATCTGGCATCAGTTTAACATTTCAGTAGCAAAAATTGTTTCGTGATTAAAATGATCCCTCTAGCAGAGCTGCAGAGGCAAAGTGAGCCACATCTCCCCCTCTCCCCCCCCCCCCCATCCACAGCATCTTTTTGTCATGGCTCTTCAGGGACGCCATTTTTGCTGTGGTTACACTTTTTATGGCAGCTGTAAAACTTGGGAGCATACTTGGTCCATAGCATTGAAAAAAATAGTGACAAACTCAAGGACTGCCCTGGGTTGCTTAAAGGCTCACTTCTTGATTGATCAAGCCCTTCCTGATTTAGCATACTGGAGGATGTAAATTCAAACTCGGGCTGACTGCAGTTGTCTTTGGAACAAAGGAGAAAGCATTCTAGAATAACTTTTAAATATGGAACATCCAGTGCTTCCATTCCACTTATAATTTAAATGCACTAAAGACAATGTTGTACTTCCTTTTTATCAAAGTTGTCATTAAAGAAGAGCTTATGGACCTTTCCATTGTTGAGTCTGAACCAGAGGTTGCCTCTTCCAGGGTTGAAGCTACTCCCAAACAAACTACAGGCAGTATAGTTTCAGGTAGGTGCAAAAAATTAGGCTTTAAGGCTTCTTTTGTTGTGTGCATGTTTACATCCTTCTAGCATACCGTTCGTAATTGTCAACAAACTCGTTTTATCACAAATATTGGAGTCATTTACGGAAGGATTTAAGCAAAAAATTATTTTTGACATGTAAAAGAGTCTGATGTGTGGTTTTTGAGATATTAGCAGATTATTTCATTATACTTGTAGCTTAAAGGAAACTTGAAGCAAGCAGGAATCGAGTCACCTTCTCACGTCAACGAGCAATACTTTGTTATATTGCTTTGATCAAGAGAGATGTTCCAGGGGAATGTGAAGTTTGCAAAATTTTCATGCCTCTCATACATCCATGTTATGAAAACATGTGATTATGGAAGAGAACAGAGGGTAGAAAATTTAATAAAGAAACGGAAGCAGTATTGGTTAATGTGAGGTTATGATGTCATGTGTGCTTGTTTCAAGTTCACTGCAGGTTAAAAATGTGATAAATTTACTTACTAATAGCTTGAAAAGCACAAATGCTGTCATTATATACCCTCCTACATATCAAAATTAAACTTCAGCTGTAGTCTTCCTTTTAATATATACTCAGGCTTTGCCAAATTTGCCTGAAATAGTCATCAGTTTTTATTTTCACATTCCAGGCCTGTTGTATTCATGGAATTTTGTACAAAATGACACCAGTTAAGGAAAAGTCTCAGAAGTTTGTAAAGAGTGTTGAACTTCTCGTAAATTAGGATGCACAGAATGCATTTTATCGTGAATCTTCATAATTTGGTCATAAATAGTCATTGAGTGTTATATTGCTCTTAAGATGCACAAACCCTGTCAGGATATCGTACTCATGAGTAAGAGTAAAGAGATACTGTGTTCATCCAAAAGAGGAAATAACAGTGCTCACTTAACAAGAATAAAAAAATATAAAAAAGAAAGGAGAAGTTTAATTTTAAACAAAAAGAGTAAAGTAAGAAAACAAGCAAACAAAACATAAAAAACCAAACAAAATGAATGGAGCCATGTAAAGTGTGCTTCAATTCTGCCATATATGTACTTATTTACACTTATTTATGTCTTCAGGGGACAGCCAAGAATCAGCCCCCACTAATAAAGATAAGGATAGTGCAAGTCATCTGACTTCTAGATCTAACTCACCTGTGGAATGTATCAACCAAGCTTTGTCCATTACATATATACCATCTGAACTAGAGGATGGAATGTTATCACAATCTGTAAAAGAGCCAGAGGTTTCAGAAATTAAGGTATTGGAGAATTGTAATAGAGAAGTTGAGAACAGGCATGTTCATTATGAACAAGGGGTAGCCCCAGCTCAAACGAGTAAGGACCATAACATTGCTACAGGAACTCACACAACAGGACCTGGGAATCAATTGAGAAATAGTTTTTCAATTCTCAGGGACAATGGTCAAGAAGTCCAAGGAATTAGTCAACTAAATGAAAAAAGAGATGTACCTTTGCCTGAAGCAGTGGCAAGGTCAGATATCCTGAAGACAGCTGAACATTATCAGTATGTGTGTCCTGAAATTCAGCTTACAGGAAGTGATGGGCCTTGTAGAGATGATGAAAAGAGTCATGAAGGACAGACGCCTTGGGCCCATACTAAAGCTCATAACATTTCTCAGGGAATGCAAACAACAGGAGCTGAGAGTCAAAGAACTTTGCCGTGTGTGGGCATTAGTCAAGACAACCTTGAAATTGATCAAAGAAACCAGGGAAGAGATGCAGTTTTAGATAAACCAGTGGCAAGGCCAAATGTCACAAATGCAACTAAATGTTACCAGTATGAGGTGCGTAAAATTATTTCAGCAGTCATACAAGAAGTCCATGGTCAGAGAGTTTCCATGATGAGTTTACTTGGTGAAGAGAACAAATCCAGTAGAGAGAAATATCAAGAAGAAGAGAGGGCAACTCTCTCCTCTGCTGCAGCTGCAAATTCTTGCTCCACACGGAAAAGACCACACCCAGGTGAGGAAAAGCAAAGGAAACAGAATCCATTGATTCCACCTGAAAATAATATTCAGGTAAAGAAGACCAGGGTAACAGACAAAGAGAAGCAGGGGGAGGCAGCATTGGTATCTTCTTCATCCAGCACTGCAGGTAGGAATCAGGTGGACATAATGACACCATCATTCATTGTTTTTGGTTTCGATGATAAGAGGAACCTATGCATTCATGATGGCGTGTGTGTGTATGTATGTATGTGCGTGCGTGTGTGTGTTTGTGTTTGTGTGTTTGTGACACTTTGCTTGTTAACATGATATCTCAAGAAGGGAAACTCTGACAGTTCTCAAACTTGGTACATAGATGCCCCATATTGAGAGGAAGAACCCTATTGTTTTTGGTGGGGGTCAAAGGTCACCTGGGGTCACCGGGGGTCAAACTCTGAAAACCTTGTTAACACAATATCTTGAGGTAGGAAGCTTGGATGAATTTTATACTTTGTATGTAGATGCGTTATGGTATGAGGAAGAACCCTATTATTTTTGGTGGAGGTGAAAGGTCATCTGGGGTCACCGGGGGTCAAACCCTGAAAACTTCGTTAACACGATATCTCAAGAAGGGAAAGTCTGACAGTTCTCAAATTTGGTACATAGATGCCCCATATTGAGAGGAAGAACCCTATTGTTTTTGGCGGGGGTCAAAGGTCACATGGGGTCACCAGGGGTCAAACTCTGAAAACCTTGTTAACACAATATCTTGAGGTAGGAAGCTTGGATGAATTTCATACTTTGTATGTAGATGCGTTATGGTATGAGGAGGAACCCTATTATTTTTGGTGGAGGTGAAAGGTCATCTGGGGTCACCGGGGTTCAAATCCTGAAAACTTTGTTAACACGATATCTCAAGAAGGGAAGCTCTGACAGTTCTCAAACGTGGTACATAGATGCCCCATATTGAGAGGAAGAACCCTATTGTTTTTGGCGGGGGTCAAAGGTCACCTGGGGTGAAACTTTTAAAACCTTGTTAACACAATATCTCGAGGTAGGAAGCCTGGATGAATTTCATACTTTGTATGTAGATGCGTTATGGTAAGAGGAACAACCCTATTATTTTTGGTGGAGGTGAAAGGTCATCTGGGGTCACTGGGGGTCAGACCCTGAAAATCTTGTTGACACAATAACTTGAGTTACAAAGCTTGGATGAATTTTATAGTTTGTATGTAAATGCGTTATGGTAAGAGGAAGAACCCTTTTTTTTTTGGTGGAGGTCAAAGGTCATTTGGGGTCACCAGGGGTCAGACCCTAAAAACCTTGTTAACCTGATATCTTCAGGTAGGAAGCTTGGATAAATTTCATACTTTGTATGTAGATGCCTTATAGGTAGAGAAAGAACCCTATTATTTTTGGTGGGGTTCAAAGGCCATCTGGGGTCACCGGGGGTGAAAACCTGGTTAACATGATATCTCAAGGTAGGAAGCTTGAATAAGTTCCATACTTTGTATGTAGATGCATTATAGTAAGAGGACGAATCCTATCATTTTTGGTGGAGTTCAAAGTTCATTTGGGGTCACTGGGGGTTAAACTCTGAAAATCTTGTTGACACGATATCTCCAGGTAGGAAGCTTGGATAGATTTCATATGTAGTCTGTAGATGCGTTATAGTGAGAAGATGAATCCTGTAATTTTTGGTGGAGGTCAAAGGTCATCTGGGGTCACAAGAGGTCAATGTCTGAAACCTTGTCAAGAGGATATCTGCAGGTAGGAAGCTTGAATAGATTTCATACTTGGTAAATTGATGTGTTATAGTGAGAATTTGTTTTTGGTGGAGTTGAAAGGTCATCTAGGGTCACCAGGGGTCAAACACTGAAAACCTTGTTAACACAATTTCTCAAGGGAGAAAGCTTGGATAGAGTTTATGCTTAGTATGTGGATGTGTTATGGTGAAAAGATTGGTGGAGGTCAAAGGTCATCTGGGGTCACCAGAGGTAAAAAAAGCAAAATTTCCCAAGAATTCCCAAGAATATTACATGGGTTCACCAGAGGTAAAAGAGCAAAATTTCCTGAGAATTCCCAAGATCGTCATCTGGGGTCACCAGAGGTCAAAAACGCAAATTTCCCAAGAATTCCCAAGACTAAACAGGAATACAAAACTGTATTTTTCCAACATGTTAAGATAGCATTTGACCATTGACTGATATGGGACATCATGGCTTTATTTGGAATAGAACATATATTATCGAAACCTCAATGCATTTTTGCATTCTGGTTTTTTTTTTATTTTATTTTTTGAGGGTGGGTCATTAAAAAGTTAATATGCTATAACTATTAGGCTTGCAATTAGTATGCCCTTAAATTTGTACTAATTATTTGACATACTTTCCTGTATTCATACCCCTGAGGGTTCACAACCCTATAATTCTACAGCCCATTGGTCCTGCAATCCTTTGGCTGGGCTAGATGACCTATTGGTCATTGCTCCCTCCTTTCAGCCAGGAGGCCTTTTCTAAACCTCAGTCAGATCATACGGTAGTTTGATCAGTTTTAATACCTCATCAGTTATTTCAGATACTTTAAATGGATCATACTTTGAAATTTTTTTCACTTGAAGTTACTTTTAAAAAAACTTCTCAAGGGGTTTCTCTAGGGTAATGACTCAGGTGGAGTTGAGTCACTGTAGTTGAACACCCCAGGCAAGTCTCCAGGTTTCCAGACCCACAACAAGTTTTTTAAGCCTTTCTAATAAGACGTTTGAGTGAGGTAGATTCTTTGCAAGTAATGATTCAAATCAAGTCCTTCCACTAGTTTGGGAGTAGAGTTACTAAAATTTAAGAGTTGAGTGGCGTCGTTAACTCGCATCATTTCAACCTTTAGTGTAATAATCAAGTGTGAAATCTTTGGATTCCAATTTTTTATGTCTTGTAGGAGCTGGAATTCTGAATAAAAAAAATCAATCTCAAACATCATTTGAAAACATTAAGACTGGTGGATCAGTGATACAATCAGAGAGAAGTTTGCCTCATGCCCCAGTAACAAGTCTTCCTATTCCGACTACACCTGGGACTACAAAATCAAACTCTGGTCGTAGGAATAAATGTGACTGCTGCATGAAGCCTTCAGAAGAACGACGTAAAATCATGCTTGGGAAAGATGGACACTGGTTCTGTCTGGAATGTTACACTACATTTTCATCTGATATGTCACTGTTAAAATATTGTCGTATTGTCCCTCAAGGCAAACAAAAATAAAAGGGTGTTTTGACCAGGGAAGTAAGGGAGAAAACATTTCTAGGGAAAATGAAAAACTCTGTTAGAGAGATTTAGCAAACTGGGAAAAAATGTCACCTTGATGCCATCATGCAGTTTGACTTTGTAAGATGCTCAATTGAGTATGCATGATATATTCATTATGCAGAGCAGTTACACATTCCATTTTGTGTCAGAGTCTCAGAGTCTAGATGAAGTGGACACTCTGGGTCTCAGTCGACAGGGCATTACTGTTAAACTTCTATGTAAAAAATTTTCTTTTGTTTTATATCTTTGACGTTGCATTTTTTTTTACAGAGTTTCTGGGTCATGTTTTTGTTTTTAATAATGAGGTGAATAGTTTGAGTGACTCTCCAGTATTAAGCATTTAAACATTGAAACAATCAAGAAAAAAATATATTTCTGTAAGACTCTGTTGCATTAAAACGTTTGAGAATTTTGTCGTTAAATGGTTTAATGCTTCTGACTTAGTGTATGGGTTTTAAGTTCTTCCAGACATTGTTGGGAGTAGTTTCTGCGATTGCTGTGCCTTACTTTAAATATTCACTTTTAATATAGATTAGATACTGTAGATCACCTTCAGCCCATCTTTTTTGTATATTTTTATCCAATACTGCACTAGGGTCATATCGCCGTTTAGTAAGAATGGGTTAAAGCTAGCTAACTCTCAATTGCTTTAGCAGGTAATGCCATTATCACCAGTTTATATTTCAATACTTATATAATCTATATTTCCAGTCAAGAATTTGGGAAATCTAGTTTCCTAACTCCCAAGTCTTTGAAATAATTGGATTATCATGTGAGTAGAAATTTGAAGTACATCAAGTTAAGCATACATATAGTATGATTACACTGATCTAGCAAAAAATTGTTAACAAACTACGACTTGTCACAAGTCTGTTTTATTGCCACACAAACACAGCATATGTATTTTGTGTGCAGTTCTAACTTCCCGGAAATTTTTATTTCCTTTAAACAGTCAGTCATGTGGTAGGAACTTCCAAATGTGTGATTTTGTATAGATTGGGATGAATAGTGATACAATCACAAAATTTGCCTTTCTAGAAGTGATAAAAATTGGTCAAAAATACATGTACAATGCAGTTTTGCCTTACTGTGGCTCTGTTTGGTCATTGTGCACGTCCTTCAATTTCGTCAAAGTTAATTCTTAAAATACGGGTATAAGTTTACAATTGTAGGTTTATATGTTGCATAGGATAAAAAGAGTCAGATGTATTGTCTTCATAGCAGCTTCTTGTGGTGATATGAAAATTAAAAATTTTAGATTATTTTCTGTATTTCAGAGAGCCACTGGCACGATAGTTTTTGATGTCATACTTGTACTTCTTAGATTATTTCTCTCTATTTTCCTTTGTTTTTTTTTGTCTGAAATTATTTCAAATTCTAGAAGAAGTTGACTATTTGTTGTTTTAGTTTGAGTTTCTTGCACCATCAGTCTGGGAAAAAGTGACCGTGGGCCTTTGTAGGAGGTCCAAGGGGCTGCCCACTGGTGGGAAATGGATGGGAAGGGGTTGGAGGGGCCTGGCTGCATTTTTGATTTTCGTTGCCGGAGGCTGTCATCTAAAAAGTTACCAGACCGCTGGGACACACCATTCGCATTTCACAAAATACTGGTCAATAATTATTTCTTAAAATGGTGGAAATTTTTAAGTTTCAGGTGTTATGTGAGGAGTGCAAGAAAGATATCTCAAAAATATGGGCAGTATACTATTTGAAACAAAGTAAGTTTAAACGTTTTGTATCTCTGCAACGAAATTGAATATGGGATTTAGACCAATAAATTGTCATATTTCAGCTTTTGTGATCTTTATTTTGGAAGTTAAAGACTGTAGATTCCTATGAAAACCAAAGAATATTTCTTTATATGATCGCGGGATATTTGATTTCCTTTTATTATTCATCATTGTAAACAAAAACTTTTTTTAATTACGGAATTTACCCATCAATCAAAATAAGATTTATTAAAGTGGTAGAGGAGTTTGCATGTTTCATTACTTTTTGTAAGTTGCTGATTTCGCGAAATGTACAGCACTTGGGTATATTGTTCGAGATTGTAGTGCGTAAAATATATCTTGGTATATTATAATCTTGTATCGCTTATGTTATTATTCCTTCTTTTTAGGACAACCATTTGCATGGTGGAAGACCTATCACAAGTGGGCGGAATGTGTTTGGATTAAAATTTAGACTAGCCTAACTGGCAAACAATCATTACATGAATTTGCCCTGAAAACAATTATGTTTGCCATGAAACCACAGTTTCTCGTCGAGAGTAGGATATGAGGTTAGGAGAGGGGATGGTTGCCTCTTGCAGACCCATCTCATATAAATATGAGGAAAACAGTGAGGCGATGTCCCTCAGTATATCGAATAGACGCCTCACCCCAAGCTTGCCTTTTTTTTTTCATGATAAGTCCAGGATCGATTGGGGGTGGTGCACGCCCGTATCTCTTGCCCAGGCGCCACTGTATACTTTTCTTTCTGTGTTCTTCCCAACAAGATAAATAATTGTGATTCTTTCACAAAAGCTACTAGTGTGAATGCTGCAGCCATGGGCGTCAATCCTGGGGGGACGGGGGGACAAGTCCCCCCACATCCCACATTTCGATGGGTGGGGGGTAGTGCCGTGGCTCTATTTGACTGGCTTTTTGAGTGGTATGTAGGTTTGTTGGACAATTGTTAAGTGTCTCGATGCGGATTCTGAATGCAGATTTCGTCAGGGAAATCTTATATAATGACAAAATTTCGGCGCGCTTCGCGCATGCGTCACGGTTTGCACTCCTTCTCATGACCATTAAAAAGGTAAATACATGGAACTATTCTGATTACAACACTCTCCGAAAACAGACATACATCTCCAAACATCTGAAAGGGCCTCTCATCAATATGGGCTCATTCAATCAGTGGTGTACGCGGAGGGGAGGGTTATTCGGTCATGCCCCCTCACTTATTCCAATTATTTTTAAGTTCCTAAAAATACGTAAATTTTTAACACAAATTTTACTTCAAAGGGTAGCATATTTGGCACCAGATAGCATGTAATGACACCTTATTTTTCAAAAATTTTCAAAGGGACACCCCTCCCCTTAGACTCCTCCCCCAGGCCGGCGGTCACACAACATACTGCATGCCACGCCCCCTTGAGACAAATCCTGGGTACGCCAGTGTATTCAGTCTAATTTGTAGCATGATGTGGAAGGTTAAAAGTACTTTTTTGCCGTTAAACATTTTTCAAAAATTTTTACAGAGCGCTTCGCCGATGCCATTATCGGTATAGATGGTAATTGTTAATACATTTACGACTTAAAAGCATTCTGAAAACGCCCTTGCTAGTCCTTCACAACTTTGCTATACTACGATCAGCTCCAAAAATATCCCAAAGATAGCACCATTTTGCATCTAAGTAACCTTAAATTAACAAAAAATTCTCAAAGGGGAGGGGGAGCCCCCTCACCAGGATAACACCTTTATATAGTGACACAGGAAGGATCCTCACTGCTGTATACAAACGCAGGGTGCATAAAAAAGGTGCAATTTACGCGCCGCCACTGCAGTTAGTGAAAACATCCAGCCAGTCGGGAAAATTAGAATTCTCTAAATTATGGACATTTTCCAGCCATATACGATCAGCTCCAAAAACATCCCAAAGATAGCACCGTTTTGCACCTAAGCAACCTTAAATTAACAAAAATTTCCCAAAGGGGGAGGGGAACTCCCCCTCCCCTTAGACCCCTCCCCCAGGACGACACATTTATGTAGTGACAAAGGAAGGGTCCCCACTGCTGTATACAAAACGCAGAGCGCTCATAAAACAAAGTGCAATTTACACGTCTCCACTCAGTCGGAAAAAAACATCCAGCCAGTCGGAATTTGGGACGGTCACCTTCACACCTCAAAACATGTCACCCTAGCAACGGGCCTGGTCGGGTCCATGATCTCCGACAATGATCCACGCTGCGAAGCGTGGTTTCAGCTATTTTGGGACATGGTAAAATGTATTTCACCTGGCAGATCTCAATAATGGTCATGTTAACTTTGAATGATAATTCTTATTAGACAGGCCCGTAGCCAGGCCGGGGCACGAGGGGGCCGTGCGCCCCGTGCGGACCACTGTGCCCCCCTATACGGAAAATCGATCGAAAATAACATTTTAGTACATGTAAACGGTGGCTCTGGTATGACACCAAGCGATTTGTAGCCAAAAAAGATCCCAAAAGGAGTTTACTAATGAACGTATTTTGTTCTCTGTAACATTTTTGTTCTAAAATCACACAAATTTTCGCGCGCTACGCGCGCTTTCATCTTCAGTTACACATAGCTTTAAAACCCGTTTTAGATATGTTGGCTTAATTTATTAATGTACAGGTTCCACAATTAGGCTATTGTTCTTTCGTGTAGGTGTGATTCCCGGAAAAACACAAAACTGAATCCATAAAAAGTTCCATCCTCTTTCTCTTACGATCGGGAAGATTCTTAATTCAGACTCAACATCATGATAATCATTTTGTATGAAACGTTAAGTGTCTCAATGTCCAGGGGTGGTGGAAGGGGACATCCCCTCGTGACCAGCCGCCCGGCGTCTTGGTTTTGTTCTTAAAGACAGACACTCATCACCCCAAATACATTTTGGTTGGGAGAAAGCAAAATTCTCAATTGGTCATAGGTGAATGTTCTTTGATAAACATCAAAGCTCACAACACACAGCATGCGCAGAGAATGTTCTGGTTACATATTATGGCCTTGTACGCCCAACAGGATATGCCCTTAAGCAATAAACTAGGTTTGTGTCTGCACAAGGAGGGGCTCAACACAGTTTTGGAAGGAGTAACTTAGTCGGGAGAATTGGAACTGTCTAGGACGAAGAGGGCAGATTCTTCCACAGAAACCCAAATTTTCTAACTTCCTTTAATAAGAACCAAATATTTTCAATTTTTCTTCAACAGAACCCCAAATTTTTCGCCGGTCGCCCAAAATTTCGCGTTCGGTATCCAATCTGTAACCCATTGCTTCTGACGGGGCTTCAGGTTTGCTGGACCTCTTAGGGGAGCTTGGTCCCTTCGTCGGGCTTATCTTTCCACCACCCCTTGCTGAGTCTGTATGCAGGTTTTACCGTGGTAAATAATCTTCCTGCAAAATTTCGGCGCGCTTCGCCAGCAATTCTCACACAAGCGAAGTAATAACACCCTGAACATTATTAGTACGAAAATTCAAGTGAACTCTTCCAGCCAAAGCTAGGTGAAGTCTCAAAGCTAGATCCCGGACATCAAGGGGCTTTCATGTAGTAATCTAGTACCTTGAGTAACATTCGCTCCGCGACGACTATACGGTTTGAAGCTAAATTTACTCGTACCAAAAATTTACTTTTTCTCATGTCTTTTTTCATGTAAAATTTCGTTCAAAGTAGAAATACGATAATGGCCATCCGAAGTGTGAACTATGAAGACATTGGTGTGCTCTCACTGTCATTCAAAGTCCTGCTCAAAGCTCCATGCTAGTGTTCCCATATTGTTAATTCGCCACATATTCGGGGAATTTCCCTCTGGGTCCTAACAAAATCATACTAAATCACACCAAGCCTGCCTAATGGCAGCCGCTGGTCCCGCCTCGCCAGGCGCGGTTTTACGGGGGGGGGCTTTGAGGGCTCAAGCCCCCCCCGCCAAACGTTCGCTCAAGCCCCCCCCCCCCAAAAAAAAAAAAAAAAAAAAAAATTCAGAGGTTGTGTTATGCTATATTTGCGTGTACTGAGAAAAACAAAATTGCCCAATACACTTGTGCACATCTTGGTCCAGTGGATTTAGTTTGTCAAGGGAAACTGTCGTCTGTGTCTCGAAATCTTATATTAGGTTCACGATTTCATACAATGGAAGTTGCGTCAGATAAGTAACATAAGTAACATCTATGATAGTATGTACGTACATGTAAATCAAGTTAACGGATTAATCATCTGTTGGAAGTTCAAAACGAGTCATTTCGTCGCTGATCTCGTCAAGCTGTACTAGCAGTCCTTAAGTCAAATATACAGGCCGAATCGTTATTCCCATTAATGTGAACAGGTCCAGTTGCTCGTATCTCTCAGTAACGTTTGCTACATTCTTCCAAATAAAAAAATATATGCCTGTATATACGTCACATCTATGTCATGGTCAGGAGCGGTGCCACTCAGAGGGAAGGGAGGCCTATCGCCCCTGTAATTTGCAAGAAAAGAGAAAAAGAGTAGGAAAAGAAGACGTAAAGGAGAAGAAAAGAGGAGGGCGGGGTAGGCCTTTATCTGATCCATATAGTTAATCCAGAGCTTCCAAGAGGCCATATTCCGGTCTCTACCAGCCTTTAGATACTATTTTATAATCCACAAATGAAGCAAGGCAAATTTCTTAATAGTTCGAGAATATTTCTGTGGACTCCACGCACGTATTTTTGTGTAAAACATTCCCTGACTAGAGGGCAGTAATGTGTCCAAAGGGGAGGTTTGTTGATACATACCCTTAGACAAAAAAAGGCTCCTCTTTCACCTAACCAAATATATTAAGAATATTTTGAACCATATGATCGGGTCCGAAAATATCCCAAAGACAACACCATTTCTGCATCTAAGCAACCTTCAAGTAAATAAAATTTCTCAAAAGGGCAGGGGACCCCTCCCCTTAGACCTATCCCCTAGAACAGCCCTCTTTTACCCAACCAAAAATTAGAATTCACGAAGTTATGAACATTTTCCAGCCATACATCAGTCAAAACTGTCCCGAAGACCCCACCATTTTGCATCTTAGCAACCTTAAAGTAACCAAAATTTCTCACAGGAGAGGGGAACACCCCTCCCTTTAGACCTCTCCCCTAGGACCGCCCTTTTTCCCCCAACCAAAAATTAGAATTCACAAAATTATGAACATTTTCCTGCCATATATATCAGTCAAAAAATAACCCAAAGACCCCACCATTTTGCATCTTAGCAACGTTAAATTAGCAAAAATTTCTAAAAGGGAGGGAAACACCCTTCCCCTTAGACCTCTCCCCTAAGAAGACCCTCTTTCCCCCAACCAAAAATTAGAATTCACAAAGTTATGAACATTTTCCAGTCATATAGTCAAAAAATTACCCAAAGAACGCATCATTTTGCATCTTAGCAACCTTAAATTAGCAAAAATTTCTCAGAGGAAGGGGACTTAGACCCCTCCCCCACGACGGCGATCACTCAACCCATGTCCCCTATCAAAATAACCTTGCGCCGTCCCTGGTTATGGTACTGTTTTTATTATCATTGGTTTCAACGTGCGCGTGGCCGATTTACTTATTTGAGAGAAAATTTTATGATTCTTCCGTTTCAAGTCCCCCTAAGCCCCCCAAAAGTCTAGATCTAGAACCGCGCCTGCGCCTCGCCTTTCGCAAAGTACTTAACCGGCTTCACCTGCGCTTGCTGAGCTGAAGATATATCCTGATTATAGTGTTGTTCCCTTCACTTGTGGAGAAATTCTACGTCTCTGTATTGCAAGAGGAGGGAAAAATTTCCATCAGAAGAGAAAAATTTTCGCGCGCTTCGGCGCGCGTATGTGCACACGTAAAACCGATACCTTTATGCTATGTGTGGTAAGCTTTAGATATAATCCCCTGTAGTTCCGTCAAACTGTAATCCTGTGGTGGTACTACTGACAACAAACATAATCTTCGATGCCCCTCTATGAGGTGTCGGTGCCCCCCTATATCAGAATTCCTGGCTACGGGCCTGTTATTAGAACAGGGCGTGTCATCATAAGAAGGGAGGGGGAGGAAAGGGCCTATAGGAAGAAATCCCCTCTTCAAAACCAAAGGGATTGGTTTGTGCTAAGTCATGTATGTCCCCCGTCCCCCCCCCCCCACATTTGAATATGGATTGACGCCCCTGGCTGCAGCACTCCGTGGAGAGATTTACTCTCCCATTGTCCTTATAAAAATCCTTTCCTATCTTAGCCACAGCTAAGGTCCCAAGTTGCTAGTATAATTTTAAAGTAGCTCATCAGCTCATAAGCCTACGAGGCGGAGGTCGGGGGCGTCACACCCCCACCCAAAAAAAGAATTGATCTTCGGGCAAAGTATTGTTTTCAGTGTATATTAATGTCATGATTGTCTACCAATCAGGGGAAATTTCAGGTAAAAACTTTTTTGCCCTCCTTTTCTCTCCATGCGCTTATAAAGTAGTTCGTACTTCACAGTTGTTATAATAGGTCTACGAGCGCGGAAACTGTAGCTCACTCACCTTTGCGGAAGTTCTGGCAAAACCAGTTTCACGGGCATACTATTGAAAAGCGGACAATGCTTCTTGGGTAAAAGCGGCTTACTGCCCAACCCATAAAAGTGTCCCATGTGACTGTGATTAACGTTACACTTCTTATAGCACCAATTCTGGTTACAATAATGAAATGGTAACTTTATTTTCATAGACAATGTGACATTTGGCAATTTTGTCCTCGACGTTCCAGGGTAACCTGACATTTTGTGCCAACTAGGCTAAGCTAGGAATAACCAGATGATCTTCCATTGGACAAAACCCCAGAAACACTACAAAATCTTACCATATGTAACTTCAGGGATTAGAGATGTGGTGTAATTAAAAAAAAACGCCAATCAGTGTTAAACCTACATGATGGCGTCAATGAAGTCACTATATAGAAGACTTGAAGAATAAAAGTCTGACCTTTCGAAATTTGATTGAGGGACTAACATCTCCCAGCCATCTTCACCACACACACAATCAAAAAGATTAGTTCCGAGATATTTCAATTCGAATTTTCATATACATCAAGAACGGCATTGCCATTTTGATAAAAAGTAAGTTTGATGTCAATTGCACACTTGTAATTTAAAACCTTTTTAAGTACATTGGTATAGATTACAGATGAAATAAGCAAATAAATTCAATACATGCAGGGAAACATACCTGCCAATCAAAACTTTAATTGTAAATCCACTTTTTGGTAAGGTACGTAGCAAATAATGGGAGCACCCCTTCCATGCTTTTTTCATTGAGGTACGTACTGATTTCCATATGAAGCCCCATCCATCCCTTTGACCAGACTGTCAACAAAAATCAGGTTTAACAAGATAATTTCGATAAACTTCGACACACTGGATTGTCAGTCTATGATAATCTTGGTTTATCGAATTAAGCAGCCATACACTGTAAATAGTAAAAAGCGAGACTCGCCGTAATGTAGGAGGGCCAGAAGCTGGGGTGGACCCATCACCATTTACGTACTGAACCCTGTCATGTATGCTTCTTACACTGTTTACAGTAGCGATATATCCTAAAGTGTGAGCTGGCCTTTACACCCACGCCCATAGGTGTACGGGACAAAATTTTGTAGGGAGCTGAACCCCCTTTGCCCGAGAAAAATTCGGGCATCCCGAGAATACTGCCTGAGATTTTCTAATATTCTGCCCTAGATTGGATTTTCGCAACTCCTGGGGCATCATCCCCTACCCCCCCCCCACACACACACACCTTCCGGCTCGTACGCCTGATCTGCACCAAGAGGTAAGATGAGACCTATGTCATTGGAAGCAATTCAGGAAAGTTTCATATTAAAAACCCTCCTACAGGTGGCACACTTCTTTAACTTACTCTAGAGTACCTCCCTATAAAGGTACTCAAACTTGACTAAATTTAGTCCGTTCCGTTTCCTCTGCATGGACCCTTGTAGAAGTTCTCAAGAAGCACAAGCTACTCCTCACAGGAAAGCTTAGCTCACGAGTGGGCCTTTCACACTGATTTCAAATTTTATGTATCATGACAACAGACTTTGACAGTTTGAGCTAGGAATGTTTGTATAAATAGGGTGGTGGTTCCATCCTTTTACTTCATTCAAAATGCCGTTTTGCACAGCGGACAGATCATTGTAATGCATAAAAGTGCTTAACATACCTTCAATTTTTTGCATATTCAGTATTTTTTTTTCATTTTTACGTACATAGAAACTGGCACGGAGAAACAAAGGCGAACTCAAACCGGGCCGGACAAAAACATAACCGCGAACTATTTACAGAATTCTCCTACTAAACAACATTTCTGTGTCAGCAATATAAAACAACACCAGTATTTTTTTTCCAAAAGTCCCCTGACTCTCTGGCGAAGAGCCAGGGGCGAAAACCAAACAATACTCCCGAAGGAGTTCTGCTCCCCGAAGGAGTAACAACGTCCCCAAGGGACAAACATTGACTTAACTGACACCACCCGACAGTGGTCCCGTTCTAGACTGGCTGAATAGAACAGGTCCCACCTGGGAGCTTCGCCGTCGTGATCACGGACACTCCTGCGCCAGGCAACACCAGTATTTCTTTTTTTTTCCAAAAGTCCCCTGACTCTCTGGCGAAGAGCCAGGGGCGAAAACCAAACAATACTCCCGAAGGAGTTCTGCTCCCTGAAGGAGTAACAACGTCCCCAAGAGACAAACTTTGACTTAACTGACACTACCCGACAGTGGTCCCGTTCTAGACTGGCTGAATAGAACAGGTCCCACTGGGAGCTCCGCCGTCGTGATCACGGACACTACACCAGTATTTCGGGCTTTTTAAGTGCATCGAAACGGCACATACAAACAAAAAAACAAAAACTCAAACCGGATCGGACAGGAACATAAAGGCAAAACTATCCACACACCACCAAATCAAACAGAGAATTATGTTCATTACAACAATAGAACCACACACACACTGACAACCCAAAAACCCCACAAACCAACCTCCCCCCGGCCATCCCAAACCAACATTACTACACACCGCCAAGGAAAGACAACACCAGACCAAACCACCACCACCCAACAACCAAAAAACCAAAACACCAGACCAAACAATCATAACAAACTGCCCCAAGGGGCCACGAGGGGTCCGGGGCGGGGTCCACCTGCCACGAGGGGTCCGAGCGTAGTCAACTTGCTATATTTACAGTATGTACACTATATACAGTATGTACACTATATACACTATTTACACAAAAACAAAACCAGTCCCGAAGAGATCGAACGAGCCCGCCGAAGGTTCGGGAACGTCCACTCTCCCCGGGACTCCAAACTGAACAAAACTGGGCCAAAAATACAGGCGCACCTTGCCCAAGGGTGTCCCGGAGGCAGTTGTGGCAAAGGGTAACCTCATTATCCCCACGCTTTAACAAGCTCCACAACCGGATGCAGTTTAACGTCCTACCCAGGACACCAGTATTTCATTTCATTGTCTACCACATATACATTACAAAGTGAGCACGTCACTTCATTACTTCAGCAACATAGTCTAAACGATACCCCATTTTTGGGGGTGTTAAATTCGTAGGGTAACATCTTCCCCGGGGAATTCTATGTGTATGTGCCTAAACGTTAGGGAATATGTATGCATATATGCATATGCAGGAAAGTTTAGACGTATATAAATGTGCAAAATCACCAGGCGCCCACTTGGCAAAAAGTACGGGCGAAGCTCTCCTGCAAAACGCTTCCCCATAATCAATTCTCTGCAAACCTGTCTATTGCTCGCAAATATCAGCAAAACGTGACGGTCGTTGACCGAATGTTAGGGGGTGTAGTATGTTTAAAGTCAGTTTACGAAACGTGTGCAAAGCAAAGCACAGTGGACAAACCTTTACTTATCATATGAGCAGAACGTCACCGAAAGAAAAGTACGGCAGACAAGAGCTGAGAATTTCTTTAAGACTGACACTGGATTAGGTATAGTCCATACAAAAGGGATTTGTAGTCTGCTACATCTGTAGTAAGACTGGGGCTTTATCGCTACTGCCAAAGCATGGCCAGTTGCTGGGAAGTTAAAAATTATTGCATCTTTGGAGTTCGGTGACTTGAATGAAGTACACCAGTAAGGTTTTATGAAAAATGTGAACATGATTCTATATCTAGTCATTTAAGGAAAATTCCGGAAAGTTTCCGAATTGTTGTGACAAAAATTAGACTTCCGCCTCTGCGGCTCATTTGCATGACGTTTGTTCTCAGTTTAGGAAGGGGGGGGGGGACCTCAATGATTTATTTCAATGAAACAATCGTTTCGGGTTTTGTTGCACCTACCCCTAAGTTGGTGGTGGCGTCAATCTGCTCATCAAATGTCCATTGTTCTGAGTAAGCCCCTTATGATAAGATTATTTGATCTGAACGATATTGCTAACTTAGTGATATCAAATTGTACCTAACGAATAAAAGAAAGAAATCCCCATCAGCCGAATAGGAATCTTATCATTGATAATCTCCTTGGGAATTAGTGGGTCTTACTGAGTATTAGTATAAATTAAACTCTCCGTTCAATCTCCTTTCAAATATCTCCCATGGTCTTAGGAGTCTTATCTTGAGCAGGCCATCCTTGGAGTTTTTGGGTAGCATCTTCTTCTTCAAGACAGAAAGGGGGCAAGAGGCCTACCGTCCGGTCAACTTAATTACTTGCCTTTTGATTTGTTTGTCGTTGTCGTATAGACCTATATTCGTATGACACCCATGAGATTCCACGTGACGAACTTGAGTAAAATTCATAACTGACACTGGATAAAGTCGACTGAGCAAAACACTGATAGAAAGGTTTCGAACCCATCAAATTTTGACACCATTGTGTTAACCTTCCTATCGGATTTTATTGTTTACCTTCGAAAACAGAAATGATTTAATTGTAATCAAAGGTTAATAGAGATGGAAGCCAAACTGCCCTTAGTGCCCCGATAATATCCCCCTTAGCATCAGAAGGGAATTTTGCATTTAACTTTCCGAGCCAACCTCGGCTGCCAACTTGGGTAACTGCGTTGCCAGCCTGCCAGGGTTAGTTCCTGCCGATTAGGTCCACAGGTCACGAGTAGAGGTAAACAGAGTCAACCCTATGCCAAGGCTCTTTTTAAACACTCAGAGACGCTGGAGAAGTTTACTGCGCTGTAAACACTGTTGTTAAAATATTTATTATATTTTGTGACAATTGACGGATGAACTCCTCAGTAAACCGAGAGAAAACCTGACGATAAGAACCTTTTCATAGGAGCGACACGACATTGACTGACTTACCCTTGAGCTAATTGTGTGTCGCAAAACAATAACCGCTGGAACGGAATAGAAGATTAAGCGTACCACCAGCGAGAAGAAAACAATGACCGAAAAAGTGAATTGTGTCATAATTTTGGCCTTGGGTTTACTTTGGTTTCAAGGTAAGCTTTCTTTGATTAACAAAATATTTAAGCTGTGAGAATTTAGATTACTGACTAATTTGATAAACGTATTCCTAAGAAAAAACTTGAAACTTTTAAGTTGGCTTTTCGCCTGCCAGTGGGACTAAGGTAGGTCGCATTCCAGTGGGACTAGGGTACGCTTATGAATAGTAGCCTACTGTATGTCACATTCGAAACCTATGGGCAAACGAAGTCACCAAAATACGGTAAAGGCACGTAGTAGGATTTATCTAACATATTTTGTTTAGTTTTTGTTTTGAAATGTGAGGGCAAATTATATTAGGTTTTAACTAGTTGCACAGCTTTCAATGCAGGTCTAGAAGTTCAGACTATTCCTTACTGTACGATTGGGTTTCACTGAACGTGGATACTAAATAAAAATACTAAAAAAACCCGGCTGAAAGGTAGTAAATTTTATTAAAAGCCATCGGAGACTGATCCCATCAAATCATAATGGAACTGATTCAAAGTGCTGCAACCCCGGGAGGGACGCAAGATTTAAGGGGCACATGCATGTCACCATACATATGCAGGCAAACTTTTGAACTTATCAAACCTGGTCTTATTTTATTTGGCTCCTAAATTAGGCCTATGCCTATCTATCATGGTGTTTCGGAAGAAACAGTGCCGAAAGCTTGCAAGGACTCATAATGTAGGTCTGCACATTTAACAATTCATTTACAAAACTTGTCACATGATTAAGGAAGCTTCCTGAGAATGGAATGTATACCCGATTTCATATGAGGTTGAACGTATTTCAGGCCCATAAGCAGGGGAAGCCCCTTGAAAAATTTTACCCTAAAAATTGAGACCATGCATCATTACTCTTGCTTCTTGACATATCTCAACCCATAAAAATGTCTTACCCGGCCCGGAAGACCTTGCGGAAGCTATATTGACTCCTTTCAACAACGTGACTGGCTACAGCCCTGCAGAATTAAAATTTAAATGGATAATTGTAGCTCTCATTCTCAAGAATGTTGTCTCTTTTGACTAGGGTTTAATGGGAGGAGAGGTGAATTAAATATTTTTACCTATCATAACTACGCTAATGATTAAAATCATAATGGGGCAGCAGTCTGTGTTGAAAAATGTGTTAGTGTAAGGACTGTAGCAGCCAGGAATTTCGAGTCATAGGGGTTCAGGGCAGAATGACCTACCGGGGACATCCTGGGGTTGGAACAGGGGCAGATTATTGTAACACAAACTTAAATATTTTGGGAGTTATTTTAATTCCATGTTATCTGCTCTAAATGTATTCACGTGACTTGTGATACGGCGCATGTTGTAGGCAGTCGCGCCGTTGGGATTTCAAAAGTGGGTGCAGGGGGTACGTGGGCAAGCTTGGGACAGGCAAACATTGACGACGTCATTCTGGTTGTGGACAAAGTGTGTGTATGTGTGTGTGTTTGCTTGGAAATAAGGTAACTTGACAGCCGGGAGGACACCCCACGCAGCAGAGGTAGATTACTCACACATGCGGGGGAATTCACACTGTATTACTGACTTTTCGAAGATAACACACAGAAAGCTCTGCAGGCTATAGCCGGTCTCACTAGGTGCAATCCAGGGACAAAGTTACGTTATTCACATATGTGAACCGGCCATTATATTAAAACATCTGTATTTCAGCTAAAATTGCGAAATGGGGTCATCTCCAGAGGGAAACTGGTCAAGTTCACAGACCGCTTTGGGATTCTTTCGCACTCGTGACGAGATGTGAGAAAGTAAAGTTTAAACAAAAGCCTTAGTCTGTAATCTGACTTTACTCTGGTCACTTGAAAGTTTGCCAAAAATGAATTAAGATACCAAAAACAGGTGCAACAATCTAGCACATACTCGTGTATCCTTTTGATCGTATGACAATGGTCCGATATAACAGCTGTTGATATTATTTTGTTCAACAAGCGTCGTGTTAAGGAAATAAACTGTCGTCGGTCCAAAATTGTTATCAAATATCAAGACAAATATCTTTAATTATGTTTCAGAACATACACATTGAATAACAACCATAGGAGATATTCTGCATAAATTAAACAATGTAATAACATTAAGTATCGATACATTACTTATAAAAGCAACACACGAATTAGGATATCGGAATATATAGTGGGGCGTCCTAGAAACCAGTCGTTTCAAATTCTTGCAAAAGTTTACTTTTTGTTATCAATCGAAAGGTCTAGATCTAAAAAAGAGATTTAGTCCGAATGGACAACGATCAGTCCCTTTGGGGACCCTTTAGGCCTAAAAGAGTAGGGGGCCATTTTGTGCGATTTTCAGCCAACTTTCTCAACCAGTGCACATTGCACTAAGTGTCTTTGCAATTTCTGAATTTAAACCAGTCTTATATTCACCTTGTTTATGTAAAATATGTGTCAGATGGTTTAATGTGATACTAGAACAATCTTGGGTCCACCTCACCCTAAAAATAGCCCACACTTAGTCATAATAGTGTGGTCATTCCCAAACATATACGTCTGGAAAGGTACTAAAGAAAATGTAGAATATGAATAGCCTATCAGAGAGTGCGGAGCGTTGGAAAATTTTGATCGTTTGGGAAGGATTTGTTGTAGAAAATGATTAAAATATATCCATCACTCAGTCGAAAACACACCCCATTCTATCCCCTATAGAAATCTATAGCATGAACGCCTTTGGGGTACATTTAAAAAAGCGAATATTTCCGAAAATCGATTGGGGGCATGTGCCCCCATGCTCCCCGTGCGGAGGCCACTGCCCTTGTCCCTCACATGGAGCCATCCTTAAACCCAAACGTTATACATTGCACGAAACTGCATTCTAAAACACGAATTTGTCACTACGATTCAGCGTCTAGTTCCGTCTACCAGCACGGACGGGAAGCCAGCGGGTTTGTAGCAAGTCATGACTCGAGCTGCTATCTCCCACTATTCAGTTGACTCATGTGGGATTCAGTGACTTGATTCGAGCTCAATGTGGTGGAGAGGGGTACCTGAAATTTCCCCCTGAAACAACGCTCGGATGCCTCTCTATCCGCGTTGTCTGCCTTGTTTCTCTCCTTTTCCTCGCTCCTTCCCCATGTTTCCTTTATTTTGCCGACTAATGTAAAATTTTGTCGTCTCACCGTGACAAGATATCACACTGACATGAACAACTTTTGACATGTCTGAGTAGCTTATTGTAGTGCAGTTTGCCGAACGAATATGTTTACGCTTCGTGTCTTTTGGCGGGTTTTCTCAAATATTACGACACGAGTTGTCTAAAGCCTACATACATTCCAGTCTCTCCTCCCTGAGCAGCCTCCTCACCTTGCGCAAACTTTTTTCTTTCGTCTTTCCTTCTTTTTTTCTCTTCCCCCTCTCTCGGCTTCTTCTTTCCTTCTTTCTTCTCTCTTTCCTTTCCCTTCTTTCTCTTTATTCTTCCCTCTCTCCCTCCTCTTTCCGTCTCCCCCTTTCCTTCATTTTGCCGACTGGTGCAGAATTTTGCCGACTGGATCTGTGAATAGAGGGTGTCACACACCCCTCTGACACTCCCCTCTAGAGACGGTCCTGGATATGACTGAACGAAGAACATGCCGTACGGCCTGCTACGTAGGCAAATGCGAAATGCGTTTTCTGTATTTGCAAAAGTTTAGCTAAGTTGTCGTCCCAAGTGTATTGCGTTCATTTCTGCTGCCTTATCAATCTATTATTATTTTTTTTGTTTTCTACTAGGAGTCGAATCTCAACGACAATGTGAGACTAACTGGATTCATCGCTCCGGCTTCTGCTACCTATTCAGCGAAACTTTGTCCACCGTGCAGTCAGACTGGGAAGATGCCAGAGAAGACTGCAGGGAACGATCCAGTAATCTAACTACCATTCAAAGTGAAGATATATGGGTAGGTGCTCCATTGTGAAGACTGTCGTGGTCATGCATTTCAGCATATGAGTAGGAGGAGAGAATCGGGAGGGAGCTAGAACAAAACAAAATGTCGAGTCAAAAATGCCCCCAAATCATGCTAATGGCAGTGTACTTTTCAGGACAAAATTAATTTCATACTAAATGTTTAACAATCAGGAAATTTTTAGGGCACACTCAACCCCATCTCCCTAGCCCCCCCTCCCCACGTTGTGAAATTGTTCAGGTTGCTCGGAAACTAAAATAAAACAATGTTATAAACAGTGTACTGGAAAGTGGTACTGTACCTATTGCATAAAAAGCTGTAAAGGATTGCTGAAAATGTAACAAAACACGAATAGGAATTAATGGCAAAACTCTAAATGAGTGGTCTTTGAAGTTCCATTGGCTTCTACTTTTTCCAAAGTTCCCTCAACTCTCTGGCGAAGAGCCAAGAGGCGAAACCAAACGTTACTGCCGAAGGTGTTCTGTCCCCCCCCCCCCAGGAGCTACGTCCCCGACAGGACAGCAAACTTAACTGACCAATCTCTTGACCTTTAGACCTCTCTATCATGGGTCTCATGCATGGCTTCATACACTGTACTCTACGGCAGGGTATTCAACCTTTTGTAACCAAAGGTCCACTTCTGATTTTTTATACTACCCGAGAACCACTTATCAACATTCAATTTGAAAAATGAAGTTCAATTAATATTTATAACCCAACTATACGAATCAAATTTCAACCTTAATTAATGTATATTACCGAAGTTTCACCTGTAGCAGATGAGATAAACTATATTAAAAATAATGGAAGAAATGCAAACTAAATCACTTTTTTATTTTTATTCCGGCCGATTTCTCAGCCTTCTAGTAAAAGCTCCAAGACCTTAGAAACCGTGACTTGCAATGCTATTTAGAGAGTTGCGCAATTTTAGTCGTGAAAGAGTGCAACTTTCCTCTTTCGCAAAAGGAAAACATTCCACAAGGGGGTGGAATTAAGTTGTTTTAGTCATATATGAAAATTGGGTACTGCCTTATTTTAATGAAGCCAACGGTTACCAAACAAAATGAAACGTCTTGGAACATTTAGTTGCAAAATACCACGAAAACGAAAAGAAGGGCTCAGTTGGAGAGTTTTGAAAACTATAACCTAATTAAGTTCGATACAAACTTTGATCATAGATGTAAGATGGTTACCTCGGTTACTGTTTTCAAAGGTCCTATTAGGCACAGAAGATGGCCCCCACTAAAGTTGAAGTTCCAACTGCAACTAAACTTAGATCATAACTGCAACTCATTCATACATTCAAGGACAAATGTAGGCGTAGGAAGAGGGGAAGTGGGGTGTGGAGAGTCAACCCCCCGCCAAAAATTTCACAATTCAAGGTCGAAAACCCCTTATTTGTTTCCTTTGTGAAAATTTCAAACACTATCCTTAAACTTTACATAATATGTCGCACCAAACTGCATCTAAGGACCCTCAAATAGTCAATATTGCCCCTCTTGCCTTCCCCCAGGACACCGGTCTAAAAGCGCGTTCAGCCCCCACCCCTCCCCCAGCTGAGAAGAGTTTCATATGTCGATGAGAACATGTTAATAGTCTCGGGCAAGAAAGAAATGAAACTGAAATTAAGACATTATTTCTGAGCTTGTGGCCAAATTTTAAGTTGAGAAACGAAGGGGACTTCCTAAGTTAAGAAGTGGGCGAGAAGAATGTTCATTGTACAATGATGAAGATCGTTAAATTCATTGCGTTCCGGAGTCGCTGCATGCAGGGATTTGGAATATCTCTTTAAAGATCAGATGGATCATGTGCTTTTCAGCTTTCTTCATCTCACCAAGGGATCTAACTTCGTGGAAATGATTAGTGCTAATAATTCTGTGTCACCCTAGCAGCTCATCCTGCACGTAGCACTGACTAAATACACCTGTCTGTCGTTTTAAATGATTAGTTCCCCAGAACGGCAAGATTGCTATGGAGACAACGTGGAGAAATCTAAAAAATGTTGTGTCTTTCCGTCTGTCTCAATTGTAATCGAAAACTGCTTCCTCTACCATGTTTCGATCACTCGATATAATTTTCACATTACTTATGTTTCGAGAAGCATTCATAAAAGGTAAAGGGGTTACATGGGGATACATGGAATACATGGTAAAGGGATACATGGAATAATTTTATGTGATTTCTTTGATTCCAACACGGTTCGTAGAGTCGGTGAGGCCATGGAAGTACTTGTTGAGACAGCACGGTGAAAGAAACTTGTTTGTTACAGTACACACAAAAGTGTATAAAATTACAAGTGATGTCGTATCCTGTACTCTTTTACTCACAACAGTAATGGTTGTTTCTTAAAAGGCAAAATCTAATTATTGCCCTTTTCACGAAAAGTTCCTAAATTTCAGATTTAATTTAAAATTTTCAATTAGGGGCATTTTCTTCCCTTATTTTGACCAGAAAACGTTTGTTTTTACATTTCAATGTACACTCATTTAGTCTACCAATCGTTTTGTATGTTTAAGGCAAGTTTATTTTAAAATTTTAAGGTTTGTGGACAAATAGCCAAAACAGCTGATTTTTCTCAACAATTTAAAATTAAGATACCGTAATGAAAACTTCGGTGGAATTATTTTACTTTCTACAAGTATTACCGTTCCCAGGATACACAGCTTCAAACTTTGACCATTTTTAAAATACGGAACTCGTTAGCTACTAATCATGATATTGCACCCAAAGTGGTCATCATTCTTCGCTGCATGCATGGAGTATTTTGTACTCTGTTGACATGGCATTTACATGTCCCCACGCAGGCAGAAGAAAATGTGATGACGTCATCGACGTCGTAGCTTTCATTGTGCACTTTGAAAAAGGAAGTTTTAGTTTTATGTTTTGAAAAACAAAACAGTTTTATATTTTTTGCACTTTGAAAAAGGAAGTTTTAGTTTTATGTTTTGAAAAACAAAACAGTTTTATATTTTTTAAGTTTTATATTATTTTTATCTTACTGTAATGTGCTGGATTGTAAACTTAGTACATGCTGTGCCCAGAAAGAATGGCAGTTGTTTTATCTTTCATACCATTACTACTAAAAACCGACAGCTCCCATGGCGGTGGCCGCAGACAGCCGCTTCTAAGGCGAAGGGAGCCCACTAGAAACTGTCTTTAGTCTAATGCCTTAGTCACGACAAGGAAAAATAACTGGAGAAACCTCAGTTTAGCATTCTTCGTTTATTTTCATTTGCATCTATCAAGCTTTTAATACAAAAAGAACATGGATGTCTCCACATGTTACTGTGATCAAAGGTCTCACAAAATTAGTTAAAGGTATTTATTTGCTTCTAGTACACATTGCGAATTGCAAAGTGCTTTCAGCAAGCCCGTTGCCAAGGGCGAGGGGGAGGGGGCGAAGCCCCCAACAAAGTTTTTGCCCCTTTAGAAATTTAAAGTTACCATTGCCCTAATGCATTTTAGTAGATTTCGTCTCCTAAGACATATGTAGCCAGACCCATATCGCCGCCTTCAAATACCTTGCCTGACTACGGATCTGGCTTTCAGTCCCGAACTTCTTTTTCATTGTCTAGATATTTTTTTTTCGTCTAACGACCGGTTGGGTCCAAATTTTATGTAAAAGGTGCAACTAATCAGTGTAACCCTGCTATAATTGGGCGTGCTTCCTTTTGGTCCTTTCACTTATCCCTAAACACCAAAAGAAAGCACGTCAACAGGGTTAACATGAATTAGATGCAACATGACTACCTCCACATGTTAGGGAAGTCAAAAATCACTTACCAATGTGAAAGGTTAAATTCGCTTATAAGTTGTTAAACAGCTGGAAAATGTAAAATTAATTTTCGGTTAAAAATTCAACTGCAACAAAACTTGGGTCATAAATGTATAAGTTTGTTTTTGATGACGTAAAAGGTCACATAACAAGGTCAATGGCGATGTATTAGTCTAGTAAGGTAGTGATAAGTTTTCTCTAAAACATGCAACATTTTGTTTTCAAAATCATGCATAACCTACGTCATCCAGCCATATTCAAAATGCTGTGTTCCCGGACGACCTATCTGGGCCCATGCCGACACCATTTTTTCTGTGTTAACGAGCACAAAGAAAGTATCTAGCGTTCGGTTTTTACAATCTGTGAGTATGAATACAAAATCGAAAGCATTGCTCTTTATACAGAAAAATGTGTAGATGATGCAAGGACTGCGTATATCTACTGTAGTTTACTGTAGTAGTTTGGTATACAGTGTTCATCTGCTTCAATTGTAGGGCTCATTATTTCTTTTCTCCGTAGTATAAATCAGCTTTCCATGCACTTTGAATTGATACATGTTTACGTGTGACTATTAGCAAGAGATGCTTGTTATTGGTAATTTTCTTTACGTTCACAGTTTCCTCCCCTGACGATCTTTTTTACGAATACTTAATCCCAAACAATCAAATTTTGGGGCACCAATCATGCGACGCACTTTTCGAAAAACCTTGATTTTGAGTCAAAACTTTAAATTCTAGGAAGGGAATTTGGGCTCACCAGTCGTGCAAAAAAAAAAACGTGCAAAAAAAAAAAAACGTGCAAAAAAAAAAAAAAAGGCTCGTTAAAGAGGGAAAGATAGCGGGAGTTAGGGAGCTAGCCCCCTGATTATTTACAATATCGGGATCGAAAGGTTTGGTGGTCTCATTCTATCTGGGACACAGTGGGGACAAATTAATTTAAACCCATTTCTTAAATGCAGCATTCGGGGCCATAAGGACAGGTAGGGACCTAATGGTCTCAAAAGTGACCTTCATTTACATTTTGAGCACAAAGCAAAATTTCTTACGTAATAAAACTACTTAAAAAACTTCTTTGGAATATGCAACGTAAGAAGAAAACTTCCTGTACATTCGATGCTTGCGTAAGAAAGGCCCTAATTTGAAGTCCAAATGGGGTCCCAACAAAGCTGCAGTTGATACCATGACATCCCCTTAGATCAAAGGTCCCAAAAACATGACCTGCGAAAGGATGATCCCGGGCATTTCAGCTTAAGAAGGGCCCAAAGTAGGTCCAGCGGTCATTTCTACTGTTGTGACTAATAACTTTCCATATGTCAGTATGTAGGAATGCGATGCAAACCTGAAAATAAAGTAGAGTAATTGATAGCCAAATATACACAATCTCTTTTTAAAACTACGGTACCATTTTTAAAAAATATAGGTCTTCAAAAATGTATATTTTTCACTTCAAGTACGCAGGTTTTCAAACTTTGTGCCTTCAAAAGTGAGCAACTAATTGTCTTATCCAAGAAGTAGGAAGCATGACAACGTACCTTTTTCAGTGATTAGGGATAATTGGCTGGGGATGGATGTAAAATGTAAGGATTGCCATAGTAATTCAACAGCGGAAAATTTTGTCGATATAATCATGGAGCTACCACACGGAGGTCACCATGATATAACTGATTATTTCTCCAAGAAATGTTCAGAAGGGTATGTCTGTTCTTTCTTCGTTTCCAAATTTAAAAATGACTGATTCATGTCGAGCTCGTAGCCATAAGGGATTATGGGGCATTAATTCCAGATTTTATGTCCCGTTTGCTTTAAAGTGGCCATGACACGTAAATTGGAGTAACGGGAGACTAATTTAGCCTAAAGTACACAAAAAGCTCTTTCCAAAACTGTTTTCACCACCCTTACAGCCCTGAGCATTAAAAAGAAATTAATGTTTCAAAAAATTGCACCAAAAAATAGACTGTTGAAAATGAGATTTCAAGCCAACACAATAATGACGTCATTTTAGGAACACCAGCCTCCGTATACCGAACCTGGCGTACAGCATAGCCCATATAGTAATGATTGTAATTCGCGGCATGTCTTGAATTTGAACTTTGTTCTGTCTGTTTGGAGAGTGGTGTCGGTCTGTTATATTTTGGGGCTGCAGTAGGCCATTACTAATAATTACAAATACTCTTGATTCATAACCGAAGAACGAAAAATCTCGGCAGTGTACTGTTCGGCACGGTCTGCAGTAATACGTACAGTGAGTGGACTGGCAGTAGCCAGCGAAATACTGTGCACACTCGATCATAGGCTAGTTCCACGATTTCCACTGACACTTGCACGAAAGTCACCTAAAGTTCATATTTTGACGGCCTACATAAAACTTTGCAAGCTAAAGTCCCTTGCAATTGCTCCAAATGCTTCTCATGCTCGGATTGTTGTGGTGTTGTACTTTCACCTCACCTAACAGTCTCAAATCGATACTGTTCTATGCGCCGTAACGAATTACTCACCCACTGACGTCTTGTTCAGTATCGCCTTCGCCTTTCTGATTTCAAATCCAAGAAAACTCACTTTACCGACAGTCCAACATTCCTGTCCGATCAGGAAGTTGCCATTAGATGGCAACTCCCTGGCTCAGATCCGTCATTCCAAAGAAAGTATTTCACATGGTACCTACTACGAAACAATGCTGGTGATTGTGTAGTATCAAGTATGTTGTGTACTGTACCACTTCAATGCTGTACCTATGCTGGTGCGTTGTGAATGTTTGTACATGCAGCTACTTATCATGACACCAAGACGAAAAACCTGCGTGAAATGCATTTAATTGACTAAAACAATTGTTAAGCACGAGAAAAGGATAACAATTCCAAAATATACAACTTTTCACGCAGGTTTTACACTGTATCGACCTTGGTAACCGGTACAATGGAATGCAAACACTGTATCAAATGTCCGAAGGATACCACGGAAAACAACGAGTAGTTCCTAAAGTGACGTCACATGACGTAACAAGATTTTGAAAATTTTCGGGAAGACTAACTTTTCAAGGCTGGAAGAGGGTGTATTTTTTCTCAATTTTCCAGCGGAAAAACAAGTTGTAAACAAACAGAATGGTTGATTTTCGTTGTAGGAAACGTATTCCTAAAGATACCAAAGGGTTTAAACCGTTAATTTACACGTGGCATAGCCACTTTAAACATTTGTGATTTCAACAACGAGACTCTGTGATGGATTTATACAAATTATCCCTGCCCTTACTAACAAAGCCTTTACCTCTTCGAACACCCCCCCCCCCCCACCCCACCCAAGAAAAAATGACAATCTGGGTACAAGCCTGAATTATTTCACCAACATATCACAATCAGGCCATTTAAGGGATGAAAAGTGTTATATGTAAACTTTTCTATTCTTTTATCAGGATTGGATGGTTACCAAGATGACTTCAGGAGGTCTAGGAAAACACTGGATCGGACTTAGAAAGACAGGCAACCAATTTTACTGGGACGATGGAACTTTTACGGACAAATCAAACTTGTGAGTTGAAATATAAAGTCCCAAACTTTTAGTATCTGATCAACCATCCCGTCGTAAGTTTAAGCGTTGGATTCCGTAAAGAAAGTAAGTCTCGGATTTCATAAGGGAAGTAGGTCTTCCTGCTGTCCTGGTGTTTTGAAGTTAAGGAGTTTCCAAAAACACCTGCATTTTTGAATTTGTAACTATGTGTTTATTGAGAACTAGCAGCCTGTGTTCGGTCTTTCATCGAAAACTACCCTTAGAAGTAAAAAGAAGTGTTTAGGTTTGACTTTGTTTTAATGTATAGAAGAGAGACGTCATCGTAGCATTCTGGTGAAATTTTCAGTCAATTTATACATGTGGTTCTCGAGATATAGACCTTATGCATTGACGTCACGGAACGCCATTTTGGAGGCACAAACAATGAAGCACACTGCACACACAACGTAGACTTCGGACGCGCGTGTAGTAGACCTTCACGCGAATCCGATTAGTTCACAAATCAACTGTCTGCATTTGTTGGTGTAACTTGCAATGAACGCACTTGCCTCCAAACGAGGGCGCACTTTCTACTCTGTGACGTCATATGCATACGGTCTTTTAGCAGATTAATTCACCACACTCATTTACTAGCAATAGTTAACTTAGTGGTAGAGGAAAGATTCCAGAGAAGCAGAATTCCTTCCGGGCACCGTTTCGTTTTCGCTCTTTGGCATCCAGTCGAAGGGACCTCGGAAAAAATATTCTTGAGATAAATCTTCAATGCGGTATCACGAAAATACATTCCCCGACCGTGAATGACATAAGAAGTACCGGCGTAGCATTTTAGATCATCCGACTTGATTACTCTTTCCCATTCTGCCATTGGCAGAATAAGTCAGGAGCAGGTCTATGTATTCATTTTTCCCTTTGGGTCGAACAGCATTTTCGTAAAATATCGTGAGAATTTTCATGATCACTGCTTTTTGAAAATGATGCTCATGTAGTTTTACTTCATAATTATGTAAAATGAAACTATGGAAATTAAAGATTATTGTATGTGTCTACCGCTATGGTGGCGTCAAGATTTACCTGACGGGGGGGGGCAAGGCTCCCTGACGAGGGAAGCAATCTGGATCCCTGACAACGGCGACGGATTACCAGACTGGACGGCGAATGCCAAATTTTTATTTTTAGTCGAAATCAATTTGGATTTTTAAATGAATTTGAAAATCTGGTGCTGTCGAAAAGTCTGCCCTCCACCGTCGAGGGCAAAAACAAGTTAACAACTAGGGAGACTGGTCGCAGTCGGGGATAACATACTTTTTCATACCTGGTGCCTGGCCTGAAGACTTCCTGACAGAATTGGGAAATTTGGCCACAGGCACTCAGCTTTACCTGACCTGTGGGGCATAAACCCTTGCCACTACCTGGCATCATTCCTGTATGCTTACGTCATCGTATCGTTGCGGCATGATGAAAATATCTCTTAACATAATCTTTATAGGCTATCGTGGGCTTTTTTGGCGTGCCATATACCAAGGCCAAGGGCTTGGTAGAATATTTTACTGCTTGGAGAGTGTACTCAGGTCGATAGTCTAAATTGCCATCACACCACTACTGTGGAGATATTATAAACATAGGAGCACTGAAGGAATAGGCAACAGATGTCCAATAGCTTCCTCTCTGGCTATTGTATGCCCATCGGTGGCTATGTGAGCAAGACATTCACTCGCTACATTATCTGTCTCATGGAGTAACCGTGTGAGAAATATGCTGAGATGAAGAGGTTAAATTATAAGATCGCACAGCCTAAAGGTTTACCGTTGTTCCTTCAATGTAACCATTATTTGCCTCCATCAAGTGTCAAAACCGTTTCAAAATTTAAATGTGAGGAAAAGTTTATAGCAGGGCTTACATGGTTTAGGAACCCTACTTAGTAGAGGGATATGCAGGTATTTACAACAACAACGCCTCCAAATAATTTGATAATTCTTGATACTGATATCGGGTCAGATGTCACCCTTTACCATGCGCGACAGGCCCTTCAGTGCATTTCACTGCACTAGTTATGACTGCGAAGGCAAGTTGTAAACAGAAAGTAATAATAAACAGACGGTCATTGAGCTGTGACGTCATAATTGATCACGCTCTACCGGCATGATTTTCAATCAGTGACTTCATGATCATAATCTTAATAACAAGTTTCTCCTCTCATCAGTCAAACTTTACCAGGTTAGTTATTTGTTTAACAAGTAATTCAGCTCGTATTCCGTAAGTGGTACTAACCAGGAGCTGAACTCGAATTTTGTTTACTCGCCAAAAAAAATTTAAAGTAGGCAGAAGCTACTACGATATAAATTTTATCGTCACCTTCTCTAAGTATGTGTAAACAAAAGTTATGGTATAACTCAGCATTATAAAATGCATACCTATGAGTAAAAGAGGTCAGCTATGGAGACGGATTCATTAAAAGTTCCCTGTTCAATTGTGGTATTTGTGATGGGATACAGCAAAGTAAATGAAATGATCACCGAAAAATATGCCTGTAATGGGTTTGGTTTTGAAATGATATCGCATACACTGGAACACAAATTGAACTAAGACGTCCAGGCCTACAGTTTATTAAATGGAATCACGAAAAACCAGGCGCGGATCCAAGGGGGGGCGGACCTGGCTCCCGCCCCCCTATTTTTCGGCGACCAAAGATTTTTTTCAGGCCTAATATAAGCATCAGCGGACACTGCAACCTCCTGTCCCATAGCACACCCTTCTAGAACGGCCAGGTTACCTTCCTCCAATTGACTTCCCGGCACCCGCGCCGCCGGCTGAGCCATTCCCTCTATTCGTGCATCGCGACATCTCTCTTGATTACGGAGCGATCATAGACAAGTATGCCAGGAAATATCCTCGGCGCATGCTTTTTATCAATCCCTTGCTAGAATAAAAGCATGCTGGACTTAAAGGCAATAGGCAGTCGCCCCAAAATATTCTTTGAAAAATCGGCAAACTCTTGCAGATCTTCTCTTATTGCATTACAGGCACCTCTGAAGATGTTTTGAACATAACTCTTACAAACAATACTTAAAGGAAGGAGAAATTCTCCTTGAATTTTACAATTTACCAACAAAAAAATTGTCACATGATCAAAATAGGCCAATCATGAACTAGAGTGACAGGATACACTCACTCAGATTGGGGTGACTGCATACTGCCTTTAAGCAAAGGATTCTTGGTGGAGAAATTGGCCGATTGAACTCCTACGTGACGTAGGGTCCGGTACCGTACAACCCTAGTTCAAGAGACTGAGAGCTGTCCTAGGTTGGGATGTATATATGATTTGTTGATGAATGATGATTTTATTTTGTAATTGTAGAGTTTGCCCATCACCTGATACAGGTCTGCATCATGTATACCGCTTATGTGAGACTGTTTCCAACCTAACTAAATGAAAATTTTGCATCCAAACTTCGTTTATTTATAAAAAAAAAAAAATCGCCGGATTTCGGAAGGCAAAATGTAACCCTCAGATGCTCGGAAATGGCTTCTAAGCCCTTCTCAATTCCAAAATTTTCCGGGGGAGGTCCCCCTGACCCCCCGCCGTGTCTTCGCGCCTTCGGTGCTCGCCTCCGACGATCGGCCTTCGGCCGATGTTTCCGCCCCCACCTTCTCCAAACCCTGGATCCGCCCCTGAAAACTGCATTGAAGTACTCGCTAGATGAGATAATGTGCAGAGTTTTTATCAGCTACTGCTTAGTCTAGAACGGAACCATGTGTGATAGACGCATGATGTTGAGGTCTGAAGGCTGACTCAGTAAGTCACGTTAAGCTATCGGTGTCCCTTCAGGAGCGTTACTCCATTTGCGACTGTCTGGTTTTCTCCTTTCAACTTCGACTTATTAAGACTTAAGAGAGAAATAAACAGCGTTTCACTGTTAAAAGGAGCAGCAAACCCTATTTCCTTAGAAGATATATACGAACGATAAGATTAGCATGATTACAAACATGTTACAAAAACAATATCATCATATCTCGTTCTGCTTTCGAATAATGGCTATCTGGACCGCCAATTGTAAAAAAAATACGTATTGACAGTAATTATAGCTTCTTTAATCGGTCAGATCCGGGTCATAACATACTACAGAGCGGTACCGACTTGTTCACTTTCTACTTTTGTCAGATGGCACTAGCACTCCAATCTTTTTTCTGTTTCAATTCTTTTTCTACAATCCGTCTGCTTGGGAAGTAGCTGTCACCAAATTATCCACTTAAATGATTGTGAAGTTTGAGAAAGGACATATGAGCATCCATAAACTTTTTTGCTTTATGAATGCAAAATATTGATACATTGCAATTCTGATATATTGAAGGTTGTGGTCAGAAAATGCAGTCTTAATTATTTCAAGACCTTCAGGTTTTTCTTTTCAAAGTACCATCTACTCTGTAGCAAAGAACCAAAGGGCGACCAAAAGTTACTCCCAAAGGATTTCTGCTCCCGAAAGGAGCTATTCGTCCCCGAAAGGACAACAAACTTAACTGACCAACTTCTCGACCCTCAGACCTCTACATCATGGGTCTGTCATGCGTGGTCCAGTTCTTGACTGGATGAAAAGAACAGCTACTACACATCAGTGTTGTAAAGAGTCACGACTCGAGTCACTTCTTCTCAAAATGATAGTGACTCGAGAGAATTCAGGAGTAATTTCCCCATTGAAATAGTACAGTGACTAGAGTCAATGACTCGACTCGAGCCACTTAAAAGTTTGACAACTGGTGACTCGAGTCACGAATCTAGTGACTCGATTACAACTCTGCTACACATCAAAACACTCTGAGAATGTAATTTTGTCATGGGATTTTTCTTCTAAAGTCCCCTCGACTCTCTGGTGAAGAGCCAAGGGGCGAAGCCAAATGTTACTCCCGAGTTCTGCTCCCCTAGGGAGCTACGTCCCCGAAAGGACAACAAAGTTAACTGACCAACCTCTCGACCCTCAGACCTGATGTCACAGAAAACACAGGAGATCTTAGCTTGCTGTTTGTGGATCTTGTTCCACTCTTATTTCTTCAGAAGTTTACATTCGGTTTATGTATCCTTAAGTTTAGGCTAGCCTTATCAGTGTGACCTTCAAGAAATTATTAGATATCTATATATGCCATAAGAACAAAACAAGTTAATCCCCCTAAAATATACCAGTTTTTCGGTTCCACACTTAGCAGACAACGTTCATAGTTTCCCTCAGAAAAAATTAAGGTGTAAATAGTAAACTGTGTATGTCATTTAATTGTGACATGAATATTCATGAGAATATATTTTGTATAATTTACCTTGTGAGTCTGTTGCTTAGTGCTATTGGATTGATCGAATGATGCGTGTCCACTCCCGCCCCATGGGCATCACCAAGGGGGGGGGTCGGGGTGTGCAAACGACCACCTTTGAGCCTTTCACAGAAACGTTTAAAGGATGTACCAAAGAGGTTTCTTCTGCCATTGCAAAGTATAAATTTCTTTTAATATGTTGGATGGTTAATCTCGCTGCAATTACAAATTGATTACTCTGCATACGTATCAAACCGAGTCTTGGGTCAATCATTATTCTAAATTTCAACCACCTTCTGTTCTTCGTCCAATTTTTGCTCGGATTTTTCAATATTTACCTTTCCATTACCTATTGTAATGGAATAAATGACAGTGACATATACAGTATTTTCTAGGTCTTGAAGGAAAAAAGTTGAAAGTAAAAAAACCAAGGAAAATTGGTAAAATCACATTGTGCACAAACTTACTGTTCTGTTCTATAGAGCCTGATAACTTAAACAGTTAAGAGATGCTATTCATTGCATATTTGAACAGTTTTCTTAAATTTCGTTGCATTGCAGTTCAATTAACTTAAAACTTTTCTACGATTTGGTACTTGAGGCTAGCTATTTTTACCTCCTTAATCTTCAATAATCATGGCATTATATATTCAATTAGCTTCAGAGGGTTTTTGTCCAGGGAATCCTTTGCCTTTTGATCCTACCAGTTGGTTCCGAGCCCATGGATCCTATGACAGGCCCCCGATCTAAAACGGAAAGCGTTCTCAGGCTGGTGCCATAGTCATTTTAAGACTTAATACTTTTTCTTTGATCCCCATCCATGGGTTCACGCTTTACTCCTATGGAATCATATTTTTGACATTATCAAACTAGCAAAATTGACGATCATTTTCACCGCATTATAGGCTTTTGAAATGTCTAGCTCCTCTGAGCTTCCGGGGGCTTCGCCCCTGGACCCCCCACTGGGGTTTCGCACCTAGACCCTACACTTAAAAAAAGTTTCACCAACACTGGTCGTGTATGCCAAATTACTGAAATTGGTTAAATTTTCCCCAATAATTGTTGATTAATGGGTAAACCAACAGGTAAGTTAACACTTAATTGGGTAACCAGCCTCTACGGTTACCAAATAAGCAAGAAATATTGGGGAAAACTTTACCCAATTTCACAAATTTGACATACATGACCAGAGTTGGTGAGTTTTTACCCAACTTTTTTACAGTGTACCAGGCCCCTAGGCGGCCCTTGGACCCACGTCTCTGTGCTTGCGCTATACGCGCGAGCGGCTTTGCCGCTAACTTGAATGCGGCGATAACTTCCTTCTTCACACAAAATACGACCCCTTTTAAAATGTCTGGTGACGCCCATGCGCCCCCCACATTTTTGTCCTGTCCCCGATATCCAGGTACCCCACAAATAAGATGCGGGATAGACAGAATTAAAAAAAAAAAGAAGAAAAAACGAAAGCAAAGAAAAAGAGAAGAAACGTGGCAATATTACACATTTACTGTTACTGAAGTTTGCTTACAGTTTCTCTTTTCCTCAACCACAAGGCCACTGACAAAATTTTTATCATAGATGCTGGACACTATTGAAACTTTTGACATTCTGTAAACGTAAAACCGCAGGGACGTGACGATGAGTTGTTCTAATAGTTACACATGTGGGCTTATCAGTTATGACGTTTACTGATAAAAAGAGATGACAGCACTAGGCGTAGGGAGTCAAAAATATGAGAAGCTAAAGTATGCTTCTGCCCCCCTTCTTCTCTAGGCCGTAAACCCCTTAGTTTTCCCCTTTGCAAAATATGCTTAACTTTTTCAAAAATATGTCAAACTTCTTCAATAAATGTATAGCCTATTTCAAAAACTACACCTAATGTAGCGTTTCCCTAAGGAAGTTTAAATATTCAAAAATTTTCAAAGCGGTCGATTCCTCCCTAGGGTGGCGTTCCAAAACGCTGAAACCCTTCCTTCCAATCCCCAACTATAAGAACAGCTTCCTACGCCTATGAAATATACAAAATTCCGCAGAATTAAAGGAGATGAGATACAGGCACCAATTATAGCGCCTACGGTTCAGCAGCAGAACGCTGGTACATTTTCGTATGTGGTATTTGTAGGTGTCGCCCATGAGTTTGGATGTGTGGAACAACTAAACCATCTAGAAATGACTGATTTAACGCATACACTGTATACCACGGGGTTTTCCTCATAGTACAAACTAAAAAACAATTTTCCTTCACGTAAAGAAAGTAGCCACTATATATTGTACTATCAAAGAGAAAACAAAAATGTCAGTCAGCCACGAAGTGCACACATATGTCTTGTCACTAACACTAACTGCCTTTTGCTTCGAGTCCCATTCACCGACAGGTACCACTTGTCAAAAAATAAAAAAATAAATAAATAAATAAATAAATAAATAAATAAATAAATAAATAAATAAATAAATAAATAAATGAATGAATGAATGAATGAATGAATGAATGAATGAATGAATGAATGAATGAATGAATGAATGAATGAATGAATGAATGAATGAATGAATGAATGAATGAATGAATGAATGAATGAATAAATAAATAAATAAATAAATAAATAAATAAATAAATAAATAAATAAATAAATAAATAAATAAAAATAAATAGACTATTGTTCGTAGTATCTGATGATAGGCTATGTTGTAGCTCTTTCTCACATAAAGATGGTATCATGGATTTTTCTGCTTTCTACCACTTTGCAATACAGAAGACGATAGGTAGGGCTTGCAAGGTTGACAAATTCATTATGTACAGGGGCAGTTAACGACATGCGGTGCGTTTCATATGAAATTGTCAGCAGGAGTATCGATAACTCTTTGTTTACAGTCACAGGCTTACAGCATGTATCACCCGCGTGACGATGTAAATTACACACAAACATCAATTAAAACGATAAAAATCATGTTTTATTGCAACCGTTGTTCACATTAGCAGATCATAAAGATTGTAGGTTGTACGATAAGTACGTTGATACTTCGTTGTCATCTTTGTCGTCAAGTGACTTTTACAGGCAAAATTGTAGCGTACAACCGTTGACAGATTATGGACGTATTTCAGCTTATCATCACTGGGGGAAATTTGAATGAGGTGGTTTAATGTTGGTGTAATTTTTGAAGAATTGTTTGCATGACTAATTTAAGGAATGCTATAGTGATATCCAACTACTTACGTTAACTACTTTCCCTCAACTTTCCGGCAGTAAATTTACACAACACTGTTCTGTTCAGTATTTACCGGCATTTATACGTGCATGCATATGCATGTTTGTACAAGAATAGAGTCAGCGAGTTTCCCCCTTGGGAAGGAAAAACTAACCCCAACAAGTTTTTATGATTTTATGAAACTCATTTTTTCTAATTTAAATATTCCATTATGCAAATTCAGGTGTGGATCTTGTTACCGTTCACAGTAGATTAATATTTAGGACAACTTTCTCGCCATCAGGATTTAATGGTAAATTATCTCATATAAGGAAGTCTTCATTCTTTTTAATTATTAAGAGAAATATAGTGTGTCAACATTTGATTACTTCACGTGCAGTTTTTGGACAGATGACGGGCAAAGTGAAAACCTGAACACTTGCGTGGTTGTTGCAAAAGACGGGTGGCGAGAGGAACTTTGCACTGAGGAGTCATACTACCATATATGTTACAAAAAAGGTATGTTGTAATTAGAAACGGAAATGACACTTGACTTTGAATAATTTATTTGTAGCTGTATGTTCATCAGTCGCTGTCGCATTAGGAGATGTAGGCATACATAGGCTACTTGCCTACTATCACGGCAGGTGGAGGGCCCGGGTACGGGAGTGAGGAACAGATGCAACCGCCCCCAATTTGCACAAAAAAAAACGCGACCGACTATTTTTTCTAATGTTGTTTTTATAATTAACTAATGTGTAAAAGACAGGTGGCAATTCTCACAAATTGTTCCTGGCCGATCATTCAATTGCGCCCTCTTTAGAAAAATCCTGGATACACCACTGTCTATAGGGCAGTGTTGTTCGTACGTTGTCCGTTCGTTTGTGTACAGTCTCGTTGGTTATAATTATGATATCTTTAGAATAAAACTACGAATTGCGTATATTTCTTTTAGGTTCAGTCTTTTCCTTTGTTTCATCACTTCAAGTATACACACCTCAGTACAAACATATTAAGAATGCAGAAACATGTACTGAAAGTAAAACAAAGTGCACAGAAACCCGAATGGACTTGAAAATATACACTCCTTAAACAACAAAAAGTAACAAGGTAAAAATGCTTTACTACGAAGACCTATAGAGAAGGGACATAAATAGAAACAAACTAACCTGTATATACATATATATATATATATATATATATATATATATATATATATATATATATATATATATATATATATATATATATATATATATATGTATATATATATATATATATATAAGGTGGTTGTTTTAAAGTTAATAGAGGAGGTGCACTGAAATGTTCGGATAAAGATTTGTTTTCCTTCAATAATTCAAAACCGCGTCTAAGGGTATTCATGAGACATTTGACCGACGGGTGGTTGGTGGTGACGATTGGTATGCGAGTGTTCGGACCCTTTTCTGGTATTGAAGAAGGTCCGAACGGTTAGCCTGCTTGTTTAGCACGGGTAATTTGCTTTCTGATAACAGAATGAGGGTAGCCGGCTGCCGAGAAGAAACCTTTCATACGGGAAATTTGTCTATCAAAATCAACAGGGTCGGAGCAAATACGCTTGAGTCTCAAGCATTGACTGCACACAATGGAATATATATATATATATATATATATATATATATATATATATATATATATATATATATATATATATATATATATACGGCGAAATCAAATCAGAACATCCGCGCCCCTATCTTAAACCCTGTTCCCATTTCCCACCTACTTATGATTATTTAGGCAGTATAAATTAAAGGAGACAGTCATAAAATCCAATATCTTCATCCAAGTATTGATGGATATTCAAAAACTTAGTCACAGATTTCGTCATTATTTGTTTGTTCCTTAATTTGAACTGCAGCGACTATCCTTAAAACTAGCTTTGATATGCACTTGCCGCAACAGATACTGTAGCTTTAGTTGTAATTTAGTTAATTTTTGAAGGGTTAATTTCCTCATCCCAGACAGTTCCAGTTCTCCCAACTAAAATACTACTAGCCCCTCCCAAAACTGTCTTTAACTCCTCCCTGTGCAGACACAAACCTAGTCTATTGCTCAAGGTCATATCCTAGTGAGTATACAAGGCCTTAATGTGTAATCAGTACATTCTCTCTGCATACTATGAAGTGTGAGCTACTCTGCATCTTTTGAATTTCCCGACTTCGATGTTTATCAAAGAGCAGTCACCAATTGAGAATTTGGTTGCCACTAACCAAAACTGCACTTGGGATGATGAGTGTCTGTCTTTAAGTTACAACCGTTTGAAATAAAACGTAGGTTATCCTATATTTTGCACATTTTATTCAATCTAAGCAAATACATTCCACCAGACCATGCTCTTATCGTTTTCCCTTTTTTCTTTGGTTCCAGGAACAGCTAGAGGTGAGTTGTTTTATCATTTTGTTGTATATCAAACAGAGCTTTTACTGAAGCTATGTTCTGTCTGTCTGTTTGTCTGTTTGTCTTTTAAATCTGAGGTATTTTCCACCATTTTTGTACATATAAATGGCTGTTTCCACCATTTCTTGACTTAGTTTTTTTTAATTAGCTAATTAATAAGCTATGGAATAAAAATATTAAGCATGACAAAAGGTATGGATGTTGCTGCAATGTTGCATCATTTGGAATTTGGAATTTTTCATGAGCTACAAATCAGAGCTGTTCTTTCTGCAAGAGCCTTACTTCTTCAATATAAAGTTGGCTACTAGCTACATTTTTTCAACTGTGCCTTTTGTGCCTATACATCATGGTTTTTAAGATAGGAAAGTTTTCTGTGCCCCCAAACAATATTTGCGTTTATACGTTTGAATCTTTGACGTCACATTTTTCTGGCCTTCTCGATAGCAAACTTTTCGACACAAATGGGTTTACTTCAATCAAGAGAGGGATTGTTTCCATCAGATTTCGTGTTGAATGAAAACCACAACAAACAGATCTTGTCATTTCATACTAATGACTTCTAAGAGAGCAAACAAAAATGTTTAAGTTAACAATCGTTCAATGTTGAACTTTGAATAAGCCTCTTTGAAAACAGATTTTATTCCTGGCACTGTGAACTGGTTCCTTATATGCAACCATTCAAACCACAGACCCATAAGCACATTCCTCTTCACCTTACACAGGTACAAAATATATTAAAACAAAACTTTATCCAAGTCTTCAATTTATTTGATATTAAGCAAAAGGGCATTTAAGTGTGTGATTTATCAAATAATTTACGTTATCTGTTGTGCATTGTTGTGAGTAAAAGAATAAGAAGACGCAATCAATCAAGGAAGTCTTAGCTACCGAACAGCTGCAGAATAAAATCCTCTCATTTCCATATCAGACCCCTTGAAAGTATTTAAAAAACATTATCATTCTCAAAATACACGTCTTCAAATTTTACCAATTTTGAGATTACCCATTACATGCAAGTATTCAAATACAATGATTTGAAGTTCAGCAAAGGGGAAATAGTGCTTTTGTTAACCACGCATAATTTATGCTTATCTGTTAATTATTTTCTGGCCAGTGTCCACGTTGGTGTGTCATGTTGACACAGTAAGTTTAGACAAACGTTACCTTTAAAAACTACTTCTCGTGTCATTTTAATATAAGAATTGTCCTTAAAATGGCGGTTGAATAAGCCCAGAATAACAAAATGTCTTGTCAGTGTCTTCTACCTGTTTGCATATTTAACTATTGTTTATTCACTAATGTTGTGGGTATAAAGAGAAATTCCGCGTAAAGCGTTGTGATTAAGTTTGATGGGAATCGTAGATATTTTCACACGATTTCAGTTTTCTCACATCAAAGACTGGTGGGGCATTTTCCTGTTTGCATACCATGAAGGGTTAAAGCGAAAATTTGTGTTTGTTATTTGGAAGAGAACTATATCTACAAATTCCGTGAAACTTTCATGACGATTAATGCGAGATTTCGATGACACGTGTGCTTGCTTCAAGTTCACTTTGGGTTGAAAATGTGGTATCATCATACATACTTATTGATTATTTTCTTGAAATCATTTGCAGATGGAAGGGTGGACGCAGTGGTCGTGACTGTCTCCATATTGGCCAGCGTCTTTGTATTATTTATCCTTATTCTCCTCGCTTATTACATGATGCCAGAAACTGAGGCAAAACACGAGAAACTGGAAAAACACGTGAAGAGATTCGACGAGCAGGAGGCCAAGAGAAGACGTCAACGGAAGGGTGATCTTGAAAGTGAGGTGGAGGAAGCGGGTAATGTGAGATCCAAAGATGTTGAAAAAGCTCACGAAGTCGACGAGGGAAGGGCAAAGAAAACGCGGAAGGAAGGGTCTGATGCTGAAAGTGGGCGGAGTCAGGTTGGCCTTGTGAAAGGGCGTACGCCACAAAAGGTTACTGTTGAAAGTAGGGGAAAACGGGAGGAGAATGTCGAGAGTGGGCATTCAAAGAAAGCTGATGTCAAGAAAAATGTTCCAGGCACAAGTTCCAAAGGTTACGAAAACAAAGCTTTCGACAATAATAATGAGTAAACTTCGAAGAGTCTGTAGGTGTAAAGATGCGTTATTAATATCACATCAGCAGAAAGATGGTGCTCTTGGAAGCGATGAAGAATATGCCCGGTTAACCGCCAGGCACTATGATAAGAGAGGACTGCGTCAGATGAGCACGCCTAGAGTGTCTGATAGGGATACTCGCTCCAAAGAAACTGATCTTGAACTGGCAGCCAGATACGCAAGTTATCAATTTTATCTCCTTGTGGATAGGTGGACGGGCTGGTGACCTGGACAATTTGTGCACTTTTGGTAGGTTGAATTTACGAGGCGTGAATATACTTGTATTAAAATTCGATACCAGTGTGGAGGGAAGAAAGGGTAAAACTAGGGTATGCTTCTTTTAGCAAAGTCTTTCAGCCCATTTCGTTCAAGGAACAGCAAATCAATTCTCTTCGCCTTGTCCTCCCTTCCATGTTAACACAAGTATTTCCAAATTAAGTTGCAATCAGTTATAGTTCAAGTAGACGCCCTCTATAAAACAGTTTCAAGATGCTACAGTACTTGTAAGTGATCGTTCTCTTTTGTTCGCGTAAACAACGTTGTGCGCCATGTATTCATGGATATCTATACTTTATCGATTGTACAATATATTGTTTGGATGAACTTTATTGTTTTCAAACATAATATAACTGATACGGGTGTTTGTCATCGGAATAGGGGCACTTCAGACCATATTTCGGACCAATCGTCTTTGTAGGGAGCCAGAGAAGACAACTTACTCTTAAAGGTCATTCCAGTGACAATTTTAGAGGAAAAAAGAGAAAATTTTGATTCTTTCATGTCTTCCAAAACTCATTCCGACGTCTTCTTAACATCTTAACTTGAAGATGCGCAGTTCTTCAAGGATGAAATGTAGGGACTACGTGTATGAAGCAGATTCCATGCAAAATCCTGTGACTTACTCGTTGAACTTGGAACTTGCTTTAATGTCGATCTGAGCCTACGACAGTGAAGCTTTATTAAAACAAAAATTTTTATACCATATTTATCACTATGCACTGGATAAGGCTTGGCAAATGTGAATAAAATTACTGGTTATGTCTACAGTTATATTTCACTGAACGACTAGTGCAAGAGAATGACGTCACTTGGAAAATTTTCGGTATGCCGAAACAATGGAAATACTAAACAACTAAACAGTGGCATAAGGTTTGGAAAGAAAATGTTAGGGTAGCAAATAAAGATTTTAGATCCTAACTTTGTTATAAAAAGACATACAATTTCGACCAGCACTGTGCTGGTCGAAGATCTAGATTTTCAACGGCTCGTAGTAAACTTGTGTAGGGAACTTTCGGCGACCCACATACCCTTACTGCAGAGCGTAGGTCTAGCTTTGCCGGCCTCGGCCCTCTAGACTAGCATGTCACCCTAAGTGTACTTCGGCTAGTCTAGGCCTAACCCTTTAGTCCTCAAGAAAGCCCTGCGTGGGGCCCGTCGCCGACCTCTGAGTAAAGTAAAAGCTAACTGCAATGTATGCCATTTTTGAATATGACAATAAGGCTAGCCTAGCGTCTTCACTTACCCCCCCCCCCCTTGAAGTGGTCAGTGGAAGTCAAAAGGCTAAACGTGCTTACCACCTCAAAATTCAGGCGAGCTCTAGTGGGTACAGGGGTGATGCCAGCGGGGGAGAAGCAGGGAGCCACATGCCCAAAGCTGCCCTCCTCGGGAAAATTTGGCAATTTCACCACGAAGCCTTAATGCGCACCATAGAATATAACCACGACGACAGCCAGTCGCCCAGACGATCTGCCTGATTTTGTTCCTGGGAAGGGCATGGGCCTATTCTACAATAAAAACCAAATTTTCCCGATTTTCCTCAATAAAAACCCAAATTTTTCCAATTTTCTTAAATAGAAACCCCAAATTTTGTCAATAGAAGCAAAAACAATTTCGGCGCCGAAGCGGGCCGAAAATTTTGCGTTTGACACCTTTCGATAACCCGTCGCCTTTGTCGGGGCTTCGGGTTTCTGACCCCTGTTGGGGAACTTGGCCCCCTGTCGGGCAAATCCTGGAGCCACCCCTGTAGGTAAAGCCTTTGTGTTTGACTGACGTCAAACGTTTCTCATGAACAGTCAGTCCAAACGCAGTGTGTGTCGTGCAGGCGTCATTGAAACTTTGTATCTTTTGCATTCCTATTCTTTACAATATGTTTCTCTTTCCAATAATCAGTTTCATCATTCAAGTTGCAATCACATTAATACAAATAAGTCACTCATTCTGCAACCCTCCAAGCCTCGGCGAACGTGGGAATACGTAGTTGTCTGGTGTGGATATCGCCCAGTGTAGATTCTGCACAAAAGGGTGTGAAATTGAGAGCTTTATGTCTGTGCCGTTGTGTTTGTCTGTCAAGATTTCAAAGAATTACAAAAGCAACTTGGTTAAGCAATTTGCCTGTAGGCTGAATCACATCACAAATTTTCCCATCATGCAGTGTGTTTCTGTAAAGTGAACTTGTTTGATCTTTCCTTGATAATATGTAACATATGGGTGGATCACTTTTGTAAAGATGTAACTGAAATGTAATCAGGCAACGAATTCAGAGAGATTTCCGGCTTTAGGATCCCCCCACCCCTTTTCGGCATTACTTTCTTTTTCTGAGACGGTTCCAAAGCTGCACTGCAATGTTTAAGTAGGCCTATACTAATATTGATTGCTAGATGCTAGGGAATACCATTAAAAAGTGTCTAATTTGAATTTCCCCAGAATCCCCTCGCCCCCACTGAGGCTTCGTACATTTGTAGCTTCGTAAATTGCCCTCACCGAATATGCCCCTCCCCCCCCTTTTCTCTTATAAAATCCTGGGGCCGACCCTGGTAATGGATGCTTAATCTTCAGAGCCGTATATCCTAAACGTATGGCTCTGTTAATCTTTTTACAGATAGCGCCCTCACCTTGTCGGTGGCGTGTATTCTATTTTAAATAAATCGTAAATCGTTACATATTTTGGTTAATTTTTAAAATGAACATGTTGCCTTCTTGGATATTTTACTCAAACTTGGGGACAGAGGCAGTAAAGTTACTTGCAATGTGTGGGCCAGAGGAACACGACGTCAACAGCTTAATCTCGTCCTTCAAATGAGATGGGCCGAACACAGTCGCATTAACAGAGTAGACGTATAAATTCTATTTAGTTTTCCAGTACGTTTTCATGTGACGTCATCATTTGTTCCAATTTTTTGTTTCCCATATTAGCCAGTTCAGTCATGAGCATTATCCCCATTTACTGTACGAGTAATAGGTTTCTGTAAACGGTGAATATTTATAGCATGGCTGTATGGTGACGAAACAGAAGGGTGCAAGACGAGGTGATATAAGCGAGAGACCTTTATACCTCTTTTGAGTTACTAGCTTGTAAATAAAGATGAGGAAAATCTTAAAGACTCGTGTACCCTTGTATCGATACTAGTGATTTCCTTGGAATATTTATTATTATATTGAACACCTGTACATGCTTCTTGGCATTTTAAAGTTACTGTCATGTAATATCAGTTTTAAATAAAAATGAGAAAAAGTGTAAAACCGATAACTTTGTTATTAGATGAGTAATTTAATTTTCACAGATAACAGACTGTTTTGATGTTGTTAAGGATATTTTTTGCTTTTGCAAGATAACTTTTTCTATTACTACACAATGATCTTTTGAAGGTCTGTGGACATTTGAATGTCATAACTGCCTATTTGATGTAAAAAGCATTGAAAACATTTAAAAATTGTGGCAATTTTCATCAAAATGCATCATATATTGACCATTTAAAAAGGCAATTTGTGTTTTGCACTTGCATCATAATTAAACATGAGCTATGAATGCAAACTTAACGTAAAAAGAGGGGCCCATAAGATAGGTCTTATATTGTCCTTTATTTGTTTAACCTTCATCCTAAGGAGAGTTGAAATGTTGGCATGCCCTAAGAGGTTGATTTTGGAAGGAGATAGTGACTACTTTGAAAATGTCCACATTAAACACCGAACTAGAAACTACAATCTTGGACAAAACTCGTTGGAACACTCCTGCACCCACGCTCCCCCGTACAATGTTGGAGATAATAATGTCAATTGGGGATGCACCGCTTTTTTTTGGACCCAACATTGTACTGGGGGACGGGGGTTTCGTAAATCGTGCGCAACACTGTACTGGGGGACGAGGGTTTCCTAAATCATGCACGACATCATATTGTACACGGTACAACGGTTGGAGGTGTTCCAACAGTTTTGTCCAAGATTGTCTGAGAATTAGAAGCATAATTTTCAAAGATTTTCGGAGAAATTAGAGCGATAGACTAAGAACTTCAGTTTATATTTTCAAGCGTAATGTTAATTATTCTCTTAGGATGTAATCATTATGGCAGATTCGCAAAATAATAATAAAAATATAATCATCCATCAACGATAAACGGTAAACACTGCAAAGGAATCAAGTTAAATAAGTCGACGCAATTACTTTAAGGTTGACTCTGAGAAGAGAAGGAGTCAACTTACTGCTGGAGAAATGCACATGAAGTCTTTTTTTCCCACCAAAAAATGTGTTCACCAAGTTTAAAACCCATTACAAATAAGAGTAAATCAGTTTCAAACGATAAACACTAGTTGTTCACAAAAGGATCAATTGACCAGGGACTTTTCATTTTGTACTGTTTATCGTGGCGCTATTTCGTTTTCGAAGTCCTACTGAATGGTTTTCTTCTCCCTGTTGTTTTAAGAGTACTGTAAGAAATATATATATATATATATATATATATATATATATATATATATATATATATATATATATATATATATATATATATATATATATTGCCTCCCCTCCCGTTCCACCTTTTCAGTATTTCTCGTAAGCGGTGCAATCAGACACCATTTTTTCACTGGTTTTTCGCCAAACCCTTTCACGTGGAGAGCCTACTCTATAGCCTAGAGAGCAGTGGTTTTTAACGTGGAGCTCGTTCTTTCCAAGTAGAAAGCAGTTGAGCTATGAAAAGATTCTGCTCAGGCTGATAGTTTACCTTTGAGAGCATCGATGGCCTCTAATCTTTAAGCAAACTGTTGCTTTTGTTGGACGCAGTGGACGCTTGGCGTCCGTAAAGTACCTCCCTTCGCTGTGATTTGCGAAATTCCGCAACAGCGCCCTCATTTAATAATGTATATTTATTATGCATAGTGATCTTATCTTTTGGGAAATGACGTCATAGGCAGTTACAAGGGCCCCAGTTGTGCACAGTCAAAAAATATCCCATCTTTAGCTCCTACTTGAGATCTTCTTAAACTCAGACAATCTTGGACAAAACTCGTTGGAACACCCCTGCACCCCCGCTCCCCCGTACAATGTTGGAGATAATAATGTCAATTGGGGATGCACCGCTTTTTTTTGGACCCAACATTGTACTGGGGGACGGGGGTTTCGTAAATCGTGCGCAACACTGTACTGGGGGACGAGGGTTTCCTAAATCATGCACGACATCATATTGTACACGGTACAACGGTTGGAGGTGTTCCAACAGTTTTGTCCAAGATTGTAGCTGGTAAGTAATTAACAGATATCTTATAAAGGATCAGCAAAAGAAATTCAGACCCTGTGCGACACTCCACATCACAATTTTTGCATAGCAAATGAAAAATCTCAGAAATGGTCAAACTTTGAAGAGGAATATTCTGAAAACGGTAAAAGATATTCAAATATACAATACCAACGGAGTTCTTATCAGGGGATCTTAATCTATCATTGTTAAGTAAAACAGCTGTTTTGGTTGCATGTCCATAGACCTTTAAGGGAAAATTATTCGGTAGTCTCTTTTGACAGGTTATAAGTTAGGAGATGTTATATCAATCCTGAAATTTCTGCCCGGTCCGATTTCTTCGTTTTCCTACTGCAATGGGGGCCGGACAGTCACTTCCTCTACCGCCCTATAAAGTACTTACGTAGCAGGTTATATACCCTTGATTTGTCACGTCCCCTGATTTTGGAAGACACGGTAAAGGGCAGATCAAAAAGAGTGGGCTGCGAGGGTTACTTCTACCTAAGAAACTGTTCAAGCTTGAAAATATATCGTTTTCATAAATTCAGGTACAACATATTTGGTTGACACGCACAGGTTTCTTTTAATGTCCCATTAAACTCTATTGTCCAACCCTTTCCACGAAGAGTCTGTTTTTATTTTCACTAACAAATATTTTTTAATTCGCATGGAATACAGGATAATACAAAATACCTCCAGTGGGAGTAATCTTAATTATTTGACGAAAACCTGGACTTTTGGAGTATAAACGCCAGCTTGCAATTTCTAAAGCTAACCATGTCTCCAAAAGGAGCCAGAGTTTTTGTTTTAACTTTTATGTCAATATAACGAACTTGACAACACTTGGTAACACCTTACTTCGCTGAAAGACCTATACTGAGGAGAAACGTTATCGGATTGTTAAAATGTGGCGCTATTCTGTTTTGGGCACTAAGGATATTTATTGACAATAAATACTCTTAGTTTGGGAAAGAATTTTGCTAGGTGTTCTACTTTTAACGGGACTACTTTTAACGGGAAATATTGCGTTTCTGGTGAAGAAATTTTCGCACCGTTAAAACCATAAGCTGAAGATATAGCGTGATAGGCAATTCAAAACAAGGTAGCCTTGAAGAGCGAGTTTTCGATATCAGGACGGGAGAGCTACAGGACGGAGAGTTAAACGCATGCGCACTCAGCTTCCCGTCCTGATATTCAAGGCGTTTCGATCCTCAGACGACAGGCGCACAGTACACTCTAAAAACGTGTTTAGCAATTGAACACTTATTTTGCCCCCCACTTTGTAAACACGTTTAAACTCTAAACATGTTTAGAAATTAAACACTAAATGTTTAGCATTTAACCGTGTTTCCACACAGAATGTTTAGGACGTAATCACTTGTGTTTAGCCTATAAACATGTTAACAAAGTGGGGCAAAAGTGTTTAGAAAAAATGTTTAATTCCTAAACACTGTTTTTAGAGTGTAGAATGATATCAAAACAAAAACGGACACATGGCGCTGAATTTTTACCTACTAACAGTTGGGCATAAGGCGTTGCAAGCCAATATTTCAGTTTAGCGGCAAATTCAGGAGTAAGGTCAAAGCCTGCAAAGGGCAGAATATACAATTAAAATGAAGAACTTTTTTGCTATCACAAGACATCCATATTTCTTGCTTTAATACTGAATCAACCATTAGATGACTTTCTAACCATACACATAGTGTTGTGTGTCATGTCCTTTTTGTGAGCTAGCAAAATAACGTCACAAAGACGCGTACGTTCGGACCAAGGGAATTACTGTGACAACTCTTGTACCGTCTTATGTCTAGACCGAACGTTAAATCTGTCGAAGACCGTTCTGAAAATCAACACGACGATGTGGTCTTCCCCTAGACACATGTGCAGTCCAGTATTTTTTTTTTTCTTTTTTTTTTTTTTTTTTTTTGCTGCGAGTTCCGTCCTCTTACCGTCCTGAAATCGAAAACTCCCCAATATCAAAAAATAAGTCGGTCACAAAACGAAATTCAATGCTTTTTGGCTCACGAAAATTTGTTCAAGGAAACTTGGTAATTTTCAAATGATGCAATGTTCATGACTTTTTAATGCGTAAATCTTCTGGGAAGGAAAGATTTTGCCAGAGTTTGTTGATGAGACTGAAATGTTTTCACAAAGACAAATTCTATTTTCTGTCTGTGCCATGTTTATGCAATTTATAAATACAACATTCCCCTTAATGCAAAAAGTAAGCAACAAGAGGTTTTCATCCACGACCTCAGCGTCCTGTCGAAAAACGAATATTCGATGCTTGCATGGAAGTAATTTAAAACCCCTGAGTGTTATCAAACTAGGCAACATTTAATGAATATTTCCGGACATTTCTTGAGAAAATAATTTTTAGTATGGGAGATTGGATGTTTTTTGTCAACTTGAATGTGGTAAATTTGTGAAAACAATCTTTCCCAGATTTATCATGTAATCGTAAGTAAATCCACATGTGAGCGGTTCACATGCGAGCGGAGCGGTTCACATTAAGAATTCTCTTCAAAGACTTTTTTGTCTTCCAGATGACGTAACCTTTGGAGTCACCGATGACCTTTCATACAAGGCTAACACTGGTTTGTGTATTTCATTAATATGTCGTAAGCGACTCTGGTTCTTACCCACGTAGTTTAAAATGATCTTAGGACAGGACTTGAAGCCAAAGACTGCCTTTTTATTGGCATGGTGTACTTATGCATAGGTCAACACGCATAGGAAATCACACATACCTAATTGTAAGCATTTTTATTACTGTTATTACCCTTATGTAGTGATATTTTGGCTGTATTGGCATGGCACCCCTCCAATCCTGTCACCGTAAGAACGACATGGGGCCTCCTGGAAGCTCCGCCGGCCCGTAGCCAGACAAGGTGCTGAAGGGGGGCGAAAAAGCTTCTTGGGGTGAAATTTTCCAGAGGGGGGCGAAACATACTAAAATGCATTACGGCAATGCTAATTTTTGATCTTCTAGGGGTGGCAAAAAATATCCAAGGGGTGCTTCTCCCCCGCCCCCCTTGACTACGGACCTGAAGCTCCGGCGTAATTTATGGGGACTTTTTTATGATGCCCTTAACGAACATCCGAATGTCCATATATGGAAGCTAACCAAGCACTTCAAAAAACTTAGTGTTACTAATTTTGGTCGAGAATCCAAGTGAACGGCTTCCAATGGGAAATGACATAGAGAGGGGAAAGGTATAAAAATCTGAAAAGGGGTAGAGGATTAGTAAGCATGTTTCATAATGCATATTTTCTGTAAAAGCACTTTATGGCATTTTAATAAACGTGTAATGAGTAACATATTTCAAATCATGAACATCACGCTACAAAATAATGTTGCACATAATATAAGGTTGCCACACAATCGCCTCTTGACGGATGCAAGCCTGCAGGTTGGACTCGTGTCTCTTGTTTGGGAAAAAGTTCTTCCAAGAATAATTCCATGCATAATCGTCCTAACAATGGTCATCAAGCATGCAGTGCAAACCGTAGCAACTGTGTGCGAGGCGCGCAGAAATTTTGCATACGAATTGTTATAAAACCGTATCCATAGCTTTGAGAAAATACGTTCGGGATGGTATTAAAAAAAAGAACTGCAGGTTAAGCGGGCTGAGCTCGCGGGTTATTTGTTAGTTTGCGAAGGATTTACGAAAATTGTGATAGTTTGCGATCAATTTGTGATAGAAAATGAACGGGACAGCCTAACAGAATTTTTTTACTGCTAAAAAGGGGATGCAGAGCCCTTGGACTCCCTAGATCCGTCCATGTTACAACTGCACATTAAAATTAAGTATGCAATCATAAGAAGTACACCGGTAGATCACCCTTCAAAGGAGAAACGTACTCTGGGTAGCTACCACTAATAATAACAGGCTGACAACAGCCTACGTATCCCCTTCGGAGCAGAACTTATTTGCAAACACCGTCCTAAATATTCACAAATCATGTCACTATTTCAGGGACAGACAGTATGGTAATTTATGCAGGCACAGAACAGGGAGGTGTGATTCCGAATAGCACCTCCGTACTATGGTGACACGTTGCGGCACTAAAAGCCGGTATGAATACGCCAATATTCATTTAAAATGCAAAGGAACTATATCTGACACGAACGCAGTCGTATAGTTGCTCCATTTTTGTTTACAACGGTGATAAACTTTAATCCGCTAAGATCATGTTAACACCAGTTCTTTTCAGCCAGTCTAAACTGGAGACACACATGACAAACCCATAATGAAGAGGTCTGAAAGCTGAGTTGTTGGAGTCACGTTTTCTAATTTCTACTCCGATTGCTGGGAGTATAAAAACGCCCGGCATAAGACCAGGGACGTAGCTAGGATGAGATTTTTAGGGGGACCTAGGTATAAAATGGGGGGTCACGGCATTGATCGCCGTCCTTAATTCTTACAAATTTTATTAGTACACACACAATTTCTGAGGGGGCCTAGCAAACATCTAGGGGGCCAGCCCGCCGTAGCTACGGGCCTGCATAAGACTGAATTTCAAGAAACTTTTTTCTACCATAGTCTTCATTTGCTGTTCGATTTTGTAACTTGCATATTATTTGACCTCTTCAATTGGACTGCATGTGATCAAAAATTGAAAACTTTACCATAATAGACGTATGGGGGGAGGGAGGTTTAGGGCTACAAAAGTGTCCATTAAGGGCCAAAAATGACGATTTAGGGCAAGGACAGTTAATTTTTATGTCACACTGTTTGCCAATCAGGGAGAATTTTAGGGCAAATACGCCCTCCCCTCATCTCCCATCGCCAAAGTATCTTCCTGTGCTCCATGGATACTGTATACCCCAATGACTTCAACATGGCAATCAACGAACTGTAACGCTGGTGAAGAACAAATACACAATTTCGATTTAATTACAGTTTAGCGCCATCTAAGCGAATTTTAATATCTGGATCGCAGACAAAGAGAGTTACCGCGGTGCTGTCAAAAGACAAACTAATGTTTCGATTTACTGCTTTTCTTAACAATAATTGATTCACAGGAAGGCACTCGTAAGTAGCTCCACACTTAACTTATTAAAACGTCAAAATGATATTTAAAAACATACTGAGTGAAAAGTTATGATCTCTTCAATCCAGCAAATTGAAAGTATGTATAATTTATAGAAAACAATAAATCTTGAAACAAGTTAGTAAGTGAAGAATTCATTTTCTAGTTTAAATAGATTGTGTATCTCTCACGCAGCAGTCAGTATGGAACCACTATAACTTAAACTGAGGCAATAGCAATACATAAGACTATCGATTGTATACCGACGCAGTCAAATAAATTTATTAATACGTTAATAAATAAAAGATCTTTCCTCTTTCCACCCACTACTCTGTTTCCAGCTCTAAGATATACGCTGATCAATTTAATTAAAACTATACGCCTCTGCTTTCTGGAACTTTAAATGTTACGCTCCGATTGCAGTTAACAAAAAAGTTACATCATGTGGACTTTCAACTCTCATTGAAGGAGCTTTTTCCGTAACTAATATATGACTCAGGTTGTTAGCTGTGTCTCTGACTTTTTCATTTTATTTTCTTTGACAAAGACTTAGGATAAGTTAAAAATTTTCCAAACAATTCGACGCACTTGTAGTGCCTAAAATCACGTTATTGAAAGTTGGAGACTGCCGCTACTTGACTTCTTTCATTGAAGAGCTGTATGGAGTCAAGTATTTTAGTTAAGTCTGCAGATTTAAGATGGTAGACTATTATTCCGGCAACTTGACGCATACTTCAAGCATAAGGCGTAATCAATTTATCAAAATAACTCCTAAGAAAAAGCAGAACAAAGTTTTTTAGTTCAATTATATATCTAAATCGGTAGTTTTGTTTGGTGTGCACTGCAGGTACTTAACACCGGTGACACCACTCCATCTCTTATTCTGAAAAACCAACGCAAAACACCTGCCGTATAATGGAGATTTGCCGGAGGTTAGTTGTAAAAGATATCATAAACTGGCCAGTTAATTTCGAAGTCAGCTAGTGGTGAGTGTAAGACTGGGTACTGTGTACGGGGGGGGGGGGGTCGCCAGGGCATTGGGGTGTATTTTTTTGCCCACCAAACGGAAGAAAATGCACAGACAGGCAACTGACGCGCGTAGAGCAAGGCAGGATGCGGGGTCCAGAGACTCCCTCAAGACCCCAAAAAGGTATAAAACGATGGAGCTGCTAACCTGGCCCTCAATTGTCTCAATAGAGAACTAAATTAACTAGCCCTAAATCAGTGGTTCCTAACCTTTTTCATCTCACCGCCCCCTTTCCCAGAATGGGGTTGGGCAACTCCCCCTCCCAACAATAGCTTAGTATTGCTATGAATTAAACGATCACAAAAACACATGTTGATTTAAAGGGCAGACCTACACATGCATCGCTTTTACGTGTGGGCTGACCCAGGGCAGTAAAACGGCTGTAAGGGACTTCAAAAACTTACTCCCTTTTGAGATGGCTAATCTTTAACCCACGATATACGACAGCTTGAAGGCTTGATCTCGGTCGGGGGGGGGGGTGTAGAATTTGTTTTAGAAAATTAACAAATTTTAGGGGCCCACCGAGTTGTGGACTGGTCCCGCAAGTGTCTTTCATGGGGCTCAGGGGCAATGCCCCAGTGGGGAAAGGAGGCGAAGCACCCGAAAGTTCTTGGGTATTTATTCCTAATAACCTTAAAGAACAAAAATTACCTTAGACCAGTTTGTATTTCAATAATTAATAACCGAAGTTCCCTTAACTGCTGCAAGGGGCTTGTCCAGTGGGTGGGAGGAAGAAGGATGGTAGGGATCGCAGGGAGCTTTCTAAGACTTTTGACACCCAAGCTGTCCTATAGGTTAAAATAATGAGAAAGCCAAAAACTGGCGCACCGAAATATATTTTAACGTTATACTTCATAGTACATTGCAAATGTTATCTAATATCTATTATGTTATAGTTACTTACAATTGTCACTTATTTCAATATGTCATGTTTATGGACAGCAAGGAAAACTACATTCGAGGTTAAAGTGGCGGGATAATTTTAGCTATGGCCCCTTCGGTCACCGCTTTCATTATCACTGATGGGAATATGAGGGTCCTCTCTAGAACAAAATTGAAGTTAAACACTGTTATATGAGATTTCGTGGCATCTGGCAATAAAGATAATTTACAAACTTTGTAGAGCACCTGAAGAGGGAATATTATACGTCCTCGACTTGGTGACTTCATTTATTTCCTTTTTATGGCAAGAAATTTAATTGCTCAGCTAGAGGAAACCTTTTGGAATCTTGTAAAGCCTCTGTTTAAATTGAGTAACCTATTTTTTGAAAACGCCCCTGCCGCCCCCTTAGCGCTCATCCCCCCTCCCCCGTTGCGAAACGCTTCAGAGGGCGATAACGCCACAGGCTGGGAACCACTGCCGGGCCCTAGATAGCATGTATGTGCCGAATCTGTAAAAATATGAAATAACTTGGGCGTGAACTTAATTCTCAAATGACCCAAGAGCTAGGTGTTCAACTTACTTTGTTTGCACAAGCATTTTAGGGGGGGGAGGGGGGCTGAAAGTATCTTATTTAGTCTCTGTTAAAACGAAAGGCCATCAGGGACAAAGAGAGAGAAAAAAAGAAAGTGTTCTGTGGAGCTGAGTTGTCTGTAGGGATGCAGGGGGTTTCCATCTCAAAGTCTGTTTAGGGCCGCAAAAGACTTTGGCCCTGCTAGAACATGTGCTATGCTAATAGAAAATCTTTCTCTTCCTTGTGAAACCACGTAAAATAATCAATTTATTTTTAAAATACTACGAATATGGTTTGAATGAACAAAATATAAGGACTATCTCGTAAACATCGAATGTTGGATATATGAAAAGGATAGAAAGTGCATTAAAGAGAAGAGGGGAACTGCAATTGACCAAGGGACCAAAGAAATACGAAGGTCTCTCTAATGAACAATTTTATTTCGCTTTCTTCATAGCTATATGAAAACCTTAGGTTAACAGACGTTATGTGGTGGTAGCCACAGAGAGCGAAGATCTTTGTAAGTTGGTAACCAAGTTTACAGTTAATGAAACTGAGGATCCTCATCACATTGTAGGTACAAAGTGGCATGTTTGTCTTGTAACAAATAATGTGAATACTCAGAAGCTGGGCAGGATCACCCCAGTAAGCCCTGTACGTAGGAATAGAACTATTAAATATTGTTAAGGAAGCTTTACTTTCAGGCCTTATACAGGAGGTATAAACACCTAATCTGGTGCCACTCAGAGAGGTTTTGTGGAATCAAAAAATGACGTTACACGGTATTCCCATAAGTAAACATTATAAACAATGTAACATCATTTTTTGTGTTAAAGTTCCAAGTTTTAAATTCAGTTTAGAGGTGTCATGATGTTAAGATGAATGATCAAGTTTAAGTAGAAATATATACCACCTCCATTTGGGGAAGTGACTCCTGCATTTTATCTGATCTACACTAGCCTGCATAGCTGGTTGAACAGTCTCTAATGCACGCAAACAGTGAGATGCAGGCAGAAACTAGTGAGCAAACTAGACGAAGTTCAGCAGTAGATTGTATCTACATTGTCACTGTCGCTTTTTAACTCATTTCATTCAAGACTTTAGGCTTCTGGAAGGGGTACGAAAGAGCCGTCGTCAAGTTATAACCAGCGCCATCCAAACAAGATCCACTATGTGCTGTCCTAAAATAACCTCACGAACTGACGAAAATATGACCACAGCAAAAACAAACAGGATATTTAAAATGTAATGTACAAGAACAAATGAATTCAAAGACGAGATAATGGAAATTAATCAGCATGACAGCGAATTCGATATGGTAAGGATTGTACTTACTCAACTTGAAATCATGTCGGCGATTTCTTCAATTATTTTTTTATCGGCTCCATTAAGTATTAGAAGCCCAAACACGCCAGCTTGGGCTACCTTTCACGGATGTGGGTTGCATTCCATTTTGTTGAAGGAAACTCATTAGTAAGAATGTCAAGCTTCACCCCGTGGCTCCATTTTAACTACTAGCTACGAACAAAAATTAAAATGATAATAATAAAAAATAGTTACTTTTGTATTCACATCTCGGTCGAATCAAATTATTCAAGGATATTTTTATAAGCTATGGAACTTTATTTAAAGCTGAATGAAACACTGTAATCAGATCTTCCACAACCACAACGATGTAATGTCATTTCATAAGTTACCTAATACCAAATCTCAAACATTTTCAAAGCAACTTGGAAGCCTCCCGTCGACTGCGCGTCATGCAATTGGTTTGATAATTATCTGTAAGTATCCTATATATTAATGAGAAAATAAGACAAGTCTGTAGTCAGGCTGGCAAGATTGAAGCAACTTTGGATCCAATGCATTTCTATGTCTGACGTAACTAATGACGATGATTAGTCGCGCTTGGAAGTCTAAGTAGGATCGGCGCTGTTTTTCTCCATTTTCTTATTTTCTTTTAAATCGTCTGTCAGTCTTCGAGGCTCTTTGGAATGGGACGTGGGGATATATTTCGCGCCACCCAACATATGGAACACTCAGAAGAAGTGTGTAGCATACATTTAAAACAATATATCTTGTAACTAGTCACATTTAGCTATTTTGAAAAGGTCTTTATAGGTTTTTTCATCATTCTATCGTGCCTAATTATCCGGAAAGCAGTTATTAAGTCATGACTCCAAAGAGACGATCCCGCGGTCTCGACTAGAGACACCGAGCAATTAAACATTGATTTGTATGTAATGTAATTGGCTGGGGAGTATTACCGCTGAGGTCTCTCGACGGGCATCGCTGGCTTGTTCGTAGAAGGGTGTCGGCCTCAGTTGGCTTACACCATCCACAAAATTATAGGAGGAGAAGAAAAAACTTGAATCGGCAGTAGCCTTTTTGACCTGGTATAGTCTAACTCAGTCTGGTTTTTAATTACTCCCGATAAGAAGCCAATGCTGAAATGTCGTTCTTCAGTTCGTCAGTGTAAGGTCGCCCGCCATTTTTCCAAGACAGATGACGAGGGGAAGATTAGTGAGTCCAATTCTCTTGAGAATGAGGAAGAGACAATAAACGACAAAGTCAATGAAATGGCTGGTAGCCTTAATTCTTGAGAGGATCTCAAAAATAACAAATTCCGGGCGATACGTGTTCTTTCTTTCCTTCTGAGAAAAAGAGGAAGGGAGATATATAGGAGAAAGAACAACATGACATCTGAACATTGGTAGTTATAAATTGTACTTTTGTAACTTAAATATGAACTTGTTACCGTTTGTTGATGAATACAATTATGTTGGAGGACTGTCTGAGCAGGGAGGTGTTAATACCTGCTTAGTCCAAGCAGGGTCTCGGTTTAATACCTGCCTGGTCAGAGAAACTTCCTGAGATGCGAGGTGTGTGAGCTTAATGTGGTCACAATCATCGGAGGCTCAGGCGGACGTTGCCAACCGATGAAAGTATCAATCATAAATGTTGATAATATAGAAGATTTGTAGGAATAATTAAGAATTGACGATGACCCCTCTGTAAAGGCGTATGAGGAGAGGGATCTGGGTAGCAGCTCCATCCCCTGCCTGAGCTGAGCAATATGTTGATAATACAAGGCAAAGATGTATGTTTTCAGGGCACCGTTAGGTCTACTTTATTTTAAGGGCTATGATTGTTTGTCAGATTTGAAAAAATAACAGAGAAAATACCTTTCACCCGCCATTTCAAAGACCTCAATTAACGCGTCTCCTTCTGCCACCCGGCAAACAATTTGGAGAGGGTGCTATCGCATTCCTCTGGGGAACTGTCATGTGAACCAATGGTTCAATAAAGTAGTATACGATGACGGTACCCTCCAGAACTTACAGTGAATCTCGTTACCATCGTCCTCTTACCAACCGTGGGCATTCGGTGGTCACCATTTTGGGGGGTAAGACCATTTTCCCCGAATTTTCTAGTTTTAAACCAAGTTGTCCCAATATTTACACTGCTGGTTTAGCGCCGTTTGTTAATCATAGTGAGAATTCTGACTTATTTCTTTATGATATGTGACGAAGAGGGGTGCTTGGGTTTAAATATTTTTCTCGGAAGAGTTCTGAAATGGAAATCCGTGCTCTCATTTTCATCTTTTTCAAGTATGTTTCAGATCATCATTTTCAGAAAAAAAAAACCCAGAAAATGAAGTGTTTCAAGTCACCTTGACAAAGATGAAATATATTTTGGAGCAATGAAACACCAAATCTTTTGCTTTTCAATGAGCATAGTTTATCATTTTAGGAGTCTCATTTCCCAACTGGATCAATCGTGTTTGCCCGAATGGGCAGATGGGCACAAACTCCTCCCCCGCCTCGTGCCACGGTCTGCCACCTACTGCCCTTGTGTAATTGTCTATTAAACTGGTTGTTGATATAACGAAGCCTTTACACCAAAGGGGTTGTTAGCATCACCCCAAACATATTTAGGAATATCCTCCATATCTCAATTTACTATTGATGAATACACTTTGACTGACATAAAATCAAGCAACAGCATCATTCTGACTGGTCTACCATGACTTGTATAGATCACTCAGTATAGCACCCAACTCACACAGTAGTGTGTGGATATGTACTTGTCAGCAATTTAACTCAATACAGTTCATATTAACTTTTACAAAAGGGGCACTATAGACAGGTGTTTTTCGTTTTAATTGAAGGAGTGGTTAGAAGAAAACTTATAAGTAGAAATTTTTACTGTCTAGATGAGTTTTGTTGCCCCTTAACGACGCGAAGATGTTGGTTCATCATGATATGATTATATTTCACAGCGTTGTTACAAACCGAAATGTAAAAAGGCCTAAACACTGTACTTTTACAACAAATTCACACAATCAACACAAAAACACAACAATTACAACGACAATATCAAGCCGGAAGGGGTGGTAGAGCGTATTCTTGAAGGGGAAATATTGCATTTAAAACGCACAAAAGTTACCATAGACGTAGGAAGCGGGGCTAGGGGCTTTAGCCCCCAGTCAAAAATGTGGGGGCTGAAATATGCTTCAAGATCCAAGGGCAAAAACCTCTTATTTGTCTCGTCTGTAAGAAATGTCAAAAACTTGCAGTAATTTCCCTTAAAGTTTGTCCAAAATGTTGCACCAAATTGCATCTGAGGACCCTCAAATACCCAAAAATTTCCAAAGGGAATTAGACCCCTCCCCCAGGACGGCGATCCAAAACAAGGTTCATGCCGCCTCCCAGTCTCGAAAAGCCTTTTACGCATATGAAAATTACACACAAAGAGAATAGTTATTAAACCATTCAGACTCACCAATTAACTCCAGCATCAGCATTATCTCCTCATAATATTATGCATTACTCTGTAAACACGAATTAGTCAAAACAGTGAATGAATCGACTAACCACGTTAGTCACGATATTTGACTAGTTTTTGATGATATCTGACTAATTTCACGATAATGGACTAACAATTATTAGTCAAAAATTAGTCAACGAGGCTTCAAATTGGTCAGAAACTCAGTCAATCGGTCAAACTTAGTCAAATGTTATTGACTAACGTGATCAGTCGACTCAGACACCGTTTTGACTAATTTGTGTTTACAGTGATATGAGACTTTACAGGGATGTTGCATCATTTGAAATTTTGAAAGTTTGGGCCAACAACTTATTCTTGAGCAACAAATAATTGAAATTTTTTTCTGTTGAAAAGAAAGCTACAGTGAGCACTGTCTTATTTTGAATTATCTATCCTTGAGTATCTTTAAAAAGTATTATTAAAATTATGAAAATTTCCTGTACAACAAACGCAATATTTCTCTTTAATATCCAATATTTTATTTTCTGCTTGCCAATCTGTTATTACCGCATCACGTAGTGTTTACAAGATCGAAATAACCTCTTCCTTGTACTGATGTATAATATCGTACTTGTTACAAGGTTTCATGAGAGATGCTGCAATTATCAATTCTATCTGCTTATAGTCCGTTGGCTCAGACCTCCTCTGTGCATTCATTTAACGGCATTTGCATATAAATAGAGAAATGCGCGGATTTCTTTTTTTTTCTCAAATTAAACAGTAATTGCTTTTTTAGGGGGAAATGATATTTTCGAACTCATGTTATTTTAATGGCTACACAAATACAACCGAAGGCACTAATACAATAATACAGGAGACCAATTGATACTTGCACTGTAATCTAAACTCGATTGTTCAAATAAGTTCAAAGAAAATGGAATGTCATGTATGAAAACCTGTATAGGTAGACAAATTTTTTTTTTTTTTTTTTGCTTGGAGATGAAAATACTCACAAAAAAGATCCGCTGGAATCAGGGGCGTAGCTAGGATGAACTTTTTAGGCTGTTGGGGGGGGGGGGCTAGATATCAAATGGGGGGTCACGGCATCGTTTGCCGTCCTTAATTTTTACACGTTTTATTAGGACACGCACAATTTTTGAGGGGGCCTGGCAAACATCTGGGGGACCCAGGCCCCCCAGCCTCCCCCCGTAGCTACGCGCCTGGCTGGAATCATTTCATTTTTTCCCAGAATTTGACCATTTCTGAGGTGATCATTCGCTATCCACAAATAGAGTTGCACAGTGGTAGTATTTCCTATTTTAAGGCCCTTCGATCTGGCCCTAGAAAGTAAAAATTCTCGTAACTAGATTTACTTGCATCTCCTCCTCCTATTTCAACAAAAAACACCTGTCTTACTCCTCCCAGACAAAGCTTCAGTAGCTTGCACTGAGTTTAAATTGTTCAACACAGTATACTGTTTGAGCAATAAAGAACATACCTGACTGCACAAGTCACCATTGGCCAACCAGGGTGAAGCTATTGTTTGAATTAAGAGATCAAATAAGCAGCCAGCAGATATTATTTAGCGGGAAGCTGTGTGGCATTTCCAGCTACGCAGGCTACTTTCTTTCAGCTATTGCACAGTACACGTTTACGTCATCTACCTACTATGCAATTTTATTCCCTGTCGTAAATATTATTCGTAATTGTATTCTCTCAAACAGTTCTCTAAAATTTGGTGGTGCGCCCTTGATGGGGGGGGGGGTGATTGTTGATCAGAGGGGAAAGCTATCAGTAAACATCATTTGTAACGAAAAATAAAACGCACACCCACGAAGAAAACGGCTACCTAAACCATCACCTTTACTCCGACAAGTAAGCTACTCCATTAAACCAAGATGGCTTTGGCCTTTGTTAAAATACTCGATGAAGCACTCGCAATTCGCCTCCTGAGCAGGCACCTAATTTTGGACAGAGATCACGAATGAAGCAATCTAGCTGATCACAATTGTCACCCCGTCGGCGTATCTCCAAAGAGATACACAAACGTTCAAAAAGCACGACGACGAGGGTGAAGAAACGCACGACGGCCTAAGTGCGCCTTTTAACTCATCGAATATGTTAACAAAAGCCAAACCATCTTGGCTTCATGGCTCAGTGGTTTGAACACTAGCAAGCGGGAGGTCCCGAGTTCGAATCCCGGAGGAGTCAACTTTGCTTTCCACCTCATCCAGATTTTTCCAGCTTTGACAATTTTATATATATATATATATATATATATATATATATATATATATATATATATATATATATATATATATATATATATATATATATATATATATATATATATATATATATATGTATGTATTGTGTTTACTATAGGTTCGAGCCGGTCTCGAACCAGCGCGACCATCTGCTTGACGTGCAAATACTCTTCTACTGCTACTGGGACTCTTTTAGCAGAGCGCGGCTGAGTTTAAGTACCGACGGGGTAATTTTTCCATAATTACCGCAGGTAACAGGAGAACGCGTTTCCCTATTAGTAATGCATACGTATATATGAGACGTTACCACTTTGAGTTTATGTATGAGTTGTTGTATTGCGCATATTATAGTCGCATAGAGACCTTAGGCCTTTCGCCTCTAACACAGGCGTTTGCCTCATATTGAAAGAGGATATATATATATATATATATATATATATATATATATATATATATATATATATATATACATATTAGGATGCGTGTATTGGAAAAGCGTAAAGTGTATTAATGACTTGAACAAGTACTTGTTCAAGTCATTAAATTCAAGTTGGAAATGAAAGTATCGTTTTGCTTCGCTTTTTGTTTTCATATATATATATATATATATATATATATATATATATATAAATATATATATATATATATATATATATATATCCATAGGCCTGTTATATGTATATGCATATGTATACTTCTGTGTATGTATGTGTGCATGTGTATGTATATGTACATGTACTCTCTAATTGTAAAAGAGTGAAAATCTACCAAAACGATTGACTACATGACCACTGTCTACTTCGAGTGACATTCCACTCTCCATTAAGTGGCATTCTCACTCATTTCGAGTTAATCACCACTCCGAGCAGGGTGGAATTTTAGTCGATTTTCACTCAATAAAAGAGTGGTCACTGCATAGGCAATTTTCGAAGAGTTCATTTCACTCTTTTTTAACATTGAGAGAATATATATATATATATATATATATATATATATATATATATATATATATATGTATATATATATACACATGCAAATAACATATATACGGTGTATATATAATATAAATATATATATATATATATATATTTATATATGTATATATATATATATTCCAGTGATAACTTAAGAGTACATTTTCATCACGTTTCATTGAATCTCCTATTTAATATCTCGTTCATAATTTGAGATATATCTTTTAGAATGTTGTTTGATTTCGCCAAGAAAGACTTCCTGTTTTTCGGAGACATAATAATTTATGTATCGTAGCCAATTTTCTCTGAGAATGTGTTGTCTTCAAAATTTCTTATTTGTCGTTGACATACAACACCGGAGGTCTTTTCACTTGCATTCAATTTAGGAATGGTTACGCTACAAAACATCTTAAACTCATGTTTTACATGTGCGTCAATAATGATGTTGAAATTGAAAAGCTTTTGCCCGATCAATTTGCAACATGTATTGCATCACAGACTTCCCATCATGCAATGTGCTTCTGTGAAATGAGTATTTCTTTTCATAATTAAGTTTTTCCAAATGCAGTTGAGAAAATAGTCCCCGACTTGACAGAACGTTACATTTCCACGCCTTGAATGCAGTGAAATTACACCTCTGACGGTTGAGGACAATTATTCCCTATAGTGTAACCAGTTCATGTTTTTCAACTGTTCGCTGGACAAACGCACTGTTTGAAATGACAATTTTAGGAACAAATGAGATACATTGTTCAAAGTTTAATTTTGATATAGTCAAGCAGTGGTTCTAAACGGGGGCGATACCACCCCGGGGACGTTTTTGCAACTCAAGGTGCGGCAGGGGTTGGTTTAAAACTGAGGTACTTAGTTTACACCGGGGTTAAAAAATGACACCAACTAGTTCCTTTACCTGAGCTTTCAGATTAGTACTCATAAAACGGAGTAAAAGTGAAGTCAGCAATTAGAGTACCATTCACTGTTCAGGAACACTAAAACCTTGGTGATTTACTTAACTACCAAATGCAAGAAAATCGTATCTAACAGTGTTTAATTTCAAACTTTGCCTTGAGAGGACCCTCAGAACCCCCTGCAGTGGGGACGGAAGCTAGGGCCAAGGGGTATGGCTTTAATTGCCCAGCCAACCTGACCTCAAATGTAGTCTTTCGTTTGTTTTTTAAAGACAGCACATACTGAGAAAAGTGAAAATTGTACATAATTTTAATAAAATAGATAACTTTTGCAATGTAAATGGAATAAAACGTTAGGAAAAGGTCTTCAAAATTCTACTTTTTGGACCTCAAATTTCGGCTATGTATCTCATTATGTGTAGGATGGCCTGAGTGGCATAAGTCTTGTAAAGCCCCATGACACGACCATCCCTCTTCCTCAATAAAAGTACCTTGCAGCATCAAAACGACTGTGAGTTAGTTACTGGTGTTGGACCGATTATCTGCACTCATTGTTGGTATTGGCCGAATTCCTCCATTTTTTCCTGTATCGGCGTGGGTAAATTTTTTCCTGAAATGCCGATACTACCTATCCTATATTCCTTGTCCTACCCTTTATATACTGTAACATTATATTATTATGTCTGAGTGTTAGTCCCAACTTTTTACCTCATGAAAACGACACACCACTTAGTAGCTAGTGCCTAATAACTAGTGGTTAAGGGCCCAGTACGTTCAAATATCGGTATCGGATCGATATCGGCCGTAATTGAGATTTCAAATATCGGTATCGATAACATCGGCTATTTGCAGCATCGGTACAACACTATAATACTTACTGTACAATATGGTCAAAGGGTGATTTTTGTAAGGCTGTTTAATGCATATTCAATAGAATAAGATAATTAGAACACAGTCATATGGTTCAGTCGTGTCTCGACAACTTTATAAATGTCCCAAAGATTCCTTGGGGTTTACCCCATGGTCCCCCACGGAGGTGTAGCCACTACACCTCTTCAAGAGCCCTAAGGCGAGCCCCCAAAACTGCGTGCCCTTGAGGAATGGTTCAAACTCCCGTGGAGTCCCAAGAATCTTCCCCATTTACCCAATACACATAGCATGTCCAGTTTAAACTTTCAAAATATGTTTCGTCGAAACTGACCCCAACATGGCTTCACGCATTTGCGTTAATCGGTTATCACAAAAGGAAGAGTTGTACCGCATTTGCACTACATCGGGGCTGGTCCCCACTTAAAAACGATGTATCTGTACTCCTTAACATGTGCTTTTATTCTTTTCTTCTTCATTCATAGTAATGCGATGTAATGGACATGGGGCTTTTGCCCAACTCCATTTCGTGAAAGGGGCTGGAAAAAGTTGGGAACCACTGTGTAAAATGGGAACATAGTCTATGCATTATTCCATGTTCTTTTCGAGATATAAGCAAATGAATTTGTCATATTTTCAATCCAAAGTTAATTTGAAGAAAGCACACGTGATGTCATAACCTCACATTATTTATTCAGACCTTGACGTTGAAGGGCATTGCTTTACGACGCTAACCGACCACGAATGTGATAGAAGCCTATGGCATAGGCTATAATTACACCTTTACGTCGGGTACTTAACCAACATAACACTTTACATCAAATTTGCTTTTTCGATTAAGGTGTCGGTTAATGGATGAATGTTGTGTTTACCTTTAAGTTTACAACCAGTTTACCTTTCCATAAACTCATGTTTTCGTAATGTGAATGCATGACATGTAAGCGGATTTTGCATAATTTGCTTTCCCCATGAGAAAATCATATCCTTGAAGGTTAAAACAATAGACTGAAAAACAAGCAAAGCAATGTTCATTGATGAGAGGGAATTGCAACTCTTCTGTTTGCTTCAAGTTTACTTAAGGTTGTAAATGGAACCGTATATAAGGAACTTCAACTTCACGCATCCCAATAGAGTGATAATGCACCATATTGCGTACACTCAGTCCCTATTCCCCAAGTCAAAAAGGAGTCCTTCTTAAATCCTTCCTGTAAGTCGCTTATCAAAGATAACTTAAGAGTCAATGATCGAGAACACAAAATGACCAATTTCAGAAATGTTATAGGTTCGTTCATCTAGTCCAATGTTCTTAAGTAGCTCATTGTCTCTGCTCGGCGGACGGGGATGTGGATCTGCCTCGCGCAGCCTCGCACGCCTCCTCGACGTCTCTTAAAATTGATCTCGCTGGGCAGAGTGTAAGATTCCTGGAGCCCGCGAGGATATTCAACTGACAGCATACAGTGTGGTGTGGTTTACTCTGAGCTGCCCACATTTTCCCATCGGCAAATTTATATCATAAAATAGTTCTGTTGTGCATAGATTAACCTACAAATCTTAAGTCGAACGGAGCTCTTAAGCCCTTTTGACCTATTTTGATGCAATTAACTTTTTCGTTCATCGTTAGTTTTCTGCGCCTGCAGGAGGGTAAGACCCGACAATCACGTACCAGCATTCTGTTCGCATCACAACCTCTACCGACAATTTAGCACCCAAATGAGATTGTATCGAGTAATGCCCTTATTAGCGATATTGGGGGTGTGAAACGCATCTTCTTCTTTGTGATGTAATAAAACGGCAAGTGTTTCAACTTGCCCGTGATTTTTCAGTAAAACTGGAGCGTGTCCGCTGGAAAACTATCCATATGAATAAAAAAGTTAAGTTATTTTTATGATGGATGAGGCAGAAATTTTCTCGTGGAGTAAATGTCACATCGAAACAGATTATGAGTTGATATGAAATTCAAATGAGAAGGATACTCTGAGAGAGAATACCAAGTTGGATATGATACGTTGTGGTGAGAAAAATTGTCTATGCCATGACGTAGATTCTCCTCCTGCTAGATTCTTTTCAACAACGACATACAAAAAGTGTAGCGGGAATATTTATTTTTCAATAAGCAGTTTAAAAAAACGTCTGTTGGTAAAAACTCATATTTTAATTATGAAAAGAAATTTAAGGTTTGACGTGTTGATCACTGTAACGAGTAGGGTTATATTAGTGACGAATATGTCACTCTGTTGGTAAAAATGGAACTGTTTGTTCCAAAGTTAACGACTGTAATTATTTCGGATGGATTTTTGGTAACAGAGCTCATGTCTTGTGACAATTTTCAAGTTTGACGTATGATCATGGCTTAAGCGCAAAACATCGCAGTTTAAAGAAGAGGACAATGGCGTCTTCTTACGGTGTAGGTTTAGGAGAAATGTTTTTACAAGTTGTCATAAAAAGACATGTTCGGAGTAAGTATTGAAATTGGTAGGGAACTTTTTCAATTTTTTAGAAACCTGTATTGACTTCCAAAATTAGTGATCGGCTTCAAACCTTTGAAGGCCAGTTTCAACTCGTGTTTCCTCATTTTGTTCTTACATTTGGAATAAAATGTACAGTTTCAACTTTGTCAGTTATTTTCCAAGCGTCTGGCACAAAGGGTAGAGTCAGATTTGGAAATAACCCTGAAAATGTTCTTGCATGGAAACAACTGGCAGGATAGCACGACAATAGATTTCCAGGTTGTGACGTGGATTTACTTTCACCATACGCAAACATGCTCAGTGAGGCTCTCAGAGTAAAATGCCGTCCAAAAGGTTTCGAATGAATTGCAGAATTTCAACCTTTTCAGTCATAATCGAGATGCTTGGCAGTACAGAGTTTTGGCCTAGCATAGACCTCAATTTCTGATTCCCTACAACGCGCCTTGTGATTGGCGTCAAGGCATGAAACATTAATAGGATCAAAACTTGTTGCATAAAAAGAATTTTCATGTTTGCCTCTTAAAAGCTTGGTTCATGTAAAAATTGAACACAGGGCCAACACTTTCACTTTGCCGGCTAAAACATGCCACCTTACAAATGAGCAATAATTCAAGTTTAGATGTTTGATCAAATTTCAAGATTCCTTTTGTTTAGTATCCTGTACAGTCGACTAGTCATGCGTCCATCGCTGGGGACCAAACAAAGTGTCTTCGAAAGTATAAAAAGTGCCCTCGCATTAATTCAAAAAAATTCTCAGCGACGTATATCTGTACCCGCACCACACTTTTCCTTATAAATAAAATATGACCGACTAATTATTGGCCAAAAGGAGTTTTGTACATCTTTACGTCGGTGGGAAAAGTAAGAGAGACTGGAAGAGGCCGCTTAACAATATCGACGATTTTGTTCAAAATTTTCTGCTGCAATGATGGGAATAAGAGAAGACATAGACCCGTATTTGGCTAAAAACCGATTTTTTGTAAATCTGAAAAAATGAAGAGCGAACCAATAGCTAAATACAAAAGAAGAGACAATCATTGTCAGAGCATTTTTCAATACACATTCATAATGAAGTAGCAGGTCGGAAAAAGATGCTAAACTTTTTGAGTAGAATTTGGAACCAGATCTATAAACTATCTTTAAATGAGTAGGAGTGAGGAACTTTATAGGCTTACCTGTTTCCTCAACATCATTTACTTTGGTTGGCCGGCATTTTGAAATCAAAATGGCCGCCATATATGTATAAATTAACTTAAAATATCTCACCGTGGAAAAAAGATATTGAGATGCAATTAACCCGTTTTGGGGTCAAGAAAGTTATAGATGACGAGAACACATGGGTAAATCATCGCCATCTTGTATTTCAAGATGGCTGCCTTGTTATAAATGGCATGGACAGATGATAACTAAAAACGAAGTATCATGAGCGGAAGACACTGTTCTGGCATTGTGTGAATACATGTAACAAAGAGTTAGTGTTCATTCTATTAAAAGCCGTACTCTGGTACTAAGCTCACGAGTAGGCCTATACTATTAATAATGAAAACTAAATATTATCCCCTCCCTCAAACACACACCCTGTATTTCGTTATTTCCACTTGGTATCTGTAAAAGACATTCAGTATGGCCACCACGCCACTGACAGCCCTTACATTACACAGGCTCATCTGAACATGTCCCATGTTTGCATCTCAATAATCACCCATAACTCTCTGACGCAACATTTTGTGAAGAGTTTATGACCCTCTGAACATGATATAAAAGTGGTAATAGTAAATACTTTGGGTCTCTCATATTCAAAATAGCGGCCTAAAACAAATTAGTGGGCCAAAATTATGAATATTTTTATTAAGTAATAATAAAGAAAATAATCTTTAAATATATTTTTGACATAACTACTCAAAGCATTTGTTCATATCTTAGTAATAAATATTAAAAATTTAATTTCTGGAATATTTCTGCCTAATTCAGATAAACAAAGCTCGATGGTCAAAAATCAAACTGGCACCCAGTATAGTAATTTTAAAGTAATAAGGAAAATAATTATTTCAAATATTTTTGACACAGTTGCATATATGTTCACATTTTACGACAAATATTCAAAACATGTTTTTCTGAACTTTTCTGTCAGGAACCAGGTCAGGTAGAGATGACTGAAAAGCAAAATGGTCGCTAATATAGGGAAAGTAACCTTTTGATTAATTGTTAATTTCCTGTATTTTTGTTATCTCATCAATCTTGCTCTGCCTGGATCCTGACAGAAAAGCTCAAAAAAAAAAATTAAATATTTGTAACAAGTTAGAAATTGATATTAAATGTAAACGTGTCAAAAATATGTTAAATGATTATTTTCCTTATTATTAATGAATTCAATTATTATGTTAGCTGCTATTTTGTTTTTTCGGCCATCTTGGTTGATCTGAATTCCGTCAGAAAAATTCATTAAAATAGGTTTTGAATATTTATAACAAAATATGAAAAGTCATTAAGAGCAACTGTGTCAAAATATGTTTTATGATTACTTTCTTTATCAAATTGTAATCTTAGCTGCCATTTTGTGCTTGGCAGTCATTATAGCTGATTGAGGCCCAAACTATTTACCAGTCTGTTACCACTTTCTTTCATGATCAGGGGACCATAACCTTTCCAAAAATATAGGGTCAGAGTTGTTGTGGGGTGTCCATAAAGTGCCTTTGGCCTATGGCCTGAAATACCTTTATAGAAGGCTAGTTTGTGACCGCCATTTTGAAATTTAAAATGGCCGTCATTCGTGATGATTGGGAATTTACAACAGCAACAAACTGGCTTGACAAAGCAATTCGTTTAAGATTGAATAATATTTAAGTTCAAAAATGGGTTTCTGATGTCAATAGCAATTCTCAGTGCAAAGTTTACAGGATTTTTAAGAGGTACACCTAAAACTAAAAACAAAATAACTTACCATTTTTCCTCTGAAAAGTTGGTTAGATGTTTGTAGGCTTCGTAGTAGCAACAGTTGAATTCCCACTGTGAGTTATAGATACCGTGATATAGATTTCTGTGAACGAATTTGCATGTGAAGAAATCAAAGCAAACTAGGAGATGAATACTTGATTGAATGCCCGTCATTTTCTAGAGCAAGTTCTAAATTTTCTTTACACTATAGCAACCGTTATACCCTTAAAATGGAAGAATTGTTTATTACAGGTACAATTGTTGTTTTTTTTTAAATTTGAGCTACTTTAACTTAAAATATTGAGTCAATCTTGAGTTTTATTAAACGCGTTGTTTCCATTGTTAAACGGACAGGTTGTTGCCATTAACAAGTCTTGTTATTTTCTTTTCTTTACTTTCTTTGTCTTTTTTTCTATATTGGTATATGCTCTAAGATATCCTATAAATGTATAATTCGCATGTATTTTAGTCTCTTCAACCTTCTCGGAGAAGACATAGAGAATGATAATAAACGAACATAAATAAGCACTTTCGGAGAAAATTTTCATCCTTGTTTTCACTAATTTATGGTCCATTATATCCTCATATAAAGCCTTAGATTTTAACAAAAATGTGTTCAAAAGAGCTGCCATTTTGAAATCCAAGATGGTGGCCAAAAAAGCAACAAAATATTTGGAAACAGGTCTTTTCACACGCTTTCGCAAATACACAAGGTATCCAAGCCACTTTCCAAGTTCTACTCAAAATGTTTAGCATTTCGTATTTTTGGCCCATCTCCTACTTAACTCTCATTTTCTTGTTGAATACAAAATGGACTTGTCAATTTTCTTTATATTAACAAAGTATATGATATTGCGTAGCCTTTAAAGTGGTAAATCACCAGAACAGAACAGAACACAAAGGGATGTACCAATCACTCCCTAGTTGTTTTTTCAGTGTACGGACATGGCACGACTAAACAGTTTTTGTCATTATAAAACCATTCACTTGTCCAAATTAAATCTGGAAACAACTTTTCTTCCCAAAAATATTACGCATTTCAAACGTTGTGAATGTTGTATCATTTGAAATAGTGGAAGTTTGGTTGAACAAATTATTCATGAGCTGCGAAGTGATAAATTTCTCTCTGTGGAAAACGTTCTTCTTAAAAGTAAGCTACCCGGCTACCTTATTTTGAATTGCCTGTCATTCTCTAAATTATGGTTGAAAGGAATGAAAATTTTCTGTACCGCACACCCAATGTTTCCTTCTTAGTAGAGTGTATATATTCTCAATTATTTCTGCTTTGTATTTCTTATTTTTTATAAAAAAAGAAAGAAAGCTATAGGGGCGGATCCAGGATTTTACAAAAGGGGGAGGAAGACGGGGGTACCTTTTGAGGTCGAAGGTCAAACCTAAGAACGTCAATTGATTCAATGTTTTGATTAGGAAAGGGATCTTGGAAAAATGGTGATGATATTTCCTTGCATGGCAATCAAGATAAATCCTACACGAAAACATCAGATTCTTGCTATGAAGTGTGCCCCTACAATCTCTGAACAGATTTACTCGCAGGTTAATGATAATACCCCGGTAAAGTGATCAAGACAAGGGAGGTGTGGGGGAAATTTTGATGACTAGTGATCGTATGCCGGTAAAATGGTCAGGTCAAAGGAGTTCTGGGAATATTTTGAAACCAAATACTGTTAGATGCAATTTCCTGATATCTGGAAATCGCTGTAAGTATTATTAACAGTACTGCAGTTTATATTACTAGGACCCAAAGTTTTCCGCTTTGTAAATGCTGAATTCGGCTCTGCTTTATAAGTAACAAAATCCGTTTTCTTCCGTTTTCGTAATTTAGGCATCTTTAAAAGTTCATATTGTTCCTCAAAAGCTGTATAAAACCCCAAACTTCCATTTTTTAAAGGCTATGCCAAAAGATGCAATGTGCTGTACAGCGCAATACACACAGTAGTAGTACAAAAACACCCTCTCGATCGACCGCAGTTTTCGGGTGTTGCTTGAGGGACTGTTTCGTCATGATATTATAACACGATTCAGGCTGTGTTTTACCTTTACATAATATAGAGGGAAATTTTTACGATGTTTTTTCCGAACAATTTGTTCGTGTATTTATTAAAACCACTCAGATAACTTACAACAATGATTTTGATAGTATTTTCCTGCATATATTTTTGCAACTTTTTTCAAATCTCCTGTTACGTTTTCTAATGCCAGTTCCGCGATTTCTGCCCTAAACTTTGGGCCCAATATATTACCCAGCAAGAGTGTCCGGCAAAATTGCCGGGGAGGGTGGAATCAGGAGTCCTTCCCCAAAAAAATTATGAAATTAAACACTTTTAGACTTGACTTCCTGGCATCTGGTGTTCCTGATTATTAGTTGGGGAGATAGCGTTTTAACAAGGGTACGCTATAACATTATCTCCTGAGCCATCATGAATGGTCGAAACAAAAGGACATGGTTACATTTCACCCGTGGGAATCTGTTTTAAAATGACTTAGTATGAAAAACACCATTGTATACATGTGAAGAGAGAAATACGATGGGGAAGTTTAACTTTGTATGCTTGGCCTAGGCATACGAAAAGTACGGGCGAATTGCACTGTCCGTATTTTACACTGTTGTGCTGTGGAATTGAAGTGTGCTAGGGCAGCAAGTTTCCAAAGATTTAGTGCTTCAGAAAAGAGAATATTAGTTTAAATGTTTTTACGTGTGTTGGGTCATCAAAAGCAAATATTTTGTTTCTTTGTTTTAGCCATATTTGTTTTTGTCTTGGTGAAATGAAAGGCATTACATCTTGGCCTGTGCGCTGTCACAACCTGCCCCAACATTTAGATTGATTGTAACACTTAAACTCACACACTTTTTATGTTCATTTCAGTATTAATCTCTTAAAAATCATCGACAACCAAATCCTAAGAGTGTTTCAATATTCCCCCGTCTCCTCTAATCACTTTGAATGGAATTGTGCATTGCAATGGAGTGTAATCTTTCAGTAATTTCGGAACAGGCTCGCTATCAATTAATGACCATGCATTTCTTCCAACTGGGCAACACAAGGGGGTCTGGGGACTCTCTCCCAGAAAAATTTCTAAAGTAGTCACTCTTATCTGAGTATGCAGATTTCCTGGCATCTGACACCTCAAGCTAAAAGTATATTAATGTACAGCTTCAGGATTGCCTCAAAAAAGACAGGAGTGGCGAAGGCGGAGGGCTGAGGCCCCCTCTTGATCCGCGGGTGAGCTGCCAGCGGTAACTTTTACCGTCATTCCCAGACTTCATCCCTGCATGTTGACTGGGAGATGCCAGAGGACTGAAGAAAGTAGCCATAATGGAAACAATCATTGCTGAAGCCATGATTTGTATTTTGTAAGACATTACATTATTTTTGCGCTATTTTGCCTAGCATGTCATTTGTTGACGTTTATCAAATTTCAAACAGGTTTTACTTTGTGTTGGTAAAAATGAAATGAATAATCTCTACATGTTATTGCATCATTAAGAGATATTGTACGCAGAAAATGTAACAAAACATGATAAGAATGGACCTTACTCCAGTCTCCACATGCAACTTAATATGAGCGTTCCAGTGAAGGGGTGGGAAGCAGCACCCTACTCCCTAATTAGACAGTAACCTTGTAATAACGCCGTCACTACAATGGCTTACCCTTCCCACAAATTGAACCCATATGCCGTAGGCTTATGCATCTCTTCCTCAGTGTGGTTCAGTCTGTTCATAGTTTTCTTTTCTACAGGCCCTGAGTTTTGCATATAGATTTTCCTACACTATATATCAATGACAGAAACTTCTCCCCCAAAGATGTTAATAGGCACAGGGTGTATAGGTTATGACGCATGCGCAACGAGGTGTTTTGATGACATCATGAAACTGAGTAGGCTTGATACTTGCTGACAATTACTACCGACATGTAGGATCGCCCCTGATAGGGGTCATGAAAACGCAACAGAAACCTATTGGGGACTTGACACTGTTTATTTATCCGTATCACTTGTATCAACCCAAATACATTTTGTAATACACGGGTATTGGAAACCATTCCTAATGATAACAATAACACTTTGATTAACATGTGCAGATCAGTGAAATGTGAAACGTCCAGTAGGGTGGTTTCCATCACACACAGTAGGTGCACTCAGCAGATTATGGCCTTGGGCTATTAAACTAAATGAAGGCCTAGGCCTTTGTCTCGTTAGTATCAATGACCATTATTTTTAAATTGAAGAGTAATCTTAGTCAGGAAAATAGGAAGAGAAAATTGGGCATTTAAAGGCAGTAGGCAGTCACCCCAAACAGAGTGAGTGTATCCTGTCACTCTGGTTCATGAATGGCCTATTTTGATCATGTGACAATATTTTTGTTAGTGAATTGTGGAATTCAAGGAGAAAATTCGCCTTGCTTTACCTATTGTTTGTAATAGTTATGTTCAAAACGTCTTCAGAGGTGCTTGTAATGCAATAAGAGGAGATTTGCAAGAGTTAGCCGATTTTTCAAAGAAAATTTTGGGGCGACTGCCTATTGCCTTTAAGTTTTGCCTAAGTGTCAAAAACTTCATATGATATGAATACACGGTTTATATCTGCCTGACTGCAGCTAGCTTTTACTGGCCATGAACCCTAAAATCGCAGGCACCAAGACGCTGTCCAAGATATCCTTCCAACCCTTCACATAATACTATAGCTTAAAACTGGTTAGGCATATTCGAATAGTTGGAAGTAGACATGTTTATTAAGTGTACACTTTACAGTGCTGAACAACAAATTCACAGAGAAATGTAAATAAATGTGTTGCTTTTAAACCTTTAGGTATAGTTCCTCGATTTATGAAATGATCAAATCGTGACCCTCTGGATATTTTTTATGTTCTTATTATTTTGCAATGATCCATATGTAGCCAATCATCGTTTTACATCACTAGTTCCTTGCTAAAAGTTATTCTTTTAAGTCACGAGAACGTAATGCCTTTGCCCACGTCGCATGGCAGTAGTTCACTTTACTGTGAAAGTGGATGAGTAAACTAGTGTACATGATAAGTACGTTAGAAAGGTCCGGATTTCTTGTCTTCGCCGAAGCCCTACACACGACGCCCTGTGAAGGCCTGAAAATGAAAATACCTCAGAACTACTTAAACATATTTTCGTAGGCCCTCATTTTCTTCCTAGGCCATAGTTGCAGGATTATTGTACCAACTCGGTTATCTGAAATTGGTTGCACAGTATATTCTGTTGTGTAATAAACTCGGGTGTTATTTAACGCGATCAGCCGATAGAAACGGGAATTACAAACAACGTCAATAAAACTGTGCAAATACATTAAATTATTGTTTTCTGTAATGTTTATAGGTCTACACTTTCTTTTAAACATATAGCCTATATAAGAACAGAAAAGTCCTTTGTAAATTAGCGATAAGAAACACGGAGACAGCGACCCGAAACTGAAACCTTCTTAGGGAGAAGCATCTTTCTTGAACAAACGATTTGAAGATGTAAATCGATCCCCTCCATTTTTCAAATTTAATGAAAAAGTGACTGAAAAGTAATAAAAAAGAAGTGGATTAGTCTAGTAACTTTACAGGACTTCGAATACAATGTTTAACCCTTTAACGTCAACACATGTCCCCAACTCTTTGGGTTGTTTTCATAAAGAAACATTGTCCTCATATCGCTCTACCAACGACTGTATAATGCTACCGCGATGACTAACAATGTTCATCAAATTAAGGTAATATTAACAATCTCAATAGCTCCCGGCTGGCTTTCATAAACACGTTGATTTATCAACACGGTCCTTGATAATAGTTTAATATGATAGCAAACAAGGGGAGCCATAAATTAGGCTGGTCGCAAGACGCTGTCGAATGTAGGCAGACTGAGTTAAGCCAAGCTTAAAAAGAATCATTTCAAACTGGCGCCTCCTAAGAGCAACACCAGTACTTTGTTTATCGAACTTTAACAGCTTTTTGAGACTAAGACGAGCCACCCTTTCTTCTTCTAGTTTCGTTCACCATACTTCTTCTTTCGTTTTCAGTCTTTCCTTCGTCTCGATTAAGGGGCTCCGGGCAAATTAAAAACATCCTTAATTTATGTTACGTTTACCCAAAATGCTAAGAATCTGAAATCCAATATTCGATAAGAAGAGGCTTTCAGAGAGGGGTCGATGGTTTCCATATGTCGTGGTATAAGTAAGTAGTTTTTAAACGAACATACTACGCTACAGCATTATTTTATTTTAGACGTGACATTTGATTAATTCGGCTCGATAAAGAGGGCGCCATCTAAATTATTTAAATCTTAAGAATGGCACGGAATGAGCCATTATTTGTTACTTATGGCTTTTAAAGAATAACCGATAAGCTGTTAAACCATGACTTAGAAAGAATTTATTGTAAACTGATAATTTCCTGAACTTTCTTGGACTAAATAAGTGACCTTCGAATAAAGTATGTTATACTTATATTCCTTATATCTTCCACAAAAAGACGGCAAAGAGAATATTTTAAAGTGCTGAAAGATTAATTGCCATGACAAGTGGTTCAGACCCAAATGTATAAAAATGGAATAAATAAATCTAAATTGTACAAATGGTGTAACTTATCTTTACTTCAGTCCGCTATTGGAACGTAAAAACCAGCTAATCTATCAACAACGACTCCACAGAATACTGTGATACGTTGGTTAATGAGTTTCGACCACAGACATCATAACTCGTGCAATGAAAATGTCATTTAATTTTTGGAGTATTGTGTGAAAAATGAAAATATTCGTAGCCAATATTAAAATACAAATGATCATCAGCAATGATATGCTTCGTCTAATTTTACAAGTCAAAAGAAGGGTCTACATTTTAAAAGAAACTGCTGATTTTTTTTTTCAGGAAGCCTGGGCACCCTTCCTTTTGTTAATACTTTGCTGTTGACTGTTTACCTAAAAGTGATATTGAAATCAAGGGCGTAGGAAGCGGGGGCCACCCCAGCCCCCGTCAAAAATGTTGTGGGCGGAAGTATGCCTCCTCCTCCTCTCAGTTCAAGAAAAATACCCTTATTTGTTCCCTCTGTAAATATAAAAAAATTGCAGTAATTTCCCTGAAATTTGCTCAGATATTGCACCAAATTGCATCTACTAACCCCCAAATATTCAAAAATTTCCTTAGACACCACCCGGAGGGCGGTCTGAAACATCGTCACCCACCCCCACCCCCCCCAGTCAAGAACAGCTTCCTACGACTATGATTGAAATGATGTCATTTCTTTCCTAATGAAATAAATTTCAATCGCTTTATCTTCGGTTGCACTTTTTGGATACTGTACAACCAAAATCACACAAATTTTAATAAAGAGAGCTAAAATAAGAGTTTGAACTTAGGCACTCTGGTATTCAGCCGTGGAGAGGACAAAGTTTTTTTATTTAGCTCATCACTACGAAAGTCGAAGCCCATGTGGCGGACGCCAAGAAGAGCCGCTACGCAGGCTAATTGGCACTATTCACTTCCTATTATTTCAAACATGTGAAAACACAGACAAACAAACAAACAAACAAATTTTGTTATCCTGTTCATTCTATCAGCTTATGATAAATGAGTGGGATAAATTGCGTTGTTTGTCAACCTGCATTCAAGGTGCTGACGGTAGTTTCGGTCATTATGTAGCGGGAGGTAACAATGGCCAAATCATTGACTTTGTAAAGTTAAATCGATGACGTCATAGTAAGCGTATAACGTGACGGTGCGTGATTTTACACCGTGAATGAATGCATATCGCCGTGCGGGGTATTTTTGTGAGTTTGAGCTTTGTTGACATGGGAAACTTGTCTTATCGTACCGGGAGAATTGTCCGAGTTTTCCCACTAATCAGTCTGAGGAAATTCGTTTAGTCACCCATTCCGAGGCAGGGGTCGGGCTGAAGCCCAAATCTCTGGCTAGTACACATATGGATGTATATCATTCAAAAGTATACATGAAGTACTGTGAAGGAGAGGCTAAAGCCGATCTTGAACATCTTGAACTAAGCCTAAGTAATTCTCCTTCATTTTAGTTGTAAGTTTTATCTTTCTGATGCCTTTTCTTATTTTCCGTTTAGTTCTGTTTTAATTCCATCTTATTTACTCATTTCTATTCGCTTTAAATGCCTTGAAAACCATGGGGGTTTCGTTTTTAGCGACTTTTTGAATGCTAATTGTCATAAAGTTGTAGAAGTTTGCTTCATGTAAGATATATATCATATTTAAGTTACCTCAATTACGGAGTTTTCATCTACTTGATACATCACTGTAACCAAACAAAAGCTGCATACCTTTCATCAACTCTCATAACCTATACCATCCTTCGCAGTCCTGCTAGAGGAGAGGACCCATTGCAAACCCACTCTTCAGAAAGAGACTATAACAACGCCCTGTACATCAACATAACACAGAAAACAGTTCTAACTATTATTCAATATTTCAGCCTCATAAATATATTCTTGCAATAGCTATTCTTCCCAAAACCATATGTGCAGGTAGAGAGGGTGCTGTGGGAATAAACCCATAGTCGAAAATGTGGTGATCTTCCGCCCCCTCCCTAAATCAAGGACATCAATTTTCGTTAAAATTTGCCCAAAATTTTTCACCAGATTGCATCTGGGGGTCCTCAAACGTTCAAACATTTCCTCCCCTTAGACTCATCCCCAGCGGTCTAAATCAAAGATCAACCCCCAGTCGAGAACAGCTTTCTACGCCTACCCCCATAACTGCTCTGCATTACAAGAGTAACGGATGTTGCTTGCTGAAATTGAGTTCTTTTCTTTTTGTTAGAGCCTTAATTCTTGTAAATAAACTTACCCAGCTGTCTTATTTTCAATACTGGTTTATCATTTTATAACTATAATTCGTGTTTTCAAAGGTACGAAAATTCTGACCACAAAGGCAGTATTTTCCTTTAAAAAGTTAATATAATAACTTAACTCGAATTTTCTTATTCCAAATCCTGAATGGTTATTTCTAATCATGTGACAAGTTTTCTTTTTTATGTTAATGAATAACGTGTTAAATTTACGCAAGAGGACTATGTTTTACCTCTGATACCGGTATGCTTATCTCTGTCTCCTTGAGAGGGAATATGAAAGGAGATTTCAAGGTTCAACTAGAGTATCAAAGCAAGGTTGCGTTGACTGCTCATACCTTTAAGTAAACCAAAATGCAATCTCACCCCCACCCCTCACATGCCCCTCCCACCCTACAATTTACCACTAAAAATTCAGGAAAATCTTATATTATGGTTTTTGGCCAAATTTTCATCTTTGTTGACTTTCTGCGTACCGGTACGTGAGGTATCACTGACCATGGTTCATAAAGACTTATGCGCGATCTTACGTTTTATTTCTTTCCAGGACTATTACATAATAGATCAAACTTAAGATTGGGCGTAAATCTTTATTAAACAAGGCCTTGATTCATAAAATCATATATACTAATGATTTTATCCTTTGCAAATTTCGATCATTTCAGCTGACTTTACCTAAAAATAACGTCCAAGAGTCTATAGGCTTACGTCGGCGATGCTAAGCCGTGAAATAGATGGTACGTCTAGGTAAAATTGCTTCAAAACGGTTCGTGTCAGAGCTTCAGTGGATTTTTATTTTGTTTCATGTGTTAAAAAAGAACTTCTCAAACAAGGAAAAATTGATTGACGTTTAATTGAGGCCATGTCTCACTTGAGACAATATTAGTGTTTAAAGAATATATGAATAAAAAATGTAATATAAGCACAATGGCATATTGGGAAGCATATCAAGGAGATTGGAAAATTAAAATTGAAAAATGGTCAAATAGTGTTTGCCAAAGCACATTCAGATTTAAGGTTCAGATATTAATTCATAGGAAGAGTACCACAGAACGTGTTATCCTGTTGTTTCTAAAAGTTTGAAGCAAGTTGGCAATTACTTGTATGTTATTTACAGTATTTAGTCTAGTCCAAAAGTTACTTCTACAAATAATCATGAATTTGAAATTTAATCAATTTTAAAGGAAAATATTGGGTTTGTTGAAAAGAAAATTTTCATATTCTTAAAACCAAAATTTATAGATACAGAATGATAGATAATCCAAAACAAGGCAGCACGGTAGCTTTCTGTTTCAAGAAATAAGGTTCTCACAGAAACAAATTCATTAATTTGCTGCTAAAGAATAATTTTTTGGCCCGAACTTTCAAAATTTCAAAAGATGCAACATCACTAACTCATTATGTTTTGGGAAGAAAAAGCTTCTGCTTGAGTCTATTGGTGAGGCTATATATATATATATATATATATATATATATATATATATATATATATATATATATATATATATATAGATATATATATATATATATATATATATATATATTATTTAATAAGGATTATAGCTACTTTCATTGTATGCCATGTTGGTGCAATTTAAATGCAATGTTTCCCTTTAAGACTTGGGGATAAAACATAATTGGTTAATATAGATATATAGATAATGAAAACCCATATCTCTAATATCGGAAAAAAATCCAAATGCCCGGATAAAATAAATGTTGCAGCGCGACAAAACAAAAGTTTTTTTTAGCAATTGTGTTTCATATTTTGGAAATAGCGGAAGTTTGCAAGTTTTATATTTAGGTCAACCAGAGTAATCCTCACTGCATGGAAGTGAATGGTTCGGGCCATTGCTAACTTTATTTGTTATTCTGATGACTTTCTGTTGGTGGTTTTCGCTTTTTTGAAAAGGGTATTATAATCCGAGTTAAACCCAAATTTATTCATATATCCATTAGTAATAACGACATCATTGTATTTTACTGATCTATGTAAATTTTTATAGATATTAAATCACGGTATATACACTTAATTTTACTCAAGCGGTGATTGTTTTGACTTTCCACCAGTATTATTGACAAATGTTTACGTTTATCTAAGGAAAGCTAAAAATTAAAATCATGATCTATCAATGTAAATTAATCTCCCCCCCCCCCCTTCCTCTCCTTTCCATTATCTGCCTATAACTCTTACCTCCCCGTCCTCCCGGAAGTTGTTCTCGATCTTTGCTTCAACTTCTGGAATCAGTAATTCTGGCCCGTTGAATCTTCCGTATGATTTTGGCTTTAAGTGACAGCTCACTGTTATGAAAGATGACTTTTCAGAATCTAAGAGGAACCGGCAGAAGTTTCTTTCTAATATTTAGTGTGATTTGATGCAACTTTTAAATTAATGCATTTATTTCCCCGGGGATAAAATCTGGGTTACAGTCAAGAAATTTTCTTGATGCGTTCGTCTAGTCTAAAACGTGATAAGTTTAGCGACGGAATGGAACGCGACAATGGCAGTCGAGATATAATGGATCGCATATTATGAATTACCTTAATTTAATTCGTGGCTTTTGTCATCGTGCTCTGTTATTGAGTCACGGAGTTAGATGAATGCTCGAATAGAGAATTCATCTGTAGATTCATGACAGAATAAGAAACTCACAAACTTTTTGTTTGGATTTCGAAGGTTTATTCTGGAAGTCTTGAACGGACTAACCCAATTAAAAGTGCTGACAGTTAGTTCATTTGAAATCGTGCTCTTTAAGTATCCGTTCACGCCGCGTGAAAAATTCACAACAACCAAATATTTTTGTTACTTTTTAACGTCACTAGCGGATGATAGATCCGCAAAAAGGTCAAAGAAATGAATATCATACCATTTGAAAGGAAAGTAAAATGTGTTAATTACTGTAAGCATATAAGAAGTACGGCTGACCTTGCGCTTATTTTGTTATTTTCATTTAAAGCAAAAATAAAAACTAGTTGAAAGGAAGCTTTTCACCAAGACATACACTTTTGATAAATAAGAACACCATTGAAAAGCGAATAAAAAATTAGAGCATAATAGTACGCTGAACTCAATGTGGGTATTGTTGGAGTTCAAGTTAAGTAATTGTTGAGTAAGTCATATTGGAGAAAATAAAAGTGCATGAGTAGTGCATCTAAGTACAATAGCAGCTTGGAGCTAGATCATTCGGTGCCTGCAAAGCGAGCGTTATTTTTCTTCTACTCGTTTTAGTAAATTTTTGTTCACGGTCATGGGACGATACGGAGCCTTGACGAACAGTGCTCAGCAGGATAGAGCTTGCCAAGAAGAAACCAACTGAAAACATCCTACGAATTGTATAAGGTGGGCTTTTTATGTCTGAAAAGTTGAAGCTGGGGCTGATAACCATTATGCCACGTCAATCAGATTTACAACACTTGTCTTCTTCCTAAAATATTCAGGTTTACTGTTCAGTACAAAAATATTTGCAGTGTTCTAGACTGTCTTTTTTCTTGGTTGCTATCTCAAAAAGTCATAAATAATATCATTACAAAGGAGACAGGAATAAATTTGCCTTTTAGTTCTTTAGAGTAACAACGCAAGCAATGTACTGCCTTGTTTTTGTACACTACTCTAGTTGCTGTGTTTCAGAGAGCGGTTTGAATAAGTCTTTACGAAATTAAGCCCTTTTGAATCTGCAATTCGCTGAAAATGTGATAGAAAATTGATCTCCACGATGGAAAATAAGCAATTTCCTTTTTAAAATTCAAATTGTATACACCATGAAGAGACAAAATAATGTCGGTTGACTTATGCATATGCGAATCATGTTTGATAGCCGTAGGGCAACGAAACTCTATCTGTTAATATTTTTGTGGTAATTATTTCAGAAGAGCGAGTTTCATTCCGTCATTAAAGGGCGCCATCTATTTTGATACTGTATAGTAGATTCGTATTAAATCTGAAGCTGGTGATGAGATATAGCTATTTGTACTAGCTACCATAATATGCCGCCTTATGCAGGGCGTTACAGTTATTCTTTATTATAATTGGCTTACAATGACGAGTCCTTCCCAGTTTAGAAGTCAGATTAACCGGCTAGGAGGGGAATTCTTTGGGGGGGGGGGGAGGAGATGGCACTGCTGAGTTATAAACTTTCTCCCACGGAACCATTTCGAAAACATTTTCGAGCCAGGATTAGAAAAGATAAATGCAATCAGCTTTTACAGTTTTGAGGATAATTAAATTAAAATTTTATGCAGAACAGGATAATTTCGAATAAAATTCAAGCATTTTTTCCAGAAGTTATTGAGTTCATCCGTATTGCCTTGTTTTGTCACATTAAAAACAGAAATATAACACTTGTTATTTTCAGTGTGTAAGTTATGTTTTATTATTTCTGCTATGCAATGGGACATAACATTTCACAGCTTCTAAAGAGACAAGAGACTTTGAAATTGCTTGAATACGGCCTGTCTTAGTTTGTGTAGACCATGGTTAACGCTTGTAAGGCTACGATTATTTCGATACAGGTGTCATGTAAACTTTGTCAACTTTCCTTGACAAATTCATTCTAACCTTTTCTATTACTGCTCTCGAAAACGAAGCCACATGATCTTTGCTTTTCGAACTTAGTCGGACAAGGTTGCTGCCACTGCCCCCTGGTGTGACGTCAGCCAAGAAGGACACCTGATGGTGGGAGTGAAAAATGTGTATGAAAGAGCAAGTGCATATGGGATGTTACCATGGGGTGGGGTAGAATTCTTCGGGCAGACTAAGAAAGGTGTATATGTTGTAATGACTTTTTATCGTATGCAATTTAATGATGGTTTAAAAAGTATACTGTGGCTTCACTGATAGGGAATGTAAGGGAAACGGGGTTGGACATACCATTGTTTTACTGAATGTTCACTTTTTGCCCTTTTCCCCAAATGTAAACGCCATTAAGCTGATGGCAGCTATTTCGTTTCTTCTAACAACATACGTGCTTTAGCCTGTTATAAAATCCTCTTCCTCCCTCTTTAACTTGGTTCTGCCGTCACTTGCAGCTGAATACTGGGTAACTCAGCTTTATGTGAAGCTTGTCACCTATCTCTTAAGGAGGACGCTCTTGCATCGGGCTACAAAGACTATGATGTAACTTATGAAGAAAATATACGAGCACCTCAGTGGCATAGCTAGACATTTTTTGTGAGGGGGCAAAAGCAAAAAAAAATCCGACAGATTATTATCTTGATACTTGCACGATTCTAAATTCTGGGGACCTTTTTTTTTTCTTCTTCTTTTTTCTCCTTTGCTTTCCAGGCAATTTTGAGACCGACTTTTCATTTTTTTGATTTTCACGTTGGCATATCGATGTGTAATGCTGCTTAAAAACATAAGAAGTGTTGTAAGTGTTTCAAATGAATTGTTTTCATTTATTTCCGACGGAGACTAGAAATTTCCTACAGAGGCTTTCGGAGGCTTTGTAGGGGGGCGCCCCCTGCCCCCCTCTAGCTACGCCACTGGAGCACCTTCTAATTTCACTCTGGACAACGCAAAACGTATTGCTTCGTTACAAGAAATTATACTTGTTGAGTATTCGGTACATAAACCAATGAAAACCATGTAGGCCTGCCATTCAGATTTTCCATTTAGATTGAAAAGTAGTATGTTGGCACTGGATTCATAAGCAATTGGAAGGTCCCATTAGGGAAGGGGGGGTATCCCAGACCGTTTCAACTACCTTACCTTCGAACGGTCGTTGTGAATTTTACGTCATATTTACGATGACATACACGAGTGTTTAAAGGTTTGTGAACATGTAGCCAAAAGATCCCGTTCTATCGTTCTACACAAAAGTTACAATTAAGATCCTTAGAAATCAGTCTGGATTATGGTAAGTTTTTTTTACCGCTCTTAAAGTGGCCATGACAAGTAAATTGGAGTAACGGGAGACTAATTTAGCCTAAAGTACACAAAAAGATCTTTCTAAAACTGTTTTCATCACCCTTACAGCCTTGAGCATTAAAAAGAAATGAATGTTTCAAAAAATTGCACCAAAAAATAGACTGTTGAAAATGAGATTTCAAGCCAACACAATGATGACTTCATTTTAGGAACACCAGCCTCCGTATACCAAACCTGGCGTACAACATAGCCTATACATACGTAAGAGATAGTAATGATTGTAATTCGCGGCATGTCTTGAATTTGAACTTTATTCTGTCTGTCTGGAGAGTGGTGTCGGTCTGTTATATTTTGGGGCTGCAGTATAGGCTATCACTAATAATTACAACTATTGATTCATAACCGAATAACGAAAAAAATCGGCAGTGTACTGTTCGGTTCGGTCTGCAGTAATACGTACAGTGAGTGGACTGGCAGCAGCCAGCGAAACACTGTGCACACTCGATCATAGGCTAGTTCCACGATTTCCACTGACACTTGCACGAAAGCAACCTAAAGTTCATATATTGACTGCCTACATAAAACTTTCCAAGCTAAAGTCCCTTTCAATTGCTTCAAATGCTTCTCTCTTGCTCGAATTGTTGTGGTGTTGTACTTTTACCTCACCTAACAGTCTCAAATCGATACGGTCCTATGCGCCGTAACGAATTACTCATCCCATCTGCACCACTGACGTCTTGTTCAGTATCGCCTTCGCCTTTTTGATTTCAAATCCAAGAAAACTCACTTTACCGACAGTCCAACATTCCTGTCCGATCAGGGAGTTGCCATTAGAGGGCTCAGATCCGCCATTCCAAAGTAAGTATTAAATTTGATTTCACATGGTACCCACTACGAAACAGTGCTGGTGATACGTTGTGTATTATCAGGTTATGTCGTGCACTGTACCCATGGAAGTAGTACTTCCATGCTGTACTTTTGTACATGCAGCTACTTATCATGACACCAAGACGAAAAACCTGTGTGAAATGCATTTAATTGACTAAAACAACTGGTAAACACGAGAAAAGGGATTACAATTCCAAAATTTACAACTTTTCACGCAGGTTTTACATTGTATCGACCTTGGTAACCGGTACAATGGAATGCAAATACTGTATCAAATGTCCGAAGGGTACCACGGCAAACAACGATCAGTTCCTAAAGTGACGTCACATGACGTAACAAGATTTTGAAAATTTTCGGGAAGACTAACTTTTCAAGGCTGGAAGAGGGTGTATTTTTTCTCAATTTTCGAGCGAAAAAACAAGTTGTAAACAAACTGAATGGTTGATTTTCGTTGTAGGAAACGTATTCCTAAAGATACCAAAGGGTTTAAACCGTTAATTTACACGTGGCATAGCCACTTTAACAATTTCTTTGGTAACTCATTAGCAATGCTACGTAGTTTTGCCGTGTGTATAAGTATAGTGTTATATTCCCGTGTGTGCCCTATTTTCGTGCAGTATCCACATACACTTCAGTATACATCTCACTTAGACTAGCTTAACAGCATGAAAATACAAGTCTCCATGGTATTTCTTTCATTAAGCCTGCATAAATTATCTTATAATGAGTTGCCAGCTACTTTGCAGTTTGGTGTGTGTTAATGTTGACATTTGTCAATAGACAATTTTTACTGACTAAATAAATCCCTCAAGGCATATTAACAGCACAAATGTCCTTGGAGTGCAGATTGAACAACCAAAGGATTACAAAAGATATATCTTATAGTTCTGTCTTTTATGTTGCATATTTAGCTAATGTTCATTCATAACGCCGGAGTAAAACAAAAAAAAATGACTCAATGTCAAAAATGTTCAATATTAGATGGTGTTTGACAGTTGCTTGATTGGGAATTATGGCTTTATTTTACGTTTTCAATGTTTTTATGCAACAGATGTAGAAGTAGAATGTATGTCATTTTCATGTCCTCAGATTTTTTGTTTTAAATAACTTGCACTTGTATCTACTTTAAGAGCAAAGACAGTTAACATTTTACATTATGATTTACGGTTATGATGCATCATAAAAACATATTGTTATTCACATACCAAAGTTTGTTAAAGGAAGGGTTAAAAGGGAAATATTGCATTTAAAATGCATCAACATGGCATACAAAGAATATAGCTTTAATCATTAATTATTAAACCATTCAGTCACGTTCTCACCTGTACGCTCAACCAATAGCTTCACGTCCCCCAAATATTATGCATTTATAGGAGTTACAGAAGTTGCATCATTTGAAATTTTGAACGTTTGGGTCAACAAATTATTCTTGAGCAACAAATAACTGAATTTCTTTCTGTGAGAAACTTATTTCTTGAAAGGAAAGCTACCAAACTGCCTTATTTTGAATTATCAATTATTTTGTATCTGTAAATATTGATTTTAAAAATATGAAAAATTTCTGTAAAACAAACGTAATATTTCCCTTTAAGCAAGCACTTACTTTTGACACGTAAAAGAAAAACTGAATCTTGGCATTCTGGTGATATTTTCATTCAATTCCTGTGTGTCGTTATTGAGATATTAGCTGAAGAATTTACTACATTTGTCTTGTAAAGTGGACTTGAATCAAGCACGAGGGAAATCACTTCCTTACATTGATGAATGAAGCTTTCCTTTCTTTGCTTTTCAAACTATGGTTTTGACCTTGAAATATCGAGATGAGTTATCCCATAGGGAATAATAAATTTTTGTTAAATCCTCATACTTTTCATGCATTCACATTTCGAGAGCATCAAATAAAGGATGAGAAAATAACATACAAAGATTTGATTAATGTGAGGCTATGACGTCTACCCTGCTTGTTGCAAGTTAAGTCAAATTTTGATTGAAACTTTTAAACTCCACCTCTTAATATCTCGAGAGCCACTCATCTAAGCAAAACTATTAATAGTAAATTTCACCAGAATGCATATTCTTGTCATTTTATCAAAAAAAAAAAAGGACGATGGGCACTGTCTAAGAAGAATTTTTGTGACTGGCTAACGCTAGCCCTAATCCCTAACCTTCACAATCGATACAATCGGTACACTACAATAGAATCAGCCAATCAGAAAATACCTTCTTAGACACTGCGCAGCTGAAAATAGATGTATGTCTAAACGATTCTTTTAATAAAATTCTTAATTTATACAAAATGATTGCTTAGTTTACTTGTTACATGAAGAATTTGTTGTGTGCCTCACCATCAAACATAAGAGAGATTAAAGAAGATGTAGTTGGTTTGACAAGTGACGTAATTTCACAATTAGCATAAATATGCCTGCGAGCAGGGATGGGGGGAAGTTAACGAAAAGCTTATTTCTCGGGTAGATTTTGGTAGAAATCTGGAGATATTCTCGGGCACCACAGGTTTTTCTAAGGCGAAAACTGTTCAGTTTTCCTAAAATATATTTCGTACTCCTATGACACTTAAAATAAAATTAGTAAAAAAAAAGAACTTAATTAGCCATGTAAACTGTCGTCTTGACTCATAGTCAAACAATTTCTCAAATAACTAATTAAGGTTGTTTGAATCTTATCTTTAGAGTGTTTAAAGAAAGAATAGAGAAACTGGGCATGCGCTTTGAGGCAGTAATCTGCATAATTAGATTGTTCAAGTGATGATAAAATCAAGTGGATCCCGAACCTGGTTAATGAGATTTGAGACGGTATTCTGTGTTATAGCCGAGTTGATGATGCATGCATTTAGAGTAATAAGGCTAAAAGATCGGGATGTTTAGGGCATGAAATTCGGTCTGTTAGAGCATGCAAGTACTACCTCCTAGGGAGTACTTCCATGGTTGGAGGTTTCAGCCAAAGATACCCATGGTTTTCCAGTTCCAAAAATTCCAAAAAACACCGAAAACTTAAATCTGAGTCAACAAAGCTGAACTGGTAGGCAATTTTCACGAGAATATATTTTCCAAATTCTCAGGACGAGTATCTTCTAAGGCAGTGGTAGCAAATAATTTTGGGGTAATAAGTAGCCCACAGAGCGCACGAAGTGTATTATTCAACTAGTTGCTTCGAAAAACTTAGGTTCGATTTGCGGAAACAAGAGAAAGTTGCCCCGCAGGCTAGGAACTGACTAGATCCTCACCAAGAAATAGAAACATTGGACGATAACAAGCATGTATGAGGGAAATCCGTGATAGTGTCTCACGTCAACGATCATTGTGTCAAGTATACTATATATGTTGTTTAAGGGAAATATTGCGTTTAAAATGCACCTACATGGCATACTGCGAAAGTAGCTATGATAATTATTTATCCATTCAGTCTCAACTATAAACTCAGACAAGAGCCTTATCTTTTCAAAATACTATGCATTACAAGAGTTACGGATATTGCATCATTTGAAATTTTGAAAGTTTGGGCCAACAATTTGGCCTAGATCTGCAAATAACTAAGTGCCTTTTCTGTAAGAACCTTATGTCTTGAAAATAAAGCTTCCATGCTGCTTTATTTTGAAATACCTATCATTCAGCATATATAAATCATGGTTTTAAATATATAAAAAAAATTCTGTACCACAAATGCAATATTTGCATTAAAGGCCGGTTTATACTTCCAAATTTTCACGCGCTATAAAGATAAAGAACCATATACGGTCATCATTTGCTTTTCAGGGCCAATCACTGACATAGCTCAGAGTTGAACAGTGTTCAACTTTCATAGCTTTATAGCGCTATACTGATATATGAACCGGCCTTCACATGGGCTGCATTAGGGATTGAAGATCAATGTTATATTTAAGGCCTGTGACTATGGACGGTATGTCTAGCTATGTAGTCATCAGTCATCCTTGTCTGTGTTTGTGTATGGAGGAAGGGGCGGATTTTCGTCCCCCTTTTAGGATTAGTGGATTTAACTTTACTTCTTATACTTGTAATGATATGACCTGTTATGTATCCCAACATGTCCTTGAATATTTCTGTGTGGAGAGGGGATGTCCTTGCTCCGAATAACTACGTCACGAGGCATGTCTTCTTTTCTAGGGACGGAAGCAGTGATCACGTTTCCGTGCCCAATCGCAAGGTTCTCCCTCGTCAATTTCGTTTAGTTCCGTTGTTTTCATCTAAAATAGGATGGCCATATAAAATCTGCCTGACACCAGTTTGGTACAAAGTTTGAATCTCTTAGACATAGTGCCATAGACTAAATCAAAATGGTATAGCGCCACAATCAGATCAGATGTAATCGTCACCAGTTACATGAACTTGAACTTAGGCTATATGCCATGACTTATATGTTAATGTATGAGATAATCATCTTCATACTCTTTCGCCAATGTTTGCCCACTTTTTTCCTTGCTTTGTTTACAAAGTTTCCCTTCCGCAAATCCCCATATTTCTACCCAATTTGCCCCCTCTCGGAGTCTTTTATCTGCATTTCTCATCCGCATCACCTGGCTGAAGTCTATAAACGCTCCCCTAATCCCTTTCTGCCCGAGGTTGATTTCAAGATCTTTGCGATATGATCTTAAGCAGGATTTGTGGAGCACCAATAAAATGGTCGCACTCATCATGGTGACAATGGCTCGAAACAGGCGTTTTGTACACTTTTTTAGCTGAAAATGACGAAAATTAATGACATCTTTTTGCTTGGTGCCAGATGTACTTAGGTCTCTTAGCAACATAACTTTTCTCCTGGCGGCATTGTCACTCGCATTATCCGTCGTTTCTTTACGTTATCTCAGTCATCGTTGGGCTTGATTTGCATGTTTTCCCGATGCCAAGCGATGGGAAAACGATTTTAATAATTTCCGCTTCTGGATTCCCGCGAGGCAAATTGGTAATCAACCAGCTATAACATAGAACTGCTTAAACGAATCATCACAAAAAATTGTTGTTATTATTTTAAGTAAACGGGAGAGGGAGAAAGCAAAATGTTTATGAATGATTGAACGGTTGCAAATGGACCGTAAACTTTTAGTTGTCTATTGTCTCGACTTCTTATCATTAGGCTCTCTTTAGTTGTAATGCCCAAGTTATAGAGATGCATTGATGTGTTCTAAAACGACGCCTGATCAGACCTATGGCGAGGTGGCCATGTGGTTGCGGAACGGACGATCTTGGTATCATAAATATCGATTCGGTAAGTTGGCTTATAGAGTTTACGACACTGAGCGGCGCCGAATTTGTCTTAAAAAAGAAAGAGAGGGAGAAAGAAAAATAGAAAAAAGAAGGATTGAAATTATAACGTACTGAAAAAAATAAAATACTTTTCGTTTGAAAAGTTCGACACTTCCGTTATATCTTCTTAGGACTAAGAGATATTATGATTCTTTGCGGAATATAAGTTGATTCAACCAAAAGCGATATTCTGATGTAGATTCAGTAGAGCTGGCGGAGAGTTTACGGTTCTTCGCGAGAAAGATGGGCTGCAGACCTCTCCTCACCCGGGTTTGGCGTAGAACTAATTTTTCGGGCAGATTATTGGAGACCTTCAGGAAATCGTCCCTCATAATACATGGTTTTTTTCAGGCAAAAGCGACTTAACCCCCCCCCCCCCCGAAAATATTCTGTATGTTTTGCTGGTTAAGTGCCCTGGTGAGCCAAGGCTTATTCCAATTGCCTATTTTTGTTGTGTCTAATAGTTCAACCTCTCAGCCCAATAGAACAACTGTTTTCACACCTCCAGTAATGAAGTCTCAGTTCTCTAGACAAATCTTTTACCACTGAAGGCACTACTGCAGCTTGTCAGACTCAGCTAAACAATCTATTTTGTACATTCTCTTTGTTATTTGAGAATCTGAGCGCGCTGCCTCTCTGTACGACGCCCTCTACTCGACGGACAATTCATATCTCGCGGACCCGAAAAGTAATTAACCAACAGAGTCATAGTATCTACGTTAGCAGCTATTTTTGAACTTGCTTATCAGTTTCATGGAGGTTAACTACTCGTTAATTTAATAATGTAACCCATTCAGTATTTGACATGGTGAGAGTCCAAAATCTAAACTTAAAATTGTGACTTTGATATCACCCTGAATTTAAGAACAAGAGTAAGTTATTTTGTCTTCGAACAAGCTAGGAGATTACTGCTCTTCGGTCACCTTTCTTTTCTTTATAGTATTGCTGTCTTTCGTTTTTATGTGTTTTTCTAACATTTACTACCCATTTATACAAGCCATATTTTCCTTTCTGATCAGGGACTCGAGTGACATGACAAAATAAACCTCAGTTCCGCTTCTCTTAGGCCAGGCTATCCCCACATTTCCACTTCTCTTGATTTAATCTTGTTGAAAATTATCCGAGCCAGACATAGGCGTACTAGGCAGGGGTCTGGCGATAGCCCCCTCCCCCACTTAAAATGTCGAATTAGGGCTTTTTTCCGTGCGAAATTCATGCCATGGTTGTAAGCCAATATTAGGGAAAATTTCATGGTAAACTACCTCCCACCACTTTTGGAAATGTTTTCATATACGCCAGTGGAATCAGATTGTACATTTCCATTGTTCCAAGAAAAGGCCTAGTTACATCAGAACTTAGGAAAAACTTATCTGTATCACGTTACATATAGTAATTAAACAGGAATTACAGTCTGCAAGTTGCAAATACAGTAGCCCTCATATTCGTGTTAGATATGTTGGCAACAAACTTGAAAACTTTCACACCTTAGGTTTGTACCAGTTCATCTGCGGTAGGGATGATGTGATATGACGTAAGGATGTTCGGGCTAGCACAAGAGTGGGGGAACCTGACACTGTTAATCTATTTTCCTGTATCTCCGAGGTGAAATGTAGTTGTCTTTTCTAACCTACATGTTTATGACTTCCGGTCACTTTATAAACGAGAAAAACCCACATTTTCGTTTACCATGTTTTCATATCCTTCTCCCCACCCATGCATTCCCCCTCCCCCATTCACCCATCTCACCCATCGATTTCAAATCAGTAAAACAATGTCCATCCAAACATTCTGTGCACATTTCCTATAATCTCAAAATCATTGAAGAGAGTTATAAAACCATTACGTGTACTCACCCTTTAAAACGTCAATAGTAGGCCACTTTTCTTATATATTACAAGATTTGCTTGTAATGTGTAATCTGTCCGGAGGGAGACAGGACGTATACACAAACCAAGCACAACAACGTAACACTTGCAAAACCAAGTCCACCAATCAATTATCTGTCTACACAAATTGCTTGCGCAGGCGACATTAGGTCGCGAAAACTTCTCAACGAGCTGTATTTCTATAAAGAAATCATCAAGCTCGAATTTAGCATTAAGGACAAAGTGGACAGCATTAAGTCACATACAACGGAAGCAGGTAACATCGTAAGCAATATCCCACATGCTGAGAAACGTTCAAAGGTAAACTTGCAGCGATTACTCCGCCTGCAAGTTTTTTTTCCTTACTAATTGTAGCCGGGGCAAATCAAATATGAAATTTAATCGTGAGGATCGTAACTTTGACGACTTTGTATTGCGTCGTGCGGTAGTGGTCAATCAAGGTTCGTGACACTAGTAACGATAGACAATGCACGCTGCTCTAGTTCCATTATTGTTTCTTATTATTTTGTGACCTGATTCCATTGATCTAACTTCCTATTAGTTTAATGATTTAACCAAGGATCGAAGAAAAGTTGCCATGCAATGGAGGTCTTGTTTTTGTTTAACGTTAGTTTTTAAATTGTAAAGAAGACATTGGATCATCGTTTTCTAGGTTTTACTGTAAAACAAACTTGTTTATCTTTCTTTGCTCACATAGAAGAAGCTGGCGACAGCATAATGAATGAGCAAAATGTGACTTTTGATTTTCTTTCTTCTTACATAAACGTTTATTTTTTCCTTCTCGTTAGTTTCGAATTGAATATAAACTAGACTTCTTCGAGACCCATACAAATGTTCTCAATGAGTTTGTGCTGATTTCATTTTATGGCCAGGAGTAAGCTGGTAAGGGAGAAAAAAAGAAGGAATTGGAAATGTGAAATTGGAAACGACAACGTGGCTGCACAATTATCGACTCCTCCTCGATTTAGGCAGGTGTTGGAACAATGGAAGGTGATTAGAAGTCAGAAACCAGGTCAGCCAAACAGACGAATAACATCGTCAATAAACAGACAAACATAACGAAGCTTTTGTTACATTTTTTTTTCTTTTTGTAAAGCATCTACATGGAAGTCTTCAATGGTGTCATCGATGGACGGTATTTTACATTGAATGTATACGTATACCAATGCGTATGGTACTTACGTATGTAGTTACTCAAGCCTGTACGCTTTGTTATTTGTCGTCCAGCCAGCAATGTCTAGAAGTTTAAAATATGAATATGCTATATAGATTGAAAATAGAAAATCTTTAGTCAAACTTTTACCCTCATAGCGGCATTTCTGCAGGTGTTGAAGTGTTGAAGGGATGGGGGGGGGGGGGCAGAAATCCGCCTTAAATGCCCATGCCTTGTCTTTGTTCACCGTGAGGCCATTCTACCTTTTGAAGAATCTGATAAGTACTCTACTTTTGCAACATGTTACCTGAACCAGACCACTTCTGACAAAATACTTTTTAAAGAAATGATTAACTTTCAAGATCATATAAACATTTTACTTTAAAAAACTAAAAGCATGTGTAATGTGTGTATGGTACAATGTTATAACAACCAAAAACAGTAGGGTTCTTCCTCACAATGTGACGAATCTATATTCCAAGTATGGTAATATACCGAAGAAAATTTATTGAGAAAAAGTGAAAAATAAAAGCATGAATGGGATTTGAACCAGGTAACCGAGCACTACACCATCAACATACATTAAGTGTAGGCTATTTTAAATCATCTTTCACACAAGTCCATCATTAGTTAATTAAAACTAGAATAACTAATTAATGTAACAGACTTATGCTTGTGAAAGGATAACTGTCTGTAATATTATCCGTGGAGTGGTACAAACATTCAGCCCTCCCTTTCCGTTGGTCACCAAACGAAACAGTTTGGAGGTACCGGTACGTCCCACACACGATTCTTGAGATATGGTGATAACGAGCAGTTTACTAGGTTTCGTAATTTCACGTTTGGTGACCATTGTTTTTTAGGCCTTGAATGGCATTTGCTTTAAAGCGGCACATTGAGTTGGTTCATGAAATTCACGAAATTTTGCCAAACCTGTTAAGTTTTCTTCATATACTAATGACAAATGGTCAAACTTAAACAACCCCCACATTTTGCATACAAATAAATATTTCATAAATGAGTAATAAACAATTCAATTCGGTTTTCAAAAATTCGTGACCAGACACTTTTTCAAATTATGCACACAACCGTTACAAGCCAGGATACCAAAAAATTCACAATTTTAGCTTTATGCGTAACTATTGGATGTGAAACTTGACTAATTATGCTAATAATAATCATTGTCATGTGGTAGTACCCTCCAACACCCTCGTTAAGTTATCGATATCAACTCAATGTGCCCCTTTAAGACGCTAAGCGACCACGAATGTGGAAGAAGCCTATGGCTTACAAATTACAACTTCACGTCGGGTGGATAACCAGCTAAACAGTTACAATTTAGATAAAATGACCTCTGACCGCCATCAAACACAAGAGGAACCTTCCTCGCAATATGACAAATCTATATGCCCAGTATAGACAGTATCCTTCATTGCATGCTATCTTGAGATAACTTGTTTACAATCGGTTTACAAGTTTTTCGTAGTTTCACCTACAATTCTTTTTCTCGTAGTGACAAATTTATATACAAAAAAAAAAATACACGTGTCCATCTTCCCTATCTTAAAATATTGTGTTTACAAGTATTTCGGTTTTGACCTCTGGTGACCACAAATGACCTCTGATCTCCAACAAAACCAAAAGGCTTCTTTCTCTCATTGTGGCAGATCTATATGTGTGAAAGCAGTGAGTTGTTATGGAGGTACATAACAACTCCCTGGTGAAAGTATACACTGTTAAAACACTGTTTAAAATTTTTAAACAACCACATATTAACCAGTGAATCGCTCAATGTTGTTTAAATTTCAAACAACCTTGCTTGAAATTTGAACAACAGTGTTTAAATTTCAAACAACCTTGTTTGAAATTTAAACAACATTGAGCGATTCACTGGTTAATATGTGGTTGTTTAAAAAATTTAAACAGTGTTTTAACAGTGTACATCATTCCTGTCTTGAGAAAACATGCCTTTTGGCTTTCTATATATTTTGCATTATGTCAAAAGCAAAGAATGTGTTTTTGTGGCCAGTTAAGCGCCCATCTTATGCTTTGTGGAGATGGTAAATGTTTCCTTTTAATACTCACAATTTCGTTTATTCCACAGCTGATGGGATCTTGGCCACTGGGTTACGGACAGCGCTCCGCGCTTTAGCTAGTGACGTCAACTTTTTGCGCTCTTTGGTCCTTTCATCCTGACGTCACATCCTTGACAAAATCCTGACTACTCGACGGCGTAATGCTTTTCCATTTTAAATAAAGTGAATAACTTTCAAACTTGACATCTCATCATTGCAACTTAACAAGATTTAAAGATGGCAGTTGGACTAAAGATTGTCACATTTCACACCTTTTATTACAAATCTGAAACTTTAGAGTTAAGGTGTGTCCTTCAAGTTTACCCCTTAGTACGGCTAATTTCTACCGCAGAAAAATGTATTGTGGCATTTTATTTAAATTGATGAAGATTTTGTTTTCGAACAAACTTTTCTCTTTGATTAAACTTTCGCTTTACAACAGCACAACTTGACCCTTAAACAAGGACGAGGGGGGGGGGGGGGTAAGGGTGAGATTAAGGTCGTCTTAAAGTTAGGATCCAGTTTCGCGCCCAAGGAAGCCAGGGGGTGCCCACTAGACAATGTTCACCCCTCCCCTAAAAATTCAAATTACCGTTGCCTCAATGTATTTTAGCATATTTCACCCCCTTAAAAAATTCTTACCCCCTGGAACTAATTTCACCTCCTTCTGTGCCTTATCTAGCTTCGGGCTGAGTTCACTTGTTACTATACTTAGCTATAGATAGACAAGATGGTCTTCGTCATGACCCGACCAAACACAAACTAAAGTGCCTCAAATTTAAACTAACTTAAAATCCTCTTTTTCAGCAATTTAGCCTACGCGGAATAGCCTGTTAACAAATCCAAAGTGTGTCATAAGGACAATTCTTCTTTAACAAGAGTCAGAGAAAATAAAAAGGAAACTTGAATACATTTTAACGTCTGCCGACTCGGAGTCTTCCTGGCCTTTTTTCGTAACTTCCTGTTTCAATTGTGCCGTCGCCAGTCTAAATTTTCCCAATAAATAATCAATCTTCGGGATTGCCACCAATTCTTTGTGCGTCAAACACACAAAGAACGTTTTTCATTTATTCAATTTTGAAAACATTATGCAAATAATGGGTAGATATTATGCAAAAAACTAAGTCAGGTTTTCTGTACATTAAACAACTGTTATCGGACTGCAAGCCTTGCATTCATGGTTTGTTCAAATATTGAGAACTTTTTTGTTTTCTCTTCTCCACAGTTGATTCCTAGGGCTATATATAAATAATTTAAACAACGCTTGGCTTGCCTGGTTTCCTTTTTTTACATAACATTAGAGGAGACCTTGGCATTTGCAAAAAAAGAGATTAAATCTTACATTTTTACGACTTTATCAAGTACTGTAATATCAGCTGTATGACTGTTATGGTTGGTTGAGAGTTCTTTTTTAATGTTTCGTACAGTAAAGTTGCCAAAGGGGTTATGTCGTGTGCATATAAAAGATAGAGTAAGAACATAAACCTTCGTTGGTGTCCCTTGGCCATAGGAGTGAGACCTAGAAACTTGACAGATATCGCACGTTGTGTTAACATAGTCTCGGCCGATATAGCTTTGTATAGTAAAAACAGCTCTCTTTGGTGGCATGTCACCATAGCTTCAAATGGGGTAATAGCCTATACCTATACACTTGTGATGCAATCATGTCTTTATACTCAAACGTAATAGTATAGGCTTTATGGTGACGTCAGATTCAAGGTATCACGAAAAACGGCTGAGGTAGACGGAGGGTGTCAACATTCAAAAATAGTAGACAACGTCTCCAAGAAATATTGGTATTTTAAACTATTGTGAACTACTTATTCAAAAAGAAATCTTCCGCGGAATAGGTAACGTACGACACTAGTCCCTGAAACGTTTTGACGAAAAATATCAACGAAATTGCTACAGGGGATGTGCACAATTTAGATGGGTTCATAATGTAGCAAATGAAGTGCTCAGTTTTAGTAAAATCAGATGAATTCGGGATATTTAGCCATTTTCCACTACATCTTTCCTTGTGCAAATTCGTGTTTTGATTCAATTACTGTCAAAACAACACATTGTCATAATACAGAAGCTCCTTAAGTTTAAACTTTTCAACGGTTTCTGAAAAGAATCTTTTTAAACATAAAAGCCTGCCATGAGCTTCCATATATGAGGGGTTGCTTATGCCAGTTGGAAACAGAGATAATCGAGCGTCCAGCCAAAGGGTGGGGAAAGGGGAGGGGGCTTAATCGACAACATTTAAGTGCGAAAACATATTGTTAAGAAACACATGTTTCTTGGGAAAATATTCAGATAGGCGTCCCTCTGTTCCCTAAACCTGAAATTCTCACTATGAAGGATCGCCCTGAGGCGGACCCCTGGACCGCACATATTGGGAGGCAAAGCTGTTCGGTCCGGTGTTGACTCTGGCGTCGCTAGGTTAGTAGTGTGATCTAAATCCACTTCTAACCAAACCCTGTCTACGAGTCTTACGACGATACAGAGGACACAAAATGACAGGCCAGATTCAGTGTTCAAGTAGAATGCAGAGGTAATGGAGAGGCCCTACTATGAGCTTACAAGTGTCCTCAATTGTTGAAGTGAATCCCGTATGCTTGTGGGCACTACTCCATAAGGTTTAGCTATGAACTCTTGTTTGTCAATTAGGCATCCAAGTTTACAGTACTCTTGCAGAATAAACACATTTCAATTAGGAAAAGACAATTTAAATTATCAATTATGAACAGAGTTAAAGATAAAAATACATAATATCATGTACACTATTCTTCTTGACTACAGTATCTTTTACCATGTTCTTCAAATATACTACTAGAGTAATTAAAAATCACAGTCCAGATATTTGTGTAACGCTTTGATTTCCGATTACCGGTATACCGGATCACAGACTAACACATGCATGTAAAGCGTCAAATGCTGAGAGAGATTGGTAAGTCGAGTGTTTGTGATTCTTCGGGGTCGTAGCTGAGGGGTGGGGCAAGGGACGTTGTAGGTGGCACTGAGCACTGTTGCCAGAGATCCTAGTGCAAAAAACGTTGAAAATTAGCACGGTTGCAATTAGGATGGGAAAAGGGTGGACCGCAACAATCTGTACGCAATACCTCTGATCACTATAACTTTGAGTTTATAAAATAAAAGAATGACTTTAAAAACCCAAACGCCATTCACATATTAGGCCTCCAGCTTTCAGTAGGGTCGTCGAGTTTTTAGCCTCATGGGTGTTTTGACGAAGGGCCCTCTCCTGGTCTGAGTAAAAGTTTAAACTATTTCCAGTGCCAGTAGATCCATCGTGATTGTGGTGCTATGTTGCAGTTACCCCGGTTGCCCCGCCCTATTGACCACCCTGGCTTTTAGACTTAAATATCTCTTCTGATTGTAGTTCTTTTAGTTTTATCCTTCGGCTGCGGTTGTTCGGACTTCAGAAAAAATGTTGTTATCTTGTTTTCTTTGGGCGTCACTCTGGCTTGCTACCCGAGTCTAGTGTATCGTCTTTTTTGTATTTACTCCCCTGTAAATCTTATTTTCATAACTCAAAAAATGAACTGAGAACGTATTGCTGCTGTCTTATGTATCGATAGCTCTGTAGCTACTAGCTTGGAAATTTACATGCAATTTCGTTTAAGTAGTTCAGCCTCACTTGAACTCTTGTCTCCCCCTCAGTCCTAGTTAATTCCATTGTGCGCTCTTTGAATCGAAGAAGATAAATTAACAACAATCATTTAGAACCATCTTGATGATTATTAAAAATGAAACAAAACAAAATAAGAAAAAAATTGAAACAGGATGAAAAAGAATTAAGGAGTAAAGAAGTGACGCTTCGTTGCTTGCCGTCGGCACCATGCTGCTACGTGCCTACTCTTGTCAACCAGTCAGAGGCGATCCCGAGAGCACACGCGGTTTCTGCGCTAAATAGGCGCCTATTCACTTCAGCAGCTAGGCGAGGATCCTTCGTTTATTGTTTGATGACGTCTCTTTACTTACAGACAGGATGTCGAGTTGGTTCGTCTGTTTGTAATGTTTCTTCCTTCTATGTGTGTCATTCACATCCAGGGTATACCGAGAACAATGGCACTCACACGGTCATTTACCAGTAGTAGCAACTTATTCCTCGGATCGTTCTGATGCCAGGCGTTTCAGACCATTTCCTTTAATTCATCATTAGCAGACAGCACTAATTATTTGCTGGAGCCGTTCGCTGTTTGACGACTGCGGCTCCAAATCATATTTTTACCAAATTTATGATTCTGTATTTAAACACACGTTCCGGTGAAAAGAGAATACGCTGTCTTTCCGTTAAATTGAAATGATTAAGACAGTTACAGTGATACAATTCGGTGTAATGAATGGTTGCTAGGGAACTGAATATTCATATCTGCATTCGTGAGCGCATTCACTTCGTGTCAACGACCCACAGAGTTCAAATACCCTTGTCACTTTATAACTCGAGCTTAGCTTGCTTTCATAGTACCATTAAACGATAGGCGACGGACAGGATTGATCGACAGACTTTAACAGTACTGTCCTGCTGATTCATTTTGTGGTTTTAGCGGTAAGTGAGATTATTCATGACTAGGGGAAATTTCTAATCTTACAAGTTATAATTCCTATTCGTTCTCTTCACTGGGACTTTATCTTTTTTCGCAGTAAATTTTCGAGAGACGAATGCAGCAATAGTCTGCGAAGAGCATTCATATCCCACGAACGCGTCTCATACCCCAGACTTTTCCATAATAAGCCTGTGTTTTTTACACATTTTTGATTTACCCTAGGGCCTAATTGGCCGTTGGGTGATTGCTGAAAGAAAAGTGAAGTAGGATGGAAAACTGAAAATTACAAAATACGGTTCTGAATTCAGTGAGCCTACTGTATGCTGTGTTCGTTTCTATAACCCTGTTATACCTACCATTAAGCAATTCTCGGTTTAAACATCTGTTGTGCTCCAGTATGAAATATTCTGATTATTGAAGGAGTATTGGAGTAAAATTCTTAGAAAGCTAACAGATTTCTGTGAAAGTAGGCACTGAGGATGGTACCGCGTTCTTTGGGGGGGGGGGGGGATTGACACACAAACTCCTCACCTCCACATTCTCCGCTCTTTACACTTCTCTGATGTAGATCTGTCTATTCGTCATTCAGGCGCGTAGCCAGAAATTTGCCAAGGAGGGTGCGAAGCCTGTAGGCAAACTATCTAAGCGTAGCGCCACCATAAGTTGGCGCGAAGCGTAGAAGAAAATTTTTGGCAGAAAATGATTCCCAGATCGCTGGAAATGACACTTCCCAGGCCTTGTAAGTTGCCTCTAATTTTTTTTTTTATTTTTTACTATAAAGCATTATAAAAAATACAAAAAATATGCTCAAGGAGGGGGAGGTTTCCTCCTTGCCCGCCCCCCCCCCGGCTACGCGCCCGTCGTCATTTCATCCATACAATGATACTTACATTGTTTAATCTTGCAGAACTAATTTCTTCCTCCTATTTAATATAAAATTGTAGAGTTGTATGCCAACAAAATTTTGAAGAGATATGTTCTAGTTGCAGGAAAGATATGTGTTCTGGCTTTTATACGGTACAGTTAAAATCTAATTAAAGGATAGGATTTCCAGATTGCAGAGCTGCAGTTTGAATTGTTCTGATTTAACTTTTTCCAAACACAGATTTAGGCTATGTGTTTTTATATGCACGTGACTTTTCAAGGAGTTAGGTTGCGCCTTCGAGTTCAACTTCCCCGCAGTCCGTTTATATAATGAGAACTTCAATCGGAATGCAAGCGAAATAGGCTATAGGTGATGGAAAAATTGGCATTTTCATTCTATTCAATGTGAAAGAAAGAGAGATACTAATGAAACATAACCAAACCTCGACAATTGCAGCAAATTCTCTATCTATCCTTCCGCTGCTTATCGGTATAGCGCCCTCGGCTTAAACTTCCTTAGTTTTTTTTTTTTTTTCGTCTGAGCGCTGTTCCCACTCTTTCGATTTATTGTCAGTTGAACCGAAGCCTTTCGACTGGTATACATGTTCACATTTTGCTTCCTATGGGAAGCTTACGCATAGACTTAAAGCTTCACAATAAAATTGTGCGACGAACTACGCAGGCTGGATCAGATTTCTAACTTTCACTAGGCAGCTGTGAGCTCCTTGCTTCTACAGTGTCACAAAAATAGCCATTGTCAAAATACCTGAAAGGCTAATAATCCCAAAGTTTTGTTCAAGATGGAATGGCAGAGGGAGGGAAAAGGACAGGCCTATATTTTTTATTCATATGTAATTCCGCATTTTAAGAAGAAAGTACAAGCTGATTGGACTTCAGAACTGACTATATTAGAGTGTGACACCTGCGTAGCCGTCATTGGCACACAATCACGCTTAGAAGCACAGATACTCTCATACTGTCATAGGTCTAATGTGGCTTCAAAACAGCAGAGGCTGAAAAAATCAGCTGCTCGCTTGCCAGGATGGTAAGAAGTATACGAACCTATCTACATAGTCACGGACAGGGTGGCTCCGTCTGTTCCTCGTGCTGTCGTGCGTATCGGATAACGCTAATGACAGGCGGAAATTAAACAAGGACGAACAATGATCGACAGCTTGCTTTCCTATGCATTGCGTGATACTGACGCTGGTAATATTCTCTTAATTAAAATGTGGCACATTCAATAGAAAATTGTTGGTAGTAGTCGAATCATTCGTTGAAAGTAGAAAAAATAATGACAGTTTCTATAAACTAACATACGAATATACTTCCACATACCAACTAGCCGGGTGAGCTGGTCTCTTTCTAAATCGGTGAAATACCTTATAGGCCTAGTTGCTTTTTGAATGAGCAAACAAGCTCGTTACGTAGGTTTCACGCCAAATGACCTTTATCAGCTAAAATGTGTATGCTCCCTATGAACAGTAAATATCGAGTACGTCTAAGTTTCAAAGAACTGTAACCACTTATCAGGGGAATGGGGATACATATCGATTGGTGCATAAAGCCTCATCTCTTCTTACTATGGACTAAAAAGACATTATTCTGTGTTCAAATGCTCGCAAACCGACAAGCGGGCAGACTTTAAAGGCATATTACAGTGGCATTTCACAAGGGTCTCAAGTGAAAAAGAAAAAGAAAATATAATTTATTTTCTTCAAACCCTGTAGCAATGCTCTGCTCTTAACTCATGATCTTATTTCAGAGAATTAGTTTGTTTTGCCAACAAATACCTCCAGTTCTCACCAAGGTCACAGAATGTAATGTTAAGTGGACACATTCAGTGGCGTAGCTACGTGGGGCTTGGGGGGCGCGAGCCCCCACAAAATCGCCGCGCCCCCAAGAGCCCCCCACTGGCGATCTGGGCTAAAAAAAATTCACCCACTCTGGATAATTTTGAATAGATTCGGATTGATTGTGACAAACTCAATGTATCTGAGAATACAATAAAGCCAAAGTTTACATTTTTCCACCAAGATTGCACATCTTGATGGCTGTTATCAAGCCTTGCAAGTGTCATTTCCTGCGATCTGGGATGTATTAATAAAATCTCAAATTTTCTTGGAACGCTCCGGGCCAACCTATGGTGGCGCTCCGCTTAGATGGTAACGGGATTCAAACTTGCAATTCTTGGACCCCAAGTCCGGCCAGCTGAGCTAATCCGTCCTCACAGAAATGTGTTTGAGAATAAAATAAAATCAAAGTTTATGATTTTTTCTCAAAAATGGCACATCATGATGGGCAGCTATCAGCCTGGCAAGTGCCATTTCCGGGGATCTGGGATGCATTAAAATCTCAAATTTTCTTGGAACACTCCACGCTAACCTATGGTGGCGCTCCGCTTAGACATTAAACGCAGTGGCTTACATGGGGGAGGCCATTGGGCCATGCCCCCTCCTCTGTGATGCCGACTTTTTTTAGTTCCTAAAAATACGTAAATTGTTTAACACAAATATTACTTCAAAAGGTAGCATATATGGCACCAGATTACATATACGAACACCTAATTTTTCAAAAATTTTCAAAGGGGGAAGGGGGCCCCTCCCCCAGACCAGCGATCACACAACATACTGCATGTCCCCCGTGAGAGAAATCCTGGGTACTCCAGTGAGTAAACGGATTCAAACTTGCAATCCTTGGACCCTAAGTCCGACCAGCTGAGCTTATCCGTCCTCACAGAAATGTGCTGGAGAATAAAATAAAATCAAACTTTACATTTTGTTCACAAAAATTGCACTTCTTGATGGCTACTATCAAGCCTGGCGAGTGCCATTTCCGGGGATCTGGGATGTATTAAAATCTCAAATTTTCTTGGTACGCTCCGCGCCAACCTATGGTGGCGCTCCGCCTAGATAGTAAACGGGAGCCCTCCCACAAAAATTTCCAGCCCTCCAGTCCTCCCCCCCCCCCCAACAAAAAATCCTAGCTACGCCACTGGGCACATTGCCTCAGATTCCTTTTGTTATTTTACATTTGAATGTCCTGTTGTTCTTGAAATTTGGTACTCTTGGAATTTCTGAATATCTTTCCATGTAGATCTAGCATAAAAACTACACCATATATAGAGGAACTTAACAAACAAAGTCGTTAAATATTCCCTACAAGGGTGTCAATATCATCCTGATCATAAAGAAATACAATGCTATGTCTAATCAATGTGCCGCAATGACATCACATTTTCTCCCATGATGCACTGTATCTCTTTAAAAAGTTACAGTTCTTTGAAAATTAGTCTGTAGTTAATTAGTTCTTTAAATCTTCTAAATGCTACATGCTATTGAGATGCGGTTTTCACCTCCTAACACAGAAATTTTTTTCTGCATTTTTTTGAAGTCATTGAAGTTAGTCCCTAGAAAACCCCTTTAAACATGGTCGAAGTACAAGATCAAAATAATCGTGGGAATTTTATGTTATGCTCATTTCAATCGGATACCTACCGGCAGAGTTGAAATGAACTGGCTAAATGTAGTACTATGCACCTTCCTGTTAATGATAAGAGTTAATTAATTCGGTCGATTTCCAGTCAAAAGTACATTATCACCGTCTCCAAACATTAGATTAGATCGTCTACAAACACGACAGCAAAAGGAGGTCAGACCTTTCAAATCGAGATAAAATATGAAAGCACATTGATTGATCCTTACAAGAAGATGACATCACTTTTTCAGGAAATTACAGGAAGACTTATAAAAAAGCAGACAACACGTGATAGACTGTGTAAGGTCCTCTAAATGCAAACAAAAGTAAACTACAGAAATAGAACTTTTCGAGCAAAAAGTGAAGGGAAAAAGATAAGGGGGAGGGGGGTCGGTTGGATATATGTGAAAGAAGGGGAATATCAATTGCTCTATTTCCAACCGGTTTTGCAATTTCTAACAAAAAATTACTTAACAGGCCTAATGGACTGAAATACTGAAATGTTAACTTTTGCCAATTCTGAAAAATTTTAAATGGAGACTGAATAAAAAGTGGAGTTTTTGGATCCGAAATATTGAGGATAATTTTGCCGATTCCGAACATTTTTTCTGAAGATTTTGTGAATCTAACTTTTTAAGTACAGACCGATAACATTTCAAAATTAGACCTGACATTTTCTCATCTTGCAGATTTAACAACACTTTGAACATCACTTTTCTTCCTTTTTATGCTATATACTGTGATGAGAGTTAAACTGAGAAATCAAGCAAAAGTATGTTGATTCATCGTCAGTTACTCCAGGAGCAATGATCATGATGTTGACACTTTTCTAGATGAAATGAGTCCGTCATATCTGTGACTGCGGTTGATTGAACGAGACAGGTACAGAGTAATATTCAACACATCATTAAATATTTGTTCACGATAAACCCACGTCGTCGGCAATAAGGCGACGGTGAACGTTGCCGAGAATTCGCGGGCAGCTCCTCGTTAAACACTCACTCACGTCAAGCTATCAAAAGAAACACTTGACGCAAATGAAACATTAATAGCCTACGGAACAAAAGCGGGGAAAAGGTCTCGCAGTTACCCCTCGTATTCTCTCCAGTCTGCCCTCCAACCTTCTGCGAATTTGTCCGCCAACTCAAAAATTCTCGCCAATCATATTGGCGATAAATCATAATTTGTTTTTACCCAGAGCGCCCAACTCAACTGTTTGACGCCCCTGTGGCATCCACGAACGACTCGAAAGGGTCCTCCGGGGAAAAATTACCCCGGCCACGTCAGCCTTTCGATATGCCTTCCTTCCTGCAGCCTATCTGTCCGTTAAAGATCTTCGTTTCTCTTTGCGTGTTGCCCATAAATAAAATATGATTTTTCGGGCTCCGTTTAAGTACGGAGGCGTCGAGTGCCACTTTCATTCGTCTTAGAACAAACCACTCACTTCATGGATAGCGAGTGGGTTCATACGTCGTTATGTGCAGATAAATAGTCCAAAAATAATGAGTTAATTATATCTTGGACATAAATTTGGTTCAACGGCGGCAGGGAAGATGCATTCTCCCGGGATAGAGTTATACTGCTCTTAGCTAAGCAAAAGAGGAGGGAAATTGGAACGAAAGCATAGTTATGCGGTCGAGAGCCAAACAAGTAAAACATCCACGATGCACATAGCTCTTGTGACTGAGGCCAAGTGATTGTACCAAATTAGACTGTCTAGATGGAGACCGAGTGTGATCTCTCAGAATCACAAGCGACGCCAGGTTACAGAGTTGTTGACCTCGAACTCGACTTACGGAGTTGTTATGACCCTAACTCAGGCAAAAAAAAAAAAAAAAGTTAAAAAACTTAAAACCCTCGTCTGCTTTGACGTATGAGGAAGGACACTTGAACTTTCCTAAAGCAGCCTACTACTTCCTCTTAACGGGAACTCCTGGTTTCTTACATTATCTCAAACCAGTCCACAATCTTCACAGACGAACCACCAGAGTGCCTCTCGCTCCTTATTCTTTCTTTTCTTATAAATAACTCCCAGGGGGGGGGGTAAACCTGAACTTTTATGATGAACTTTTAGATGAGCATGATAAAGCAACAATTCATTAACAATTAAAAACAAACATCGTCATACCTTTTTCTATACTCGCGTTTATGGTTATTTGTTAGCTGCAACAGGGGGCAGCCATTTGTAAGTATAACGACTAGCAGTGGTTCATGTAAGTCATATAGCCACACATTGTAGGATATATGTTCTATCAAATCCTTCAAACTTCCACCTCCATTAATTGTATTGACAGAACTACAGTCAGCATGAACATTTTCAACTTTCTTCAGAAAAAAATCTATGTCTAAGTTGTATGTTTCATGAAACGATGGTCAGCTCATATACTTTAAATTCTTAAAACATAAAATAAACAAATGTGATCAAATAAAGAAAGAGAGTGCAATATGGTCATATTGGTGTTCTACAGACTTAAACATTTACATAGTGAATATAGTGCTCCTTTTCCAAGTGAAAGCTATAAGTAGGTCTAATACCTTGATCATAACATTTGTCAGAGGTCAGTTTTAGTGCCGCCTCGCATTTTGTAGAACAGCATATCTGTTCAGAAGAGCTTAGAGTTGGGAACAAAATAAAGAGTAGGCTATGTCTCGTTATTTTACAACTCTCGGTACCTTACACTACTTTACACTGTAATTCTGTTTGTACAAACTTAAATGTCCTACATAAGGAATATCTTGCCCGGCTTTCAAATTTCAAATGTCACACAGAGATGGCACCAGAAGGATCGGGGTGGAAAGAGAGAGCCAGGTCGGGAAGGTCAAGCCTCCCCCCCCCCCGGCAGTCAGGAAAGAATCAGAATACTTTTTCCAAAGTCCCCTCGACTCTCTGGCGAAGAGCCGAAGAACAAAACCATACGTTACTCCCGAAGGAGTTCTGCTCTCCAAAGAAACCACGTACCACGAAGGGACACAAGACTTAACACGATCAACCTTGACCTTCAGACCTCTACATCATCATCATTAATGTAATATTTTCTTTATCTTTATGATCGTCATAATATAGAAAAAAAGTTAAGCTGATCTTTTCGTTGGTTTGTGAGGATATTTTTTAATTTCGTCAGGCCCACAGTGGGCACTAACAAACTTATCCCCAATAAGGTTAGTCACTCCAACGGTAGAAATGAGTTTGCTCTCCAGGAAGGCAAATTCTTTAATACTACCCCAAAAATCTCGGTGCGCTTAGCGCGTTGTGAAGTGTCGTCTTTCTTTCATAGTTTGGTTTCATATGTAACCTCCTATCAAATGGCATATGAAGACAAATATTGCTTAAAAAGAGTTTGCTGCAAAAGTTGGGAATTCCATCCTAAATCGCGTGGTTGTTCTCTTGAATTTGTTAAATGTTAGCCCACATAGAGTAAATAAGTTGGGAAACATATGCTCAGGACAGTTGGCCGGTAAGCTTGAATGGACGCTATCTCTAGTAGAGGTCAGTCCCCCAAACATGTGTTTGATGTTATTTACGGTAGTTCTCAGTGAGGATGATGAGATTCTTCTGTGTATCCTAAAACCTCCAGCGCACTCCACGTCCTGTCTTTACCTAAGCCTTAAACAGTTAGCACCACACTTGTGTATTGTGTAAAATCAGTAAGCTCCCTGGTAAAACCTCGTACGACAAAGTCATGGTAATTTACAAAAGTTTTAATCCTCCTTTACCTAACCCCCAGTGCCCAGGTAGCATACTTATATCTAATTCTTCATTGACGGACACTAAATCTGGTCGATTTCGTGGCCTCTGGACCCTTCCAAAGTTCTAGACAGGCGCAATCCTATACCCCTTACAGGAAAGCTTGTGAGTAGGCCTTTCCCACTGGTTTTCAAGGTTTGAGCTACAAGAGCTTTCTAATGGGGTTTCCCCTTTGAAACTTTCTCACAGCGGTGACACAAAGCCAAAAAATTGCATACCTTGAATACTTACAATTTCCATCCTTTTTGCACGATGAAGTGGAATGTCATATTTTCTGACCTTTGTCCAAACATGGTTAGGCTGAGGTCGGCTTTTGTCCCTTTACGGCACTGCTCTCTCAGGACTACCTCCTTTAAAATTTCTTGCATCCGCCCTGCCAAGATTTATTTTTAACGTTGTTGATCTCTTCTAAAACAATGGGAAGATGAAAGCAATAAAACTTCACAAAGCATTGCACTTTTTTTTTTATTTTTTTTTTAAGAATCATCGGTGTTTCCGTAAGTATTTTGTATAACTTATAACTGCCATGTTAATGTGATTTGTTCAAGCTTGGATTCCAGAGATCGATCCATTGTGGGTGATTCAATGTTTGGTGGAATTCAGAGACATCAAACTTTAGACCGAATCATAATTCCCTGATAGCACACAGAATTGGCATTACGTTGGGCCAATGTAATGCCAACTGTTGCCAACCATGCATTGGCCCAACCATGGGCGTCCGCAGAAAAAAATTCAGGGGGCAAAATTTTTTAGGGGGCCCAACTTTTTTCATGGGAAATATTTTACTCCCAGAAAGAGTTTAGATGCTACTTTCACACAAAGGCGCAGCCAGGAATTTGTCAAGGGGGGGGGGGGAGCCCATAGACAGACTCTCAGCGCTCAGCGCCACCATGAGTTGGCGCGGAGCGCAAGAAGATTTTGGCCCAAAATGCTTCCCGGATCGCTAGAAAATGGCACTTCCAACGCCTATTTACCGCATATAAAAAGGGGAAACACTAGCAATATCTTAAAATATAAACTTAAAAAAATACCAAAAATATGCTGGGGGCTGCTGGGGCTTGAGTATTGTTGATATTTTTATTAAATTCCTGTTTTGAGAGTAGAAATTCAAACTGAGTAAACTGTTTAGAAATGTTAATGTTATATTTTCTTCGTTTTTTCAAGTTTTTGATTTTCCAGGGGAAAGTGTTCCCCTGCCCCCCCCCCCGGGCGTCCATGGGCCCAACGCATTGCGATTAAGGGTCTTTCCAAAGGAAAAAAAAGCTTACGTCTTGTGGCCTTCTAGGGGCTGTGGGCTGAGCGTCCTTGGTACCAGCAATGGAGAGGTGCCATGCTACAGCCCCACAATGTCGCTGAATAATGAGAATTTCCAAACACATCGTCGGTGCAAAGCTTTGCCAAAGATAGCACCATTTTGTATCCACGCCATCTTACAAATACGAAAATTTCTCAAAGGGGAGGGAAAACAGGGCTACACCTTTCCGTTATACCCATCAATAAACAAGAAGAAGAATTTCTAACTTACCTGACCAGTTCAAAGCTTTGCCAAAGAAAGTACCATTTTACATTCAAGAAACTATACATAAACAAAAATTCTCAGTTAGAGGAAGAGGGTGTCACTCAGTAGACTGCAGCCCAGAACTAAGAAAAATTCAATAAATGATGAGAATTTTTAAAGTACTACGATCAGTTCAAAGCTTTGCCAAAGATAGCACCATTTTACTACATCTAAGCCACCTGAAATGAAGAACACTTTCAGTAGGGGAGGGGGAACCTCCTTTATACCTATCCATCAGGAAGACTCCCTGTACGGGTTGACGAAGGAAGGATCCACTGGGTGCCAACTGCCCTCGGTACCGTGCGCCACTGATTAAATTACTCAGACATTAGTTCTTGATTGGCCCAATGTTATAATAACCACGCACGTACCATATTCTGACTGTAATAGTGAGAACCTCCCCCCCCCCCCCCATTGGGGTGGAGTGTCCCTCATTCAGAAATATCTTGGCGCCACCCCATGTGACGATCCGCATTTTCTTTTGTTCTTCCTTCATTACGATTGGGTAAACTGGTAAACAGGGGTAGCGCCAGGATTTGCCCGAGAGGGGGGACAAGCTCCCCGACGGGGAAGTGCCAGCATCCCGAAGCCTCGACGAGGGCGATAAAGTGCCGAAATGATGTTTGAAGCAAAATTTTGGCGCGCGAAGCGAGCCGAAAATTTCAAGCTCTTATTGGGTAAAATTTGAAAAAAAGTTGAGCTTTTACCATGGAAAATTTGAAAAATCTGGGCTTTTAACGAAGAAAATTGGAAAATTTGGGGGTTTTATTGAAGAATTTGCCCTTATTTAGACCAAAATTAGGTAGATCGTCGGGGAGACTGGAAGTTGTCGGCGACTACATATATTATCGTATACATAACAGCTCCCTGACAAAACCGGAAAATTTCCCTGACGGGGGGGGGGCAGTCTTCCCCGACAGAGGGGCCATGGCCACCTTCCCCCCACCTGGAGCCACCACTGCTGGTAACACAGTGTCGTAGCATGACTACAATTTTTCTTTCTCTGGGGAGGGGGAGGGGAGTTAAGTGGCTCGAGTCGACTTGACCTGAATCGAATCAAATCAAATATAAATCTAGACTAACGATACATAACGATTTTCACGAGACTTAAGCGCGTCTTGTATCATTACACTAGCAGCCACAACTCATAAGCAATAGGCATATTTTTACATGGAGCTGTTTGTAATAGCTCCATGGTTTACTGGGCATGCGCTTAGCAGGATACCAACCATAAACGATTTATTGACGGTCAATATGTGTAACAACTGGAGACGCGTAACGAAGTGATGTCGAGATATTTTCCTGAGGACTGAGCCGCTTTTGCCCCAGACAAAAAAAAAAAAAAAACTGATGGGGCTCAGTCTCTTAGTCAGACATACTAAAGCGGGGAGATAACTTTCGGGGAGAAGTATTTTATAGGGGTGAGATAGTGTGATACATGGCAGTTATATCACTTGTTTAAGTTAGCAATCCTTGTTACACTGAGGGAGAGCAGTAGCTCCTCTAGAACCTCAGAAAGTGGGTCAGTTTTGGACTGCTGGATGAATTCAAAGAGTTAAACGGAAAGGTCAACAGAGGGAAAACTGTGTGGAATGGCAGTAAGGGTGGCTTGATCTTAATTTTATCGCTAATGGGGGTTCAGACTGAGATGAAGGTCAAGTGAGGGAAGATTTGGCTTAACTGTAGAGTCAATGAGATTCAGAGTTTATAAAACAGATCATGAGCTGATGAATTTTCTCGCGAAAAGCAGTTGGAATCTGGAAATCAGAGAGGCCAGAACTCAGTCTCTGGTCTGGCCTACACAGATCAGAGTGAGTAGTGGCTTCAAGCCACTTTTGTAAAAAGTCTGTATATATAGTAGCCATATAGTCTTCACAGTAGAGCCATAGCTAGTAAGAGGAGAAATCTGAGTCTGTATTCCCAACTTGAAATAAAAAAATCAGCATTGTGTAGACATGTACTATAGAAAATCATGTACTATAGAAAATCAGGTGTGTGTGTCTTCTTTTAGATGTCTGCTCTCAGCAAATACTGAGGAGCCAGAGGAGGATTCGAAAGACCGGTAAGATTGAATTAAAATATATTAAAATGCATTGAGGAAATGGCAATTTTTATTTTCTGGGGAAGAAAATTTTCTTGGGGCGCCGCCCCTTGGCTATGAGGGTGGACCTCATTACTCTGTCCCTGGCTCGTATGCGTATATTTACAGGCTTAGGGGTATTAGATACACAGACTGATGTAGGTAGAAAGGCGACTTATATGATCAGTGGTAAGATGGGAGAAGAGACACGGATGAGGTTGGTGATAAAACATATGAAAACTCGTGTGTCAAGTCCTGGTGTAGACCATCAAATCTTTCTATCTGTACTACGCGTGAGACTTGGAACTGGTCTTCTATAGCTCACGATGGTACATTGTTGTGTTCCATCCCAAAATGCACTGCGCGCATTGTCGATTTTGAATTGACCATTTCTTGCTGTTTGATGTTCATTTGCTCCCAGATATAACATTCTAACTTCAGCTAATTCCAATATCGTTTCAACGTTCATTTATGACTGACGTCATGGTAACCGACTTTGTAGGACCAATGTCAAGAACATTATTACAAGATAAGTTTGCAGTCATAACGTCAGACATGTTCAAACGTTGTATCGCCGTTATTTGAATAAAATATGCTTTGAATTCAAATGAAAACGACACAACCAAAGGATTGAGGTCTTATTCATTAAGGTTAGCCAATGCTGTCTTTCCCCCCTCCGTGCGTAAATCATATCTATTTTAAAGTGTCGCGAATGTAACCAAAGATTGATGCAAATTGCTTTGGTTATCTTTACCTATCTTAACAAGCCAGTGAAGATTTATAACATTAGGCTACGTACTATTTTATAAGTGTCAAATCACCATGACACAGAAAAAAACATACTTTGAAAATGATGTATAAATAGCTTTTAATACATTCATATAACGATCAGTGATGCCGTCTGGATAATTGCACTATGAAGCAAATAATCTAAAATCAATTTTGGTTAGCAACTGGGCGACCAAGGTGTGCAAAAAAGCGGAAGTTAGGCTTGCGTTCATGTGACGTATATGAATTACAACGTTGAAAAGTGTTGAACGAGTGTGGATGAAGTGAGATTCCGAGGCGAGGGAGCAATTGCAGAGGGTGCCGATCGGTCGGCCCAGTCAACCAGTTTGGAGACACGAAGTCTCTCAGCTGGGGTCCTTTCACGGAAACAGCTGTTTACTGAACCAGAGCTGGTTACAGCAGCTTCAAATTCAATAACACCATCAATTTGATTCATGATTAGCTAAGTACAGAATACAGTAAGAGACATTGAAAATCATAATAACACGCTGTGATGCATGGGCTTCACATACCGAGACTCACTGATAGTCACATTGCACATTGCCATTGCTTGAAAATTCACTCTGTATCCCTCAAGTATTGATAAACTCGTAAAATGCTTTTTTTTTCTTTTGGCACTGTAGAACAACTATATAAAGCTGCTATAAACAGTGCATACAGTTTTCCATAGATTTTCAGCGTTTTATGCTGTTCCTATAGTTTGGTACTGTTGCAGGTTCTGAGCTTAATCTATCCTATTTTAGTTGACCCCGCCGACAAGGATAGATTTTATTATTTTATCGGTTTCATGTGAAAATTCTTGAATTAGGTTGGTTTTCGGTAATTTGAGAAAGAGGAGAAAAGACGGGGGACGAAAGGCCGGAAGGGGGGGGGGGGTTCTACAAGGCTCAAGCCGGAAACTGAGTTGGACAAAAATCACTCTGAGGCTACATTGCTGTACCATGAATGTAGGTTCCTGTTATGGTTTTATCAAGTTCAACAAAAAGGTATTATAGGTAGTATGCGATAGCCTAACTTTTATGATTCTCGTCTCATTTATTTGGCAAAAAGTATATTTCATGCCAGGCTCTCACCTATTTAAGTATCCAGGCCTACGCACAGTCGTTTGCTATAACTGATTTCCAGTAGTGGAAGGCTCCAAGATCTCGTGTTTTGTAGATGGAACCTATTGGCCACTCCAATGTAAAGGTCCTGTAGTGACTATCCTTCCCTACTGGACCTTTAAAAAAACTGTGTCAATTTTTTCCAAGTACTCAGGTTTTCATATGTATCTGCCATGGGTAATCACAGGTATTTTGCATGAAAACATGTGTTTTCTCTTGACATTGACACAGGTTGGCCAGTCACACACTTTGCCACAGGTTCACCGCAGGTGTGGAAATTAAAAACCATTGTTAACAAATAATTCTGAGAACCTGTGGCTCAAAATTGAAGGCAAGAAAAAGTGTGTCAACCTGCGTCAAATCTGTGTTCAGAGGGTTCCAAACATGCAGTTTTGCCACCCAATAACACAGGTGATTTCTTTGGTTTTTTAATCCTGATCTTGCCGGTTTATATGTCCAAATACACAGTTTTTCCACCCAAGAACAGAGGTGATTTCTTTGGTTTTTTATGCCTAATCTTGCCGGTTTATATGTACAGGTTGACACACGCTTTCTTTGTTGGTCTTTGTTGGTTTGTTGGTTTCTTTGATGGTCGGATTGAAGATATACCTGTAGGTTGGCACCAGTTACATTATAGAATATTTTGCGGAATTACAATCCGTCGTTACATGATGGTATCGGGTTCCCCACTTGTTAATGTATGTGTAAAATAAGACTTAAAAAAGTCTATCCGTCGAGTTGATTACCTTTTTATGTGTCCTCTGTACCAATTACTCCACAAGTTGCGCCTAAACTCTTACTTAATTTATACTTATACCGTCACGTGATAAGTCGGCGTCAGCCTCAGCTCCTCGCCTCGATGGGGGAAAATCAGATCACGTAAGAGTGGTCGCCGATAAATGGTTATATTGGCACAGGCTCCTGCAGTTGGTTAATTAACGGCGTGCACTCAAGATATCCCACTCTTGAATTAGGTTGGTTTCTTTTGTCGAGAAATATTTCCAGTTCTCATTAATATCACAGAATGTATACCTTAAATTTAATATATAACTCATTTACCTCAGAGTCCTTTGGTTATTCTTTATAATTAAGTGTTCCTGTCTGTCCTTGATATTTGATACTACTACTAGAATGCAGGCCCGTAGCCAGACAAGAAGCTGAAGGGGGGCGACAAAGCTTCTGGGGGCGAAAAATTTTCCAGAGGGGGCGAAACATACTAAAATGCATTACGGCAATGCTAATTTTTGATCTTCTAGGGGGCGAAAAAATTTCCAAGGGGGCTTTGCCCCCCTGCCCCCCCCCCTTGACTACGGGCCTGCTAGAATGCTTCAACATTTTTCCGTGGAGATCCAGCAATAAACTGCGACAAGTGTAGGGTATAAGAAAATTTTTAAATGTCCGCACAGCGGTATTAAAATCATTAAGAAATATATCAGTCTTAGGAACCTTTGGTTATTCGCCGCCAAAGAGTGATTAGACGCAACATGTGAGGTAACATGGGAGGCATTTTGGGCATTAATTTCTTGATACACTACATGCTAAAGGATGGTGGCGCTCTACTTAGCCTAGTGCCCCTTACCAAAAAAATTCTGCGTCAGGTCATTTTTGTTTCAGCAATAAATTTATATTGAATGTCTTCACGCTGCTGCCTAACGACTGGTTTTATCGTATGGAATCGTAATCATAATGACGTTATCATGGTGAGGAGAAAATTATGGGTGGCGTGACAAGTCCTCTCCGAAAATGTCATGTCTAAACCACGCCCCCCAAATAAGAATATTAGTGGTATATGTCATAATGTCAAACATTACTCCCAAGAATACAAATACATTTGATTTTTCAAAATCTATTCGACGTGAGTTGATTTGGCCTTTTTGCGGTGTACGTCCTCTCCATTTGCCAGTGAGAGCAATATTTTCCCACGAGGTTATGGGCAAATCATGCCAATGGACCAATCAGCTTCTTGGAAATAGGCCACACCCCTAGTTCCAAAATGACAGCTTTCCGACCCTTTTATTGTAGTTCTGACACCGGAGTATGACAGAACAGGCCAAATAACCCTTGGCCACGTAACCCTAACCCTACACCTACCCCTAACCATGGTTTTGAAACAAAATTGAAAAATTTTGAAAATCATATTTGCCCATAACCTCGTGGGAAAAAAAATTGGGCTGCCGGTGACTAAATTGGATACTTTCAAAAAAATGCCACCCACTTTTCGCGGGACGTGAATCTGCAATGTCGTTATGGCATATTGCTTATAGCTTTCAGTATTATACAGTTCAACAAGCAGAGACACATGATGATAATTACTAGGCAGATAACTCCTGCACTTTTATGATAACATAGTACACGGTGAAACGGCCGGAATACGGCAACTGTTGAAGTAGTAAGTTCATACCTTCATGGCTTCACAAAAGACCCTGCTGATTTGGGAACAGACCTCGACCAAAGTCCAGCTTTACAAAGTTTACGCCTACGGTGTGTTCATGTCCGTATATAGCGGGGGGTGGGGACAGTAGGAGCAGTTGTACCCCGATATCTTGAAATAAATGTTATCACATCATTGGAGAAACTCCATATGAACGTTTTCATGTATGTATGAAGTGCCCTGGGTTTTATGAACTGTGCAATAAAAAGGCACTACAGGAAGTAGAGTGTGCAAACCAGAGTCACTGACGACACGTATATTTACGAAAGCAACATCTTTTTCATTTCATTTCATTTATTTGTTTTTCCACTTCAAGTACAGTAACAATTTCAAGTTAACATATTTACAAAATAATGAGAAGTGAAAGGAAGTACAACTAAAAGCCAGAGGGCTTGTCGAGAGAGCACTCCCTAAAATAAACTTATGTAATAACATAACGCAGAAAAAAGAGAAGCAGAAACTAAGCAAACCACCACCCCTACACCCCAAAAAACTAACAGATTAGTTCCAGTAACTGTCCCAGAAACCCAGCACCACAAGCACCACAAGAACGAGAACAGTACCGCACCCCCAGAAACGACGACCCCACTCTTCCCAAAAGGGAGAACAAATAAGGGAAATTTTTGCAAAAATCACTGCTTGCACGTGATTCCGAAAGTTTTCCTTTCGGGGAGCGAAATATGATGTGCAACTGAATGAAAAGCACAAAGCAGTTTTGGGCAATTTATGTGGAAAGGGAGGCGTGCAGTTGTTCGGTTATGGCACCGAAAGGTAAGTCTAAACAATGGGCAGTGGCCCACCCAGGAGTTTTGTTGGAGAAGGGAGGGGGATCGAAATTTTAAACTCGTGACACCTTTTAAGCAGAGCGCACTGTACAGTTTGCGCGTAACATACCGGTATATGAATTAATGTTTCTTCAAAATACCTCCTAGATCGCAAAACAATGACACTTCCCAGACCTTGACACTTCCTAAAAAAACACATCTCTTAATTCCTAAGGCTTGTTTGAAAACTTAAACTTGTGCTCGTTTTGAGAAATTTAAAAATTTTTGACTGACTCTCTTTTGGGGTGCGCCACACACATGGGTGCTTCGAAGAATACCCATGTATCAGTTCATTCGTATTTAGTGAAAGCGCATACCGGCGATAAGACAAGATTTCGACAATACTGATCATTTTATACATCGTTTTACCGCCGTATCGGCCGACCTGAGAGCCTACATCCCACTTCGCACGTAGCTCGCTTCAAGTATTGTTGTTTAAGTTTTCAAAAAGGTACTTAAAATTCTCATCATCTCATAGAAGAAAACAAACGAGCGATTACGTTGTTAATTTTCCGACTGTTGTTTGGCACATTTTCCATTTTCTTCCCGAGGAAGTAATCAACACATAATTACTACAGGCAGTGACATTACCTGCAGACCTTGACTTTCAAAGGAAGACCCTCCGACCCCGACCTACGGGCGAAAAGTAACCTCGCCTCCTTTCCACTGTAAAATGAATTTATTGTGGTATGGAATTGACACTTCACAATATGCAGAGAAATTTTCAATTTGATCATAAAGCACTTGAGAGACTTAAACAGAAGTATATGTAGGTCACTGCTGCAAAACGGGCAATAACGAAAATAGGAGACACGTAGTTAGCCACTGAACAACGGCTGTAGTCGGCAGACAGTGCTTTAGTGAATAACATACAGTTGAAAGTGGAACGGATTCCTAGAATGTATCCAGAACATGTTCTGTAAGGATTTTCCGTGAATCTGCACTATACACAAAAAGGGTAGCGATTTTTTTTGTGGGGAATAGGCCTATACTCCTCACATTGATAAACTGTGCACTTATTTACATTTGTCCTTCTTAAATTGATGTTTTAGTAATGTTAATGCATAGCATCATTACACACTTAGGCCTGTTGTGCAGTCCATATAACTCACCCCTTGTGATCCATTACAGAAACAATACATTGAAGTGCAAAAACAAAACATCATTCATCAATGTGTGTATGAAGCGTACCACTTATTACAGGGAATTTCCCGCGGAAGGTGTTATCTTACAATTTGAACGCCCATCGGGGGTGTCACAGTTGAGACCATGTTTCTGAACAGATATGGTCAATTTGTGATGTGTATACGTGGTAGCAAATGAGTTGAAGTATTGATCATGCAAAAATAAGAAAATTTAAGTTATTTAGGCACTTTGTGCATTATATACTACCGCCTCGCAAAATGTCATTTTGAATAAGTGAAAAAGCAGGAACCACCACTCTTTATACAAGCTCTCCTATACCTCAAAATTGCAATGGTCATCAGCATAAATTTGAAATCAGTGGGAAAGGCCTACTTGTGAGCTTTCATATAAGTGGTAGCTTGTACCTGTTGAGAACTCCTACAAGACTCCAGAGACACGAAAAAGTCAAATTTAGCTGTTAAGTGTGTAAGTCAATGGATAAATAGTAAGTGGTGCGATACCATTCCAACTTGCTCCAAGTCCACTTTAGGTGTAAACTTTGCAAATTCCGTTTGGAGAATGTAACCCCCGGCCCTCCTGTAAGAAGATCTCTTCTTGCTGCTCTGTCCTCGGAGTTTTTCATTCCCCCTTCTTGATTTTACTCCTCCTTTCTAGCGGATTTCAAAGGTCAACGGTCACAGATTCAGGTAAGTACAACTTCTGAGTTGATTAAAAAGGCAGAAACGAAAACGGAAGGGCTAAATTCCTCGAGAAAGACTTTGCAAAGTTTACTTTGGGTGGAAACTTTTTATAATAACTTCAATCGGTAATATTTCAAGGAGCAATGGAACTGAATGCAATTTCACGAGACTACCCACCGCTAGGTGTATTAAGTTCCTCTTTAAATGTGAAAAGTATATTTTTATGTTGAACTACACTCTTTTAACCATTATTACACGTGACGTCGTGTTTTGCTTACGCAGCACACGTGGAAAGTTAGTATGTGTTCTGTACACCACGGGTCAGTAAACTAGGGGTCGCGAAAATATTTCGGAGGGTCGCGAACAGATTCAGGAGCGAAAAATAATTGTCAAATTTCTCATAAAAGTAAGCAATAGGAGTGATTCTAATTTAAGAACCAGTGATCTGCTTTATTAACACTGCATAACCAAGTAAAATCAAACTTTTCTCATCGACCCGTCAATTTGAGGGCCACCAAGATCCCGGAGCAGAAAATTGGGGCCACCGAGCAAAAAAGTATGGAGACCCCTGCTGTCAGTACCTTTATGCACGTGTAGTAAGGCTTATGTTCGACATACTGCACTAATGACACCACTACCTGACGTTCGATTGATCGGTCACTTAATGTATGCGCGTACAACTGCGCCTCTCTTATTGCCCCGCCCCAACGTGACGCCATTTGAAACGTGACGTAGGTAAAATGGGTCTAGTGATTTCAGTATTTGACAGTTTGACAGCAAGGTAGGCCATGCCAAGTTCATCACCTGCTTAGAATAATGACGTATGTAGATCAGTGTCATGACTACTTATATGAATTGATATACGTAACTCTAATAGAGTCAGAACTGACCATAAAATTGCGCGGTTGCATGAGATAGTTCGAAAGACCAGTTGTGACCATCAGATCTTAATTAAATTTAACGAGTATAATACACAGACATCCTTTACATATAGAAAACGGATCACGTGACCAAAAGTGTAGCCACCGTTCAAAAAAATTTAGGCTTACCAAGATGGCCGCGAGGCTACTGAAATCAGGTGGTCAGTGCGTTATCTGACAATGAATCTGCCATTTTATTTGAAAATTTCACGAGTGTCTCGCATAATCTGTCGAAACTTAACCATTTGAGCAAGTCCAGACTTTACAGGAAGCCCACCCCTTTTAATTCTCCATTGACTTAAACACTACATTTGGTCCGTTCCGTGGCCTCTGGACTCTTGCAGAAGTTCTCAACAGGTACAAGATATAGGCCATGGGCCAGAGGCACCTCATGGGCACCCCCACAACTCTCCGACCCAATATTTTTGGAAACCTTGTGGTTCCCTGAACACGAAATCAAGTGGGAACAGGAAATATTTTGGGTCTCACTCATTCAAAATGGCTGCCAAAAACAAAATGTGGGCAGAAATTATGAATATTTTGCATTAAATTATGATAAAGAAAACATTCTTAAAAATTTGGCGAGACTCAGGTTAGCCAAGATGGAGGAAAAACAAAATGGCCGCCAAACCGAATGAATTATTTCCAAAAATTGTGTAAAAACATTGTAAAATTTCCACCATCCCCAATCATAATTATGTAAATTAATGTTTTAAATTAGGGCTGAATTTTACAATCCTTGGCACAAGAGTACTTGGCGGCCAATACGAGAAAAACACAGAAGAAATAAAAACGATACAGTAAAAATTCCCCACAAAAATGAGAAAATAATTAGAAAAAATGCAAAAACAAATCACAAAAAATAATCATTAAAAATATTTTTTGATTAAAAACCCTAAATACCTTTATAGCAGATTGTACATAAAATTCAAAGCATGATTTCTGATATTTTATGCATTACCCCAAGGTAACCAAAATGGCGGAAACAACAAAATGGCCGCCAATATAACAATCATCATCATTTTTGCATTTTTTCTAATTCTTTTCTCATCTTTGTGGGGAATTTTTACTGTATTTTTTTTACTTCTTCGGTGCTTTTCCGCCATATTGGCCAAATTGCCCGATGAAGGGCAGCCTTCCCCAACCCCAACCCCAACTTGGGGCCATCTCTGGGCTCAGTGTTACGGCTAGGTACAATACACAGAACCGAAACAGCGAAAAGATGCAGAAGAATGAGATTTAGATTCCAAACTGATTATTATTTAACCTCTTTTTCATTAATTTCTACAAAATACACTAAAATTTTCACTTAGACCTGTATGTACAATATTTCATCCATGTAATTTACGTAGGTTGAGACACTATTAATTTGCTTACAAAGTATGTTTGCCACGATGGGGAGTCTGCATTAAGAATCTTCAAAAAGGTAGGAAAAGGAGGCGTAGGACATCGATGCAATATTGTGTTTCTCCAGAACCACGCCTACACGGAAGAACAATAATTGTGAAATCGGTTAAAGTTGGATGAAACCAACATGTTTGAAACGGCGAGCGTTCAAGCAAAATAGAAATGACGATGAAGCGCTCATAGCGCGCAAATTTTTTCGTAGATATACACAAGAAAGCGCTTTTTGTGTTTTTTTTTTTCAAATCTTGCTCAGTAATCGCTTGAAGGCATGCCAGGGTCACTGTTCACAAGTAATAAAATTTTATTTTCGATCGATTTTTCAAATGGGGGGTAGGCACGCCCTCCGTGGCCCCGTCTGCCTACTGGTCTGATTGTATCCGGTCAATAACTGTTATACATAGGCCTGTAAATCAGTGATGGGGCCCTACTGGTGCTGCATGCGATGTCATGCTTCTGTGAACACTGTTATTGCGCATGTGCCATGTGGTATGAAGCAAGTCTGACGTTGCATAAAACTTCCCAATTTTGTCAGTGGCCTTATATTATATCAGTAGTCCTATAGACTCACTTCAAGTCTGCCCATGGTAATCTTTAAACGCTAAGTAGCTTCTATTAAAAAAAGAAAACAAAAATGCTTCGGACCTGCTTGCGGCATCTTATTTGTAAAAAAGTTTTACCATTGAAAGAGAATTTAATCTAGATTTTGCTTACCCTTTGGCGTGAGAATTCTTTAAAAATGCTCCACTTTATCGTGTGCACGATGGCGGCCCTTTGAGCGTTTGGCGTCTTTGCCAGTGCCTACAATAACCCTGTCCTTAACTGCCCTAATGCTTCAACCAATATGGTGGTAAATGCAGTGGGAAGTATGAGGGTAATTGAAACGAGGAGCGAAGCAAAGCGCCCTCCCCCATCCCAGGAGGCAGACAAAAGCTGTATTTTATGGGACGAATGGAATGTTTATCCGGCAGAAGAGGGTACTCGAGATTGGTCTCAAAGATTCTCCTGTCCCATGAAACCTCTTTCAAGAACATTTTACGTGTCACCGTCTTTGCGATCGAACTCTCCTGAAAAGGCCTACATTTTTTTTTTGAAAAGTCACATGAAAATTTTGATGTGAAGTAATTACATCCTGAGTTCAAACTCAAAGCACGTTAAAAGCATTCACATTCAGCCGCCTACGGCAGTCCAGCTTCTCCGTACAAACGCGCAAACACGTCTAAGCTCCATCTGCCGGTAACACTCTCAATTGATTGTGAAAGACGAACTCAGTTCTAGTAGACGGAGATTCAGGAACATCGACTCGAACAAATCTTTGCGGCTCGTAACTTAATCAGTTCTTTTTCGCCCTTGGGCAACTTAGTCAGAAAACATTTGTCGAAAACATGGAGATGACGTCATATGCCAGTCAGAGACACTTGTGTCGTGGTCCTTCACCCCTCTCCCCTCCCCATGGGCTTTAACAGCCATTTCGAGGCTCTAAACATGGAGAGTTACGAAACCGTGAATGTATTCTTGGCTAGCGAAGACGAAAAAATAACGGAAATAGAGCATAAGGAGTGTGTGATAATATTTAGAGAGCATACAGTTTCTGAGAGGGGCTGCTATGCGCTACCTCATGTGCCGAGAGGTGTGCAATTCGAGTAACACCTCGCTGGTGTGTTACGAGACTACTGCGTCTACGTAGAGAGGTATTTTTCATGACCGTTCATTACGAGGGAGGGGGAAGCAGGAGCAGTTACCCCTCCCACAAATTTTCAAGGCAAAGTTTTATCATAACGATCTTTGAAATCTTTGGCTATTAAAAATGTCGAAAGATTGATTAGATGCTGCAACTTGTGAGGTAAGTGAAGTGCCATTTCCGGCCATATGGGGAAGCATATTTGGCATTTTTTCTTTTTGTTGGTACTCTAAACGTTGATGGTGGAGCTCTGTTTAGCCAGTTGCCCCTGCCGAAAAATCATTTCTACGCACAGCTATGGTATTATTTTGAATGAAAATAATATCTGATGGTTTGCTTTTTTTTAGCTCGATATCAGATCAATCGTTCGTTCACAGGAAATTCTGTAGACCGTATGCATATGACGTCACAGAACAGAAAAAGTGCCCTCGACTGAGGTAAGCGGGTAGCATTATACTCTACACCAACACAAAAGCAGGCAGTTAGTTTTTGTACGGGTTGGATATGCGCCTAAGTTTACGTTCATGGTGCGAAGGCTATACGTCGTGCATACCGTTGTGTACCAAAGACATGTACCCTTATCTGGCTAGTTTCATTGTTTGTCCGCTACAATGACGTCACGTGGCGTCATTGCAGAGAATTTAGACCCCTCTTAGACGTGAGGTTGGTGAACGCAGTTCGTGACCTCCAAACCCATAGTAAATGTGTATAGTGCTCATTCCCGCTACAGCTGTGAGAATATTACTTCAATGACTGCTTGTTCACATGACCACTTCACATTAACCTGACCCCTAGCTTAAACCTACCCTTATCCCTATCCTGTCTCCTTACCCTTAGACCCAAACCAGCCCCCAACAAACCCTGACATAGCCTGAAAACACGGTTTCGGCTGCGATCGTCTACGTTGAGTGCAGAGTGCCCAACATAGTTAATTCACTCAAACTACAGCCAACTCATGACTTTGAATGTTCCCAAGATACCATCGTAGAAATGAGCTGTTTAAACATGATAGAATATCAAAACACGTATGTTCTTTTATCCTGATAGGTTTACGATCATAATTGTCATTACTTGTAAAATATAAAGTGTTGAGATTCTATTACTTCCAGGTAGTGACACAGTAACTTAAACATTTTCCCGTTACCAAGTTACAATCTCTAAACAAATTTTGACAGTCTCTGCATGCTATTTTTAAGATCTAAAAATGAAATTGACGTTAGAATAATATTATAAAACGGTATTTAAATAAGTTTAGTTTCGAAGATGTAAACTTAGGCCATATCAAGCCTACACTTTACCTATACTCTGTGGGATTGGGATTTTTTTATGTATAGCGTGCTTTCTCCCTTCACAGCTCATTCTTTGCCCTACAGAGCAGAAGTTAAATAACTCACAATAGTCTCATACCATTCTGACTTCATTTCGCGAACCAAGAAATCCGTCCGATTTAGACACTGTATATAAGGCCAGCAGCGACACTATATAGAAGGCCAGCAGCGCAGGCAATGCTCGACCAGGTATCAATGTTTCTATTCCGTGTTTAGCATAACAGCCTGTTTTAAGACTTTTACATGTATACAAACAGTACGGTTAACGGAAACCGAATTCCCGAAGTTCACCATACCTCACGGTGCTTCAAATCTCATCTCTCCTGAATTTCGTCCAATTTTTGTCACAAAATACCTTCCAAGACGGGATAAAGGTAGAGAACTCAAGATTTTGCAAAGCGCGCTTGTCTGATCTTGTGATTTAGTAATGAAGTAATGAGTCATGCTAGCTGGGTGGTTCACCTGAAGGAATGACTACCAACTCTGCCAGCAAGTTGATCTTCTCGACTGACGGGGTCAGTCACGCATCCCCATGAGGTTTCCTACTCAATTTATTATCCAGCACAAACATACTGCTAATTTCACATTTCCAATTTAAATTACACAAAATAAACTAAGCTCGACATAAGGCAAAGTACGCGAAAGGTGACTGGTATTTTGATGAACACCGTTTCTGATCATTAGTTCGTTGACATCCGGTGACACAGTTTAGGTCTACTTCAAAGTAGTCTGGATGGAAAGCCAAGTAACATCCCGGGCAGCCAGGGCAGCAGTGGCAAAGAAGTTCCATTACTACACGGCTATGCGGCATATATGAATCGAAGGGTACACGGGTAAAACGGAACAACTTCGCAGGCATACCTGACAATGGACTTTGCTTGCAAATCTTTCTCGGCGAATGTGGTCCTCCCTTTTAATTAATCTCTGCTGGAATGTGTGCCTGTCCTGAGATTCTCATCCGCCAGGAGGACGCTCAGCGAGGAGTGTAAACATTTTCATGGAAGGCCAGCCAGTGGTGACCATGGGGTGGGGTTGGGGGTAAAACAAAAATGATTCTTCCAACAAATAGTAACTATAAATCTATAGGGTCTAGCGTCGAGCAGCTGTCCGAAGCTTATGGAAAATGTTTCAGCCCTTGCCGTGATTTAAAACGTAACTTTTTTTGTATATAGTGAACAGATTGTTTCGTTGTTTGCGTTCGAGACAGGCGCGGATCCAGGTGGGGGCGCACCCGGCGCACGCCCACCTTTCTCGATGACCAACGATTTTTTTTTTTGCCTCATAGATATGGAAAATATGCTTCCCAGATGTTGGGAAATCGCATCTAAGCGCATCTAGAATTCAAAACCCCTCACCGTGGCTTTGCTCGCTCGTCGGCCTTCGGCCGACGGTGTGTGCGCCCCCTATCTCATAATTCTGGATCCGTGCCTGCGGGAGATAAGTATAGCCTAGGAAGAATAGTTGAATCCAGATGTAAAAGTTAACCTGCCAGTAGCCGAGGTGCTTAAACAACTAAAAAAAGACTACCAAAATGTTAAAGCCTTATAAAAAATGCCTATACAGTTTGGAGATGAACTACGTGAGAAGAAATAGGAAATAATGACAGGGAAGTAATCTCGCTGCTCAGATCGGATGTCTTTCATGATACATCGAATGAACCAATTATTTTTGAAAGGGAAAAATCTTTAGCTTTAGTCGAAATGTCAGCCTGAGAAGGTGTTGTTGCATGGAGGCGACAAGGTGTTGGGCTGTAAAACTTAGGCGTAGAATTGAGGGGGCGTACCAGCTAAGGTTGTAAAAAAATACAGCGAGAGCGCTTTTATAATGATAAAATTAAAAGGTTTTACTTTGAAAAAAATTGTCAACCAGACTTAAGTTAATTCTTCTGAGGGTTTAGGCAGAGTTGGTGAAATGGTTGAATGGGTGCATGTTTTATATTTTTGAATGACCGCCAGGTGGGGGCAGGGAGCCATGCCCCCGTCGGGGAAGGCTCCCCCCCGTTGGGAAATCATCTTCCAATATTCGTCTGGAAGCCTCGGTAGGTACGATAGGTAGGTACGATAAAGTTTGTAGTCCCCGACGGCGACCAGTCGACCCTGGTTTACCCGTTTTTGCTCTCAATAGGGCAGTTTATTTTATGGGAACTCCAAAGTTTCGGTGCGCTTGGCGCTTTGTAGAGCACTGGTCATTCCAGTTGCTTCCATAATTTCGTTCGTTAAATAGCACGAGTCTTTTCCCCCTTACAATTGACCTAAAGGTATACAACACAGTTTTTTGTAAAGGTTGGGAATTTCATCCAATATCGCATACGGTAACTTACTTGTTCTCTTGTCTTTGTCGTACGGTACGGCATGGCACGACACGGTGCGGTACGGTACAATACGGTAAGTCACTCGCAGAGGGAGCCCGGTTCTACTACTTCATCGGGCAGATGAGGTGGATGCTATAAAATGTATGTTATCCCCGACAGTTGAGCTGTTTTTGTTTTAAATGAATACAGATTCTTTTATTGTGCCGACAAATTTTCGAGGGCTTCTCGATGTATGCAATTCCACAATTCAGATTTCCTGCATGGGAGACACTAACTCAGCGCGCAACTCGTCACTTCAAGTGTATACGAATATTACGCAAAATGTGCCGTGCAATGAAAATGGTATATTAAAAAGTCCTAATTCTTTCTTTCAATTGGCCCCTCTTTCCCCATTGACATCCGTCCCGAGGACCCGTCTCCCCTGTCGGGGCCTCTGGTCACTGGTTCCCCAGTCCGGCCAATCCTGGCATCATCCCTCATGAAACGTTGAAAAATTTGCTATGTGCAGTTACAGGTCGGAAAGCGGTCAGACTGTTTATAGTGATGGGGCTGGGGGATTCGGTTAGACCGGGACGAGGATGGCCTGCAAGGGAGCTTTGCATTAGGTAGATACACAATGCCTCAAAGCGATTTAAGTCAAGGCTTCTCAACGATTTCTTTAAGATTACGCTACCTGTTGGTAGAAAACTTTCCCATTCATCATCTCAAAATATTTCTGCTATTAAACTTACCATGGTCTCATTTTTTAATCCTTACTTACAAATACCGAGGCGACCATTATAACTCACTGTGACTCAACAGCTCAACATTCAGCCAGGGATGTGCATAAAAATGGCCCCAGAAGAGTCGAGGAACCCAAAGTTTTAATAAGAACAAAACCTCTTGAACGAAGACCTGGCTTTTCCAATAAATTTGAAGCAAAATCTCAAGTAAAAGTGGCCCGCAGCCCGAGGCCCCTAAGAAACCCTGTCCTAAAAGAAAACGACCCTTCTCATTAGCATAGTGTAGATGATGACCGCCGTTTGAGCATTTCACTACCTAGGTGTCAAATATAACATGATAATTGAAAACAATGTAAATGTAATACCGCATAGGTAAAAGTATGGTAAAAACCTGAAAAGGGGTTCTGGCAACAATTTGTGTTCTTTCGAGGTGGGGGTGCATTCGCCCCTCTGATTATAGGGAAGCTCCGCCACTGGGTATTAAGAATCCCACACCAAATCGTATATAAGAATAGTCATGTTTACACCTGAATGTATTTTCCATTCTCATAGAATAATCATGAGAGATATACTGTATAGTTAAAGTTGCAGCGTGAACGGCGCCTTGGCCAGCAGCATGAATTTTCAACGGAGGAGTAACTGCGTGCAAACGGATTTCTTCACAGCAACTTCAAAGGCAATCAAAACAACACCCGACTTCGTTGAACCACTGTGCCAGAAGCAACATCAACTTCGTAAACATCTTTATAGCAGATAACGGCATAATAGATAAGAACTTCATAAAAAAGGAAGCAAGCGACATAAGTACATTAAGTGCTCGGGGAGGGGGAGCTCACCGGGCTCAAAACCCTGCAGTTTGTCAGTCAAAAATATAAAATTGCTCAAAATACGCTGCAGCTATAGATTTTTATCAGGTTTAGGGAAAGTGTGTTCATAGGAAGTAACAATGCCTGGGTGTTGTCAGTACCGGCCATCTGGAAGGTATTTGTAGAGTAAATTTTCTTTAAACCGTGTACTCCAACTGGCGGTGGCTGTCCGCTTAGATGGTGTCACTAAGCTTTAAATTCTAAACCCCTTCACAATAATCGTTTGTGCGCACTGCTTAGGTACCTTACACCTTACATTAACAATAACAGAACGATGAAACAGCGTAGATTTCAACAATCACCTTAACGGTGACACCTGAAATATACCTTTTCGAGTTCCATATTCTAAGGCATAAAGGACATTGTGTTCAACTCCTAGCAGTAGCAGGTTAACGGCCTAATATGGGGACTTGCTTCGTGTGTGTGCGTGTATGTGTGTGTCTCTGTCTTTTCACTTACCCTTCAAAGGAGGAGTAAGCGAAAAGACTAAAACAACAGCACACTCTCCCACAGGGTTACCTCTGACTACTCCTGCATATAGCCTTCTTTTTCGATAGGCAACAAATATCTACACTGCCTCAGCTGTCGGTTGTGCGTCACTGACACGACAGAGTCGCAAGAGAGTTATTTTTGTTCAAGACAAGCAGGGAGTTCCAGTTGTAAGTCAACAAAGTGTGCCTCGAATCGGACTCGAGTTCATGTCAGCAATTCGAGTCAACAACATTGAAAAACGATAACAAAGTTAGGTTTGTCAAAAATCAAGCAATATCCCAAACAGACAAATTACTCTTCCTCTTATTCGTGGGTGTAGATGGGCGGGGTAGGGGGCTGTATCTCCTCTCCCATCCGGTCGAAAATTAACTACTTTCAGGCAAGCAAAATTTCGGGCGAAAAGTGAATCCAGCAACCCCCCCCCCCCATTTGGAATGGAAGTAGTCCCGTAGGCTTAGCCCTATGCCCTTGATGTCACTTGTAGACGAACCGAAAATTTAGGACTATCTAAACTGTTAATTTATCACTGAAGGAGGGACTTTGGTCAAAGTGTTAGTTCACGATATTAATATAGAAAGTGTATTCAAAGACTAAGAGCATTCATTTCGAACAGGACTCTAAAAAACGGAGAAACTGGCACCATTATATATAGTCCAAAATTCAATACGATATTGATACAGAGGATAACGATTAACTACTGTAAAAAAGCATGTGATGGGTGAAAAATTCCTATGCTAGAAGTCGGTTTTGAAATCCGAATATCAAACACCGTTGATTCTCATAAAAAGTTTTCAACTGAATGTCAGACTTTTTGGTGTCGACCCCTTGACCCTACTTGCCGAGGGTGTTGGGGCGGCCGCCCCCCCAAATTTCAGAAACCTGACGAAATCGGGCAGATATTTTTTCTCAGTCGGGCAGAAAATTGGACAGTTAAATTAGGTCTGGAGTCGGGCAAAAATCACCGCCCTCCCTGCAGCCCTGAGAAAAACAATCCCGTACGGCCATGGTCGACCCTGACTGAACAGTGGTTGTAGCCCATGTTTAGAAGTAACCAGTGGCGTAGCTACGGGTGGGGCTTGGGGTCTGGCGCTCCCCCCACAAAATCGTCGCCCCCAGCGCCCCCACTGGCGATGTGGGCTAAAAACAAATTCACTCGACTGGACTACTCATAATGATAGACTGGCTGTTGAAAATCTCCATTCCATTCAGTCCACTGGATAATTTTGAATAAATTCGGATAGATTGTGACAAACTTAATGTGTTTGAGAATAAAATAAAATCAAACTTTACACTTTTTTTCACAAAAATTGCACATCTTGATGGCTGCTATCAAGCCTGGCAAGCGGCCATTTCCGGCGATCTGGGATGTATTAAAATCTCAGATTTTCTTGGTACGCTTCGCTCCAGCTTATGGTGGCGTCCTACTTAGATAGTAAACGGGAGCCCCCCACAAAAATCTCCAACCGCCAGAGCCCCCACAAACAAAAAATCCTAGCTACGCCACTGGAAGTTATTTATTTACGATACCTTCATCGTTCTGAAGAATAAAAGGAATCTGCCGTGGCTGACACAGGTAAAGCACTTCGTTAATCTGACATAGGAAAGCTGTTGGAGTGACCCAAGGGTCAATGAGTGAAACTCAGGTGAAAGGGGCCACTTGAGGTCTAGTAAAATTTAAGTATAAGCACATTTGTTTTCATTGAACATGAAAACGAACGGCGACAAAAAAGTAAAAGCTGAGACCCCCGGAACCATTTTACTCAGTTTCTTGGTCCCGAGTCAATGTAGACGGTCAAGTTTCGATGAGCACTCAACAGATCAAAGCGTCCCATCCTTGATGGAAACTTGCATGGTGTTAACATTGACTGTGGACTTTTAAAGTCTCACGTCGGAACGGGTACTATACTACGACGATGACGCCCTGACACCATCACGATAAGCTCTGGTAAACTGAGTACTACGATGGTGATCACTATTTTCACTGGCTTTTTATCACGTGACAAAAGTTTTGTTGAAGGATAGGTAAACCATTGACTAAAGCTGCCATCTGCAATGATGAAGAAATAAAAGATACATCAGAATGTAAAAAAATAAACAAAATTTATCGAAATATTGACATTACAGATTGTCAGTGAGGACTTGAAGCAAGTCAATGTCACTACACAGCCACAGTAGGGACAAGTTGATTGTTTGAAATTGAAAAATACAACTTGGAGATATACTCCACAATATTTGACTATATGACGGGACATAGCTGAAACAGATTATAAAGGACTAGGTTTACTTAGAAATGCTCAAGTTGCTGTGGCATTACGGCATAGCAACAGATTTACTGCAAGTCATCATTTTTCTTTGCAAATGGCAGACCTGTGTTGCACAAAGTACATATCCACATCACGAAAACTGAACAAGATATGATGATTCTCCGTATTTGTTTCCCATATTTCAACCTAAAAGTTAGGGTTGGCGTCTCCTTTAATGATTTGCTAAGTTAACGCATGATAATCGATTGGATTAGTACTGGTTGGGAATACTGTGTCGTGAAGCATCCTAAACTCTTTTAAAAACACTCGAGAAGAACATGATAAAAGACGAGATTTCATTGGTTCAACTGACTACTCAAAGTATTTTTAAGACGAAAAAGAATCCATTTATACTTTCGTTAACTTGAACTGCACTCACTTGTACACAGCCTTCAACTTCATATGTACTTCACTGCACATATTTCCATTTACAGAAACGGATCAATAAATCCATCCAAATAAGACGGGATACATCTTCACGAACAAACTGAACGACTTAATTTCTGCCAATTAAAGTCCCATGTTACCTGTTTTGAAAGGTAATCCCATCGGCATAAAAGAAGCAAGTTTGACGTATTCTGAGTGGCTGGCTTACAGAAAGCGAGTCTTCGACATATTCACATTAGAAGGTTGCTCGAAGACTGGAGGTTAAACAAATAAATGTTAGGGGAACAGTTAGATTTGAAAGCAAAAATGTTTCTCCACTTTTCTATAAACGTTCAGATCATCAGTGTTCGATGGTAGATGTGTTTATCAGCGAAATTTCAAGATGGGAAGACATATAAGCAGCTAAGTGTCTTAAGTAACTCTTTTACTATGTGAACATGTAATTTATGATTCAAGAGGGTAGATATTTTCTAGAAACTACGTGCTTACGGTAGACCGATTACCGATGACAGACGTCCATGTATAGTTGGTAAGCTCAATGCCAATTAAGAGTTGCTGACAACTATCAGGTATACGCCCCATTAATTATTCCTCTATTGACTTACACACTATAAAACTTGGCATTCGGGGACTCACTTTAGATTGGTTTCATAGTTATCTGTCTGACAGAAAACAACTCTTGTGTATTAACAATAAGTCGTCAAGCCTGTGTGATATGAGCTGTGGTGTGCCACAAGGCTCTATTCTTGGACCTCTGTTATTTCTCATTTTATGTAAATGATTAATGCTACTGTTCTTCTATACGTTACTTTATTCTATTTGCTGATGACACGAACATTCTCTATAAACAAAAAGATCTCATTACCGGTACTGGAGCACTATCGTGAATACTGAGCTAGAAACGGTTTCATTGAGGTTCAAAGTAACAAATTATCTTTGAATATTACTAAAATTAATTTCATGATTTTTCACCCAACACAGCGTAAAATTGACAACGTCGAGTTATTTATTGATAGTGAAAAAAAATTTTCACAGTCAGTGAAGCGAAATTTCTTGGTATTTACATAGACTCTAATCTCATCTGGAAACATCACATTGACAGGCTATGTTCTAAAATTTCAAAAGTTATAGGAATCCTGTTCAAAGTTAGTTGCTTTGTCCCTCCTTACATCATTAAATCTTTATATGATTCATTAATTCATTCTCAACTATCCTACTGAAACATTATTTGGGTAAACACTTACTCATCCTACTTAAATCGCTTACATATTTTGCAAAAAGGGCCGTTCGTATTTTATCATATTCTGATTATCTTGCTCCATCCAAACCACTCTTTTTCATTCATAGAATTCTTAATATTTTCGATGTATACAAAATTCATGTTGCAGTCTTCATGTACAAGTGTGTAAAGGGCCTCTTACCAGTAACTATTGTTAACCATCTAAATTACAATAATGAACTCCTCTATTATACCAAGTCATCTCGTCCAAATCTCTCATGCCATGATATTTCCTACAGATTTTTTCTTAATAGTGGTGTAAAACTTTGGAATAGTCTAGACAATGACATTATAGGACCGCAACGAATACGTTCTCTTTTAAAAGAAGGTTTAAGGATCATCTACTAAATCACTATAATTGCTTTTAAGTTGTTTTTTGCTTCTGTTTGTTGTACTTGTTTCCTTGTTATATGTTCTGTAATTGTGTTGCCTATATTTATGTGAATTAGTCTGTCAGGGGGATTGCTTGTACAAGCGTCTGCTTTTTCAGTCCTCCTCCACCCTCTTGTCACAATTCTATTGTATGATTTTTATGATTGTTGATGTGGAAAATAAACTGAAGAATGAAAAACTTCGTTCGCTAAGTAAGGTATATTCACTCTTACGGCCTGCGTTGCAAGTGGACGTGGTGGGAGTGAAGGCGTTCGACAGGGGACTAGCTTCTAACTGTCCACTTTGTTGGACGCGAAAAAGTCTGCTGAAAACATGAACAAATGGCTGGACAGGGTTCTCATTTAAAGTTATGGTGACATGCAACCAAACAGAGCTGTTTTACTTGACAGTATAAGAGTAAAATTCCCCCTGGTTTTTTTTTTCAACAGGGCAGCACATCACGCCCCAACAACCCCCTGGATAAACCCCTGAAAATTGATTGGACCAACATACAGTAAGCCTCCAGGCCTAGGCTATATTGCCTAGGCTACGGTCAGCACATAGCCAGCTAGGCCTATTCTAGCCTGATTAATTTTAATTATATTGCAAGGTATTGTTAGCATGATGACTTTCGAAAACGAGTACCTGGGCAAAAAGGCTGGCCTAGGTCTGTTCCGGATATTTCGCTTGTTTTTATTACCTAATATAACTTAATATAGCCTTTGAGTCTCGGGTTCCTTGCAATAGTTACCAAAACAAAAACACTTCTGCCTTTGTTCTCTCCATTTACATGTTTGTTTTATATTAACGGTAGAATAAACGGAGCAGAATACACTGTGTCCAGACGGCTCTGTTCTCAAGTAACATTGAGACTGGGAGTTTGTTAAGAGTATATGTGCAATATCTTTCATGCTATATTGAAACGTTTTTGAAATACCCCTTCTTCTGTTTTGGATTTCTCTGTTCACATCATCTATTAGAATGGTGTACAGAGAATCAATGTGCGTTTCTCTGTACCTTGAACTTCTTGGCTTCCTCATCATTCGTGGAAGGGACTAAGTTGAAACTAATACTGAAGTCTGATTCTGTGCGTCAACGCCAAGCAAAATATCAATACTCATCACTCGCCTTGTTTGAAATTGTTTGCTACCGAAGAATAAAAATAAGTCTTCTTTTCGAACCGAATCGCCTACCCCCATCGACACCCATTTGACCGATTATATCTCCTAATAAATCTGGAAGAATAGTATGGTTTTCAAAATCAATTTTATTTCATGCCATGTTACACCATTTTCCTTCAGGGCGTTCACAGAGTTTTAAGTCTTTTGTAACTATTTACTTGTCATGACTTTTCGATTTTGTCTCATTTATACTTAAACGTTTTATATACCTTTAGTCAATATATTCTGTAAAACTCTTTGCTCGCAGGGTGTAAGTAGGCGTAGGCGACACGCATACATCTAGCTACAGCACATGCTTCATTCTAAGTGTCAAGTAAATAACTGTTTCCACAATTTCGTATTTGTTCAGTCTCCTGTGCGGTAAATAACCTCCAGTAACCGCCTAGGACACAAAACATCTCGCTAAAGCAGACGTTTAAAATATTGCCATTAATCAGTGAACCCTTTCTGACTTCTTTGCGCCGAATATATACTCACAAAACCTTTACATCTTCTCACATGTCTCCCCCTGTTCACTTATTGACAGCACTTTAAAGTAAAATTCTACTGTATAACACTGTAACCTTTCGAATGCGGATCTTTGCCGTGTTTCTTTCGACGTGTAACTTAATTGTGCTCCCGTCTCTAAGACACGATGAAAAATATTAACATCTTATCTCCTTATATCCAGCTATTGCATTTTAATTATTTAGCATGTGTTTTCGAAATCCCCTCCTTTCTCCTCGAATAGGAAAACAGAGTTAGGAGAGATTTGGCGTCGGAGAGACCAGGCCACTCAAACCACAAAACGGCGTCGTTATTGCGCAGACTGTAATAAGAGCCACAGACTAATAATAAATAATTAAAAGAAAAACGTCGCTTCGATGAAAGAAGCTTGGAAACAAGAATAAGAGCAGAACATTAGTTTACTAAATTATTCACTAATGCGCTTTTAAAAAGCGCTCTAATCGTCTCCTTGCCTTCTATCTCAAAATTGTCCTTTTACTTTTTTGTCTAAAAAATGGGATTTTCATTCTTTGGGCAGTTGGACGGCTTCTTCATTGCAACCGACCTACATTTTCGTTATTTTCCAGTGTTTTATAACTAATTAGGACAATACCATTCACTTTCTTTAATTCCCTAATGATCGATTTGCTGGTGGAGCCAAGCAATCGAATGAAGTCATGGCGGTTACAGATAAAGAAAAAAACTGTCTTCCTTAAACTTCACAAGACTCCATCAACGAACGACAAAATTTCGTCAATTTGCGATTTACCTTTTCCCAGAGGAACTTTTTTACTTATGAAACGGATAAAATGGATTGTCCAGGTCGTCACGTGACTCCCTTGTGTTCTATTTGACTCTGTCTTGGACGGCTACTATTAATAACTCTGATGACCGGCTCGGCGAGAGTGCTTGTAGTATATGACCGTACTGGTGCCTCGAAGCGTAGACTCTGCACGGGTACTCAATCATACACGGCTCCATTAGATGATTATTGTTGTATGTTGAATCCTTTCACCAATAGTACAGGACATGCATCTTTAGCATGCGGGAACTTATTTCCTAATGAATATTCATTATTTATTACGAAATTGACTTCACTGACGTCACATATTAAAACTTGGCTACAAGACCAAATCCTGCGGACTAAAGGGTTGTTAAATGATTAAACCAAAGATCAAAATTACCAAGTTCCCATGTAGGCTAAAAAAGAAGAAAACAAAAGAAGCTCAAAACGTGGCATTAGATTATTCACACAGGATCCTGAATATTTAATACGTCATAATTCTTCTATAGGCCTAGGCTAGTTGAACATTTCATCAGCGTTGCCACTGGCAATATCATAAGGTTGATGTATTTGGCTTAAAACATGGATATTTTCTTATACATGAAAGATTTTCTTAAAGCTAATCAAGACAAGTCTTGCTTGAACTGTGCAGGATTGCTTGATCATGCGAGGTATCTGTTCTTTCAGCCAGCCTAGAACGGGGCCACGCATGACAGACCTATATGTCTATAATGTAAGGTTCTGACGGTTCCCATCAGGAGACTTAGCTCCTTCGGAGTATTGGTTTTCGCCCTCCGAAATCCGGCCGAAGGGACTTTAAGAAAAAGGGTATTGTCCTATATCGCTCGGAAGAGACTGTAGCATTAACGTCATTATGCATATCACATTCAGAACTCATTAACATGATTTGCACTCTTGGACATTTTCTCTCATGCATATAGCCTTCAAAAGGAAAGTTTTATTTGCAATACTTGTAGCAGCCTAATTCAATAAAGAATTTAATTGAGTTGATCAACGATTCTGCCTACGAGTGGACTGGATATTAAATTTACGTTACATAACACTGATTTCCAGGGACGGACTTGAATGTGTGGTGTACATGTCCGGGATTATGTTCCTTTGACACGTTCACGTGCAGTTTGTTTACTCCCTTCGGCCTTGGACGCCGAGGACTTTTGTAAGAAAAGTAACGCGTATCTATGAAAGAGCTAAATTAGTTTGATCGACTCGCCTGAGACTTAATATGAATATGTAATTATCCATAAATTAATATACAGGGAGGGGACAGTAGACATCGCGTGCTTGATTAATTGTACAGGAGGTGCAAAAATGGAACACTTATCAGACAATCGGAAATTCTCAATAAATTTTTGTTTAATATTAATATAGTCTAGCGTCATAAGTTGCCGTGCAGAACTTTGACTATCAGGACTATGCAGCTAGCCTAATCGTGTACGCAGACTGAAAATCATAACCTACACGAAAATACCTATACATACATGTACACATGACGATAGGTGGAAACGTACTAGTGTTATTTATTATTATTGAAAAGATTTCCTCTGGTCAAGGACGTAATTCTTTTATTTTTTGAAGCATGGGCAGAAGAAAGGTTTTCAAATGCCTCACAGCCCCAATAACTAATAGTTGTACTTTCAACTTGTCAAGCAGATACCTCTTCAAAAAGGACGGAAAACCGGTTGTTCATCTGTTCATCTTTTTTCTATTACCGAGGCATTGAAAAGGTATTAAATCTTTCGCAATAAAACAGTATCACGAATAGGGGAGAGGTCATGGCAAACTTGGGATTTATGTCTATACAACTAAACGACGGTTGGTCAACTAATTCAACATTTTCGCTAATCTCTCGTTTCTTTTTATGAAGTTTCAGTCATACGCATGATTAATCTTGGCAGATTACTCTCCAAATAGAGCCATATTTTATCCCATGTGTATGAAGTATCGCTCCATTTGAAGTGAATTTTCACTCGACTCCGGGTGAAATTCCCTCTTATTTACGAGTGGTCCCTCAGCACACTTTTTTTGGAGTGAATTTAACTCTTTTGTTTTTAGAGTGTATAGTGCGAAGCACGCAAAAACAATTAGAGACCTTTAGTAATGAGTCCTTACTATTGCAATCAGCCTGTTCTTATTGACAGAAACATTAGATCATGTCAGTGTCGGGTTGCCCGCTTGGCAGACGTGTATTACTCCTGAACCTATATTGGCTGCACTCAGGTCAAAAGAGGAGTAGCCTACATATTCGAAACCTGCTATGAAGGTAAAGTGTCGGGCGCTCTCTTATGGGGGATAACATGTATGCGGGTACCGTGTGTATCTACCAGTCTACCACAGTGGCGTAGCCAGGTTTTTTGTCAGGGGGGGCAAGAGCACTAAGATTTCCCCCAATCAGTGATCTGCTTCCTAATAATCAGTGTTCTCCGCAGGTCAAAATTTTGTCCGGGGTGCTTTCCTCTGACCTGGCTGATGTGACTCATCGCCGTCCTGGGGGAGGGGTCTAATTTTTGCTCATGAAAGGTGGGCTAGATGCAAAATGGTGCCACATTTGGTGCTAAATGTAAACTGAATACATCACCAAGAATTCCTATTTTTAGGAAGCTTTTTTTTACCACTTTTAAATAAGTAAAGTGTACTGGTTGAGACATTTAAAATTTTACCAGATCATGCGCAAATTTTACCATATATTCACTTTCAAAATTTCCCCCAAGATTTTCCAGAGGGGGCAACTTGCCCCCCTGTCCCCCCCTGGCTACGCCACTGGTCTACCAGACAAAATGGCAAAAACCTCAGAGTTGTGTTTTTTACCGTGTGGCATATACCAAAGACAACTGCTCGACTGGGGGTAGGGGGAGGGTGAATTTTCCGACCTTAACTGAAAACAGTGTGGACTATGTTTATGCCTAGGTCCAGTGGTCCAGGATTGGTGGTTGTACAATTTGGCATATTAATCCAAGCAATGGAAGAAAATCATCGATATCCTGCAACTCCCGAAGGTCCTTTAAGTTAAAGCGTTGTTTCGAAACTACCCCTGGAATCTGGGAAAAGAATGAGTTTCCTGCACTGATCTACCAATTACATGGCCTTTCAGTCGGCCTAATGGGTTGAACAACAAACCTTTGCTGATGGCTAACCAATAAAACCGCATAACTGAAACATTGGGGCAGGGGGTTATAATATGAACCGTACCCCTTAGTCAAATATTGGGGGTTATTTCCATGCCCCACGGATCTACGCCAGGTGGCGTCTGTAACGAAAATCCTATAGCTGTGCGCATAACACCCAAAAAAGTCTGGGCGGGCCCGGGGTCCCTTTTTGATCTGCTCGTTCACAAAAGAGATCCAGTGCTTTTCATCATGTATCATGTTTATCAACGCCAATTTTGGTAGCTTGCTATGATAGGAACTTTCTCTTCTTGTAAGTGATTGTGCTATGTTAAAACCCTGTAAAGCATGTCAACCTTCTACAGTAAAGAAAGATAAACGTTTATTCAGTTTGAAAATTCCAGAATATTAAATAAAAACGGTTTTAGGCTCATGTTCAGGTTACAAATGTATCAGCAAAAATGTTAAGAGCAGTAAGTCGTTATGACACGTGGTTTGCTCTTGGGAACATAAGTCAGTAAAAAAAGTGTCAAAAAGGAATTACTTATGGGTAATCTATAGGCATTAAGAAATAATACGTCTCTTTTTCAAATGTGAGGACTCGTTAATATGATGCAATTCGACACCCCGCAATGCCTTATGGGTCTAGACTTGATGAGATTATTGTGACGTATTTCTGTGTGGAATTGTATGGATTGGAATTACAGAAGAATAAATTCTCTAAAAATACAATTAGGCCTAGTAAAGAATTATGACGGTTTTAAAAAGAAAAATTCTTCTGCATTGAAAAATGTAATCTGCTTCTTAGCTTTTGCAAGTATAAAAATTAATTTTCAAATTCAAAGAAATGTATACATTCAGAAACAGAAGTGCATGATGGGAAATAAATAATGCCACTTGGGAAATGAGACATTTTTAATTACATTTCTTTACAGTCGACACCATATACATGGAATATTTTTTATAACAATGCGTGTGTTCTGTATCCTTCATATTGCAATGTTTCACACGATATGTCTTCAAAGAAATGAATGCTTTCCTCAGCCATTCCAACTGTAATAAATTTCAGTGGCAAACAAGTTTGTCAATTTTAGAAAATAAAATAATTTGCCTATGCACTATACAACAAATTATATCACCTTCAGGAAAATTGGAGGTATCGTGACATAAATAACTTTATAATAATAAAATCAAAGTATAATCAAATAACTTCAAATGATATCTTTTAGGAAGGATATATGAGTTACGAGTGGAATACTGCTACGGGAGATTGGGGTTATATGATGGTTTTATTTTCTTTTTCACCTCGAACCTTTTCGATGGGAATACCACCAATATGTGCATTTAAGAATGTGTATTTGTATAGCTCACACTGACGTGAGTATAAGTTCAGCCCTTGTCCTGTCTGCAGTACAGAATTATACACAATGAGTGCGAAGTGAAAAAATGATTCCAAACCAAATACAAAAAAAAAAAAAAATGTGAACAGCATTTTCCACGTGAGTTTCGAAGATACTTTTTTTTCGAGGTGTCAAAATAGCTTGGTTTATCGAATCGTTGCCAGCACATAGCCAATTATTATTCCAGGAATATGTGTGATGTTTTGATGCGACCCAGGGGCTGCAAGGAAAATTATAAAAGATTAAGTGAAGCTTACTTTAATGGAATAATTCATTGTGAGCTCAAGCGAAATAGATCCGCAGATATAGCAGGCAGAGAACACTTAAGAGAAGCCGAGGGAGACAGTAACCGGATGTTAATATTCATAACTGAGTCTCAGGTGGGATTTTAACAGTGTGAAGTAAGACAAAGTTATCCTTGACGGATTGGTGTTTTCTTAGAGGGTCATCTCTCCTTAGAGTGTTGTTTAACACAACCAATGTAGACACATTGTCTTTGGCAGTGTAGTTTATTTTTTCAAAGAATATTTAAGAAAAGGCTCCAGGTTACTTCGTGGTATTCATGGTTGACTCGTTGCATTATATAGGCTAACTGCATCGGATTATGATAGTACGGTTCATGAGCACTTTTACGACTTGTTATAGGCCTATACTAATACACATAGTCGTCTAAAACGCATGCGTCCTAGTATCAGAAAGCATTTTTGTTCTTACATTTCTCGATCTAAGTCGTACAATGATAATCAATGCACAAAGGATACTTCCCATCACTGATAAAAATTGTTGTTCTGGCTCTATAAGAAGGAAAGGGAAAATCTTTTTTCCTTGTATTTTTATGCATGGGTTATGCTCACAGAAATCTGGATTTAGTATACCGTGATATTCTTCTTCATGAATGACTCTTTTCAACACTTTGAAAATATTTTGTCATGGCCCGCAAATAGGGCATAATTTATTTCCTTGGCTGTCCCATTTGCTCGAATGGATCCACTATTTTGCCCAAATTGGGAGGGATATGCATAGTGCGCTTATGTGAATCATTGACTCCTTGATTTAGGTTACCTTATTTTTCAATATTTACCGTAGTTGAGTTTGGAAGCATTGTGAAAGATACATATAAGGGAAATAAAATAAAATCTGCAAGATTTAACTGATGTTTCAAAATAAATTTGGGTCGATTGATTATTCCATTTTAAGGAAACGTTAACCTATAAACTAATAAAATGATAAGTCTGCTCAGCGGAATCAACATTATTTTCTGCAGGAATTTGCGTGACGTCACAGAATTCCTCATTCGGAAGTTCGATCGAGGGCTCATTTATTACAAATTGATATGAAGTGTGCTCGCAAGTGAGTACAGTACACGGTATACTTATCCATTAGTCTTACGAATCCGCTCTCAATCGTGTTTCAGAAAAAGGGAAGCTTTGACGTCACGTCAGTTCCGTCAGAAATAATTGTTGGATTCCGCTGAGACAGTGACATATTATCTTTAAATTTGTTGTAATGAAGATGAAAACATTCAATAAAGTCCTATAAAATAGCGAAAAAAAGTAAATAAATAAAAATAAAAAAAACTACTTTTTTAGTATCTGGGTCAGCGATACTTAAAGATAGACTTTAAGCAAGTCTATAATGTCGCATCAGAGCCACATTTTGAAAACGTTCTGTTCAAATGGAACCAAGAAAACGGATCAAATGGGCACTCAACCGAAAAAGGATCAAATCTAACCATTTTTGGTTCAAAATGAACCAAAATTAGTCAAATATTTGACCAGATTGTGTTCAATGACCATTTGATTGGAATTGGTTCAAATTTGAACCGGACGTTTTTAGAGTGTACCATATAGGCCTAGGGCTTCTGAGCAATTATTTTGTCTTCTTAAAGTTTTTTCCTAAAAAGAGAATGATTTGTTCCATCCTTTGTAAAAAAAAATATATATCTTTAGATGTAATGTTTTTTGTTAAGGTTACTTCACAATGCTGGTACTTTAAAAAGAAAAACTAAATATTTTAATGAACTATGTAAATGGGTCCACCTCCATATGGCTGTATGTAGGCTTTGTACGATAGTATAGCAGACTTATTACAAGTCACAAATTTTGCAAATGGCTGCCGTCATTGGTACCGATCAATAGTGTTCAAGACTAAAACAAAGACTTGTTGATGATCTCTGCTATTAACTTGTTGTAGCCTAATCTAATGCTTATCACACACACACACACACACACACACATACATATATATATATATATATATATATATAGACTTGAATGAAGAGACTAGAATTACAACTACACACACAGAGATAACATGTACACCTTGAGTCGAGAAGCTTTCGGCTATCTTTTCAGTCTTCTTCAGCTCGAATGAAGCAAGTTTAAAAACGTTCAATGTAAAACTATATAAATATATATATATATATATATATATATATATATATATATATATATATATATATATATATATATATATATATATATATATATTATATATATATATATATATATATATATATATATATTTCACTAATTCGGCACTTAGGGGGAAAGTTGTTGTTGAAAAGTCGACCTTAAGGGGAAAAAAATTTTCGGGTGACATATAAGTTTCGCCTTAACGTTTCCACACACTTTTTCTATAGGAATACGTAAACTTACAAGGGCGCCCTCTAAGATTTACAAACTAGATGCCATTACTTCAAAGTTGTCAAATTTACGGACACCTAGCTGTTAACACGAACGGATGGCTGGCCATTGAAATAACGTTAATTATATGTTTAGACGTTAGGGCGAATTTATTTCTTATGTGTTTTATTATCTTTTTTTCGCCCTATGTACAAGCAGATATAACAATTTCCCCTTAAGGTGGGAATTAGCGTTATATATATATATATATATATATATATATATATATATATATATATAAATAAATATATATATATATATATATATATATATATGTGTTAAGGTTAATTTCTCCTTTAAAGTCCAAGGCGCCACATCGACGTGCGGTCTTCTTTATTAAAGTAACGAGTAACTGTATCACAGCATTTGTCCAAAAAGATAAAACAAAGAAACAAACAAGAACGCTTTCACCAAACATTGTCTGCCGAAATATATTTATTCCTTCAACTAATTTAGCAGTTTTATAGATCGATTACTTCACACGGTAATTTGTGACACGTTCAATATTACAAGTTTTTGGTAGAATTAGCGGTTTACCTAATTGACTTACCGCACTCACTGTAACTTCTGATTTATGTACACGCACTGATCAATTGGGAGTGTACCGGAAATGACGTTTCTCTCCACAAGGAATGACTTCATTTGACTTAAAAGGTTTGAACGACAACACGATCGTCAAAGAGTGCTCTGAACTGTAGTAACAATATTGTATCGATAATAGCCAAGCATATTTGCATTCATGGTTATGAACCGTAAGATATGTGAAAGCAATCATATTTAGCCTGCAAAATCACAGAAATTTCACAATTAATGAAGATAATATTCTTACGTGAATACTTGAGGCATCTCTACATCAACGAGTTTATGTGGCAATTCTGCTAAGCTTAGCAATTTTCCCCACAATATTATGCATATTATGAGTTAATAGCTTTATTAGCGTAAAAGGGTCTACGTTATTAACATTGCATCGCTTATCTCATGCCGATTGTACACCTTACAAGAAAATACATGTCTCTCTTAAAGTGACTTAGAGGCTGATTTCACGGAAATTATGAAAATTTACAGAAAAACTTTCAGCCTTGTAGTTTACATTCAGTCGAGTTGTCTACAGAATAGCGAATTATTTTGTCTGCATAGAAGAGTCAGACAAACGGGCGTCAAAGTGGCCTTAATTTCCAGCTTGGAAATATTGGTTTAGGTAATTTACTAATGCCAATGTACTTTTATATTTTTTAACAGGGTCAAAATAATGACTGAGGTGTAGACGTGATAGTGCGGGGGAACGGCAGTCAAGGAGGGTGGGGGGTGGGGGGCAAAGGAATTGTATATGGTAGAACTTTACAAAGTTTTCATTGAATAATTTGAAACTTTATGTGGAATTTCCCATAGTTGATAATAAAAGAGTTTGTGTGAAGCTATGAGAAGCAAGATGTTCCACAGGAAGTAACCCCGAATCCCGAAACAATATAAAACAGCGTTGAGACAGCGTTTGAGACTTTTTTGTAGCCTATTGTTTTTCTTTAGTTTTAAATGCAGAATTTTCGTTGCATAAGAATTTTTCTTATTTTCCCGGGTGCCTGTTCTTTCCATAGAGCAGGGTATAGGAACCTATATCCTGCTCTATGATTCTTTCTGTCATGTTTCATTTTGTCGATGGTCCTCGACAAGTCCTCCTCAAAGTTTGCCCGCTTGGCGGACGTGTATTACTCCTGCACCTATATCGGCTGCACTTGTAATACCAACTTCCGCAAACTTGAGTATTAGAGTATGTACGTCAAAAGAGGAGTACATATTCGACACTTGCTATGAAGGTAACCCTCAACTTTGTTAGTGTGAAAAATAAGTTAGTGTCGATTTTGAGGGTTATAGACTATGTGATACTTTAAAAAGTCAATGAAATGTTTTATGAGCAGTTTTTACATGGACATGGACATGGTCAAGGGCATCGGCAGTTAAAGTGGCAGGGAAGTAATTTTAATTTTTATTGAAGGCTGCATCTTGGGAAGTTGTGGTCGGCGAAGCCTTTAACCGTAAGCGCCGAACGGGCGAAGCCGGAGGCTGGGGACTGAGGGTTCTCCCCGAGAAATTTTTCTTAAATTTGGCGGCTTTTGCGACCATTCTGGACCATTTCCTGAGAAACTCCTGATTGCCCCCAGGTGTAATTTGAAATGCTAATGAAATAGTTTCCTTATGACGATGATACAAATTAAGATGGTAACCGTCAGTCAATTGGCTGAGGATGTTGGTAGTTGATGAGGAAAGTAAACAGCGAGAGGTGTAGCGAGGATTTTGGAAATAGTAATTTACTCAAGCTGCCCTACAGAAAGTAATAACGAGGCAATTCCACCTAAGTTTTCCTACGCGCACAGCAGTATAGCAGTACTAAGGAGACATCGATTTATATAAGGAGTATATGAGAAGCATGCCGAATTTTTTTCGAGAATTGCGACTCCCTTCACATGGGTAGGGTTTGGGACTTTGTTTGCAAGGACCATAGTGCATTTTGTGACGTACTGAGCTTCAAATCACAATAGTGTGGCGCGTAGGAGAAAAGAAAATTTAAGGCGCCAGACAAACTTTTTAATTGTATTAGCCAGTTTTCTCTAGAAGTGCGCGCGAAGCGCGCCGAAAAAATCTTCCTAGCATTTTAATGGTTTTTGACATTAATGTTTTCCTTCATTTAACATTGAAAAATTTTAATCATGATAGGCTATTAAAACTTCTCGTATAATTTCTCTGGTCTCGCTTCCTTTCGCTCATTTTTTATTATTTTTATTTTTTAAGCTCTGGAAAAAAGTGGGGGGGGGGGAAGTGCCCCCCGTAATCCTGCCTTAAAGCCGTACTTGTAAACAACTACCGTATTATGGGTCAACGAAACATCGTACACAGGGACGCATATCTTTATTTGAGTTTGGAGCGAAAATACTAAAATGTACGAATGACCCAACTGTTTCTACGGAGATGTGCAATGATTATGCTAACTTTGTCCTATGAAAAGCTACGACAGGACAGCAAGAGTACAAGATGAATGCGTGCAAACCGCGAGGAAAAATAGCACTTTATGGACATTTCAGTAATGTTAATTATACATAAAAATTACCTATCTATAAATAGCACTGAATGTACGCACTAAACAGACTTAAACATTGCAGTTTGCCGTTTTGTTTCATAAATAGCCATGCAGGACTAACGGCCTTTCGATTTCTTTATGATGCAGCAGGTTTGAGGGTTGGGACCTAGGATGGGCTATTACGAAGGTTACATGGGGTTTTGCACTAATCCAAGGTACGCTCTCTCCTTCTCGAATTCATAGTTGGACAATTGGCTCATATGAAGGATGCCCGCAAAGCGCGCCAAAAACTAGCATTTTAAAGACATTTTAGTTAGTAACGGTTTAGGCACTGCATCTTCAGAAGCAGTCGGAAAACCATCCTCGTTCGCAACCATCGCAATACAAAGAGGGAGGTAGGGGGAGGGGGGTCGCGTCGCAGTTGAATGAAGTCGTCGCAGCTGTCATCAACCCAACTGCGACCCATTATACAGGTTATATTTTTTTGTCTGTTGCGTGGTTAACCCACAATCGGACTGCGACCATCTGATGATACCTACAACTCATCCCCGACGAGCAGTCAGGTTGAGTTGCATCACATTACAAACGGCTTTTATTTCACAGTGTCGGACATGTTATCAATTTCATGACAGACAATTATGCAATAAGGTGCTTCTATGATGTTCCCGACAGGCTGGGTTTCTTCAAAAGACAATGGCCTCCCAAAGACTGTAGTGTGGTAGAGGTCACTAATATATACGGGCACAGAACCCTTAATTTGTGATTATTTTTCCAACAATATGTAAAAATTTCCTGACAAACAAAGCAGTAAACCTTCACATGGTTAAATATATCTAAACAATATTTCCACCCGTCACTAATTCACTTTAAGTTAACCGTTGTGATCATAAAATTTCCCGACATTTCTGTAGCCCTGAATAAAAGATTTTTCTGACAATGGAAATGAATTGCAAAAGAAAGTGACAATTTTTCCCTACGGACCGCAAAATTACCTGACAGACGACACTTTGAAATTTTCTTGGGGTGTAGCACCCCACACCCGTCGGTAGTGACCCGCTGAAAGTGAGAGGAAACCTGAAGTACCCGGAGAACGTCCTACGTATGTCTCTTCCTAAACGCATGTTAGCATCTAGTTCCGAGATAAGAAACAGTACTATTTCGGTTGCTTATGGTTTTGTGGACAGATTTATTGTTAATAATTGACTCCATCAAAACATAAATTCATGTAAATCCACAAATTGATCTTGCCGATTCAGAAAGTGACATACTCATGTGTTCCACATGGCTCTCGTCATTTGACCCGCTTCTAGAGTAAGCAAAGACTGTTTGCATCGACGGACACTGGGCTCTGAAAGTAATATCGCAAAGTGGTTGTTGTGCCTGACTACGGAGCAGTTTATCTTTCTTCTTGTTATGGAGCTTTGACGAAAACGGTCACGGTCTATCGAGTTATTGGTAAACTTTCGTCAGGTCGTAACTGTGATGAATGAGAGACTACCGAATGAATCGAAGTGCCACGCTAGATTTTTTCTTTGTTTTTTGGTCTTTATTTAATGTAATTTATCTTAAACTTCAACGTTTTTGACATTTCCACGATCAATGCCCCATACGTTCACAAAATTTGTATCTGACCAAAACCAAACAGTTTTGTTAGATAAAAAAGAGTGAAGCGAGCAGGAAAACGTTTTTGTATGCAGTCAAGCACATTGCACATTTATATAGTCACTCCGTTGACATATAGGAGTACACCTTCATCATACCGCGAGGAAGGAAGGAGGGTCGTTTTAAATGCATCAGTTCTGATATTTTGCTGAACGTTGCTGCTATTGCTTGTTATCTCTACTGTCAGACATGTACAAACCCGTCACAAGCATCTCATTCTCACCGGCGTACAGTAGCGGCACATGCCATGAGGTGGCGTGCACACCATTCTCCTCCCCCATAGTTTCCCCAAGGAAAGATGTGTAATTTATCCAATTATATAGGTTACAGCCAGCTTAACCGTTTGTATCTAGGTAAGACTTTAAAATAACAATTGTCAAATGAGAGCACCTTCCGTCTAGGCCATTTTTGTACAACCCCCTTTAAACCCCCTTTACTTTTTGTGATGTTTCCCCCAACAAATACACCTTGTCCTTACCCCTCCCTCAATTGCCTCAGCTAGTGCCTCCACTGGTGACTTAGAAAGAAGGACACGGTAAATATATAAACCTAATCTGTAATCAGGTTCGGAGAAGCTTTGTTAAAAAGGAAATACTGCTTTCAAATGTGAATTATGTATAAGTACCCAGATACAATTCATCGAGAATGAGTCTTTTGCTTACGTCACACACGATTCCATATGCTTTACCTCCAATATGCAACTTAAATTTGTTGTGTTTTGAAACATTGAAAATATACATATGCTCTAAGTGAAATAAAAGGGGATCCAATAGGGCCATCTGATGCCATTTCAAGCCGAGCAAGGTTTGCCCTTTAAGAAAATAAGATGAGCGGGGCAAAATATCGTACACTGAGGAGTCAGAGAGTTTTCAATGTGACACTGTCTTTTTGACCATCATGTCTGTTGCCTACGTGGCGTAGAACAATGTTCCTCCACTAACTTCTCTCGATCTAATTCATAGTCACAATATGACCAACGATAAAACAAAAGCCAAGCAGGGATGGAGCCGTAGGGGAAGGCTGACCCTCGGTCGGGAAAAATTTTCCAGTTTAAACTACACTCTAAAAACAAAAGAGTCAGATTCACTCCAAAAAGAGTGTGCCCAGTGACCATTCATTACAAGAGTGAATTTCGCCCCAAGCAGAGTTACAGTTCACTGAAAGAGAGTGATACCTTACACACATGGAATGAAATATCGCTCTATTTGGAGTGAATTATGCTCCCAACGCAAAAGTCGAAAAACGAAGGCGAAAGTGCTTAAGCCTATCCATGTGTGAGCAATCTACGTAAAGTGATTCTTACTGAGCCTTACAATTAGACTGATCCAGGGACATCCTTGCCCAGGGACCTATTAAACTAATATTAAAATCATAATTACATCTGCGTATCCTATAGGACATTAGAGTAACGGTGCATATTATACTTATGCCTGTCTTCGATTGTTTCTGTTTTAGTTTCTGTCAAAGAGGCACGTACAATAAAATGTGTCTCCCCCACGCCAAGGTTATTGTTACATTTCACGGTAGTAGTGATGTTACAATGTCCTACCCGTACTTTCATCAGAGTAAACATAAGCTAGACAAGAATGTACCAGCTACCAGCAACAAGGAAACTAACTTCACGATATAGGCTATTCTTTGTGGCAAAGTATGGTCACTGTGGTAATGTCTTTCTATGGGTAAAATTGGTGAGAAACTAGGTAATATATAAAACGGGTTACACCTCTATGTTCCGACATCTCTATGTTCCGAAATCCGTACCCGGCCCGTTACACTCTCACCCTAACCTAACCCTAGCCCTGACCTTTATCTTAACACTGACCTTCATGTAGGCTTTCGGAATATAGAGACGTCGGAACAAAGAGGCATCGGAATTGAGAGCACTGAGTCCCTATCTAAAACGTACTCTCTTACAGACTATCAAACAAAGTTTAATTTACACCCCGTACGTTCCATTTCATCTAGTTTCTTGTATACGAAGATCCCTAATCGATCCAGCTCATTATGCACTTAACTGAATCGATGTGATAGCTTTTGCTTTAACTACTTGCAAATTATGTTAATATTCCTCCAGAAATCAAAACCTAAACGTTTTAAACAAGAGGAATGCTTTTGGGGTCTAAACTCTTGTATATAAAATTCAGAAGTTGTGAAGGTACATGCCTATTTCCTAAGCTTGTCACGTTGAAACTTTATTGCAAAAATGCATTGTTTTGAGAATGTTGACTTTATATACATTTATATATTTGATGATTTGTACTTTCTTAAGACGTTTTTGAAGAATTTTGATATTTTGACCTTTGACCCTAGGTGACCTTTAATTTTCAACATAAGTAGGATTTCACCAGACTTTTATATTTTAATCTCATACAATAAAATTCTAAATAAGATGGAGCGGTGTGTAGTCAAGGAGGCAAAGGGGCCCACACCTGTAGCAAAATTTTCGTCCTCTAGAAAATTTTAAATTACCATTGCCTAATTCGTCTTGACATATTTTGTCCACTAAAAATATATTGCTCCCCCTTGGAAGCCGTCTCGCCCCCTCCACCTTCAGTAGGCTATCTTATTTCGCCACAAGCCTGCCACCATGAAAAGTATGACATTCTAAAGTTTCCCTTTCTAATGATATTTTGTTTCCAAAGACTTCCACCATCTGAGCTCTCTTTCAGTTTGACCTCGCTTGACCTTCAATGGCCCACATCAACTTAAAGAAGGCCTCTTGTATTTAACATGGGAATACACATACCAAGGCTGATATCCGTCAGGTTTCCCTTATTAAGGGATCGTGTCCACTATCTAAAAGTGCTTGGGCACACACATACACGCACATATGGGTGTAATTGTCAACCTGACTGAACTGTAGACATTTCACTTATATCTATTCCTTTGTGCCGAGATCCTGTGGGTAATGTTTCACGAACACGGTGAAATTCAGAAATAAAATGACCAGTTAACATTCTATGATAGGCGGAAAATTTACCGTCCTTTCCAGTTCATAAACGTTAGTAACACGACCGTGGTTAAAGGGGGGGGGGGGAGTTATACCTCTATGTTCCGACGTCTGTATGTTCCGAAACCAGTACCTGTAACACTCTCAGTCTCAATCTAACCTAACCCTAACCCTAACCTTTATCCTACCACTGACCTTCATTTAGACTTTCAGAATATTGAGACGTCGGAACAAAGAGACGTCGGAACAGAGAGCTGCTGTCCCCAAAAGGGGGGGGGGGGCTTGCTCTCTCTCTTCCGACGCCTCTTTGTTCCGACGTCTCTATGTTCCGACAAGTCTATATGAGGTCAGTGTTAGGATAAGGGTTAGCTTAGAACCTAACCCTTATCCTAACACGGACCCCAATGAAGACTTGTAGGAATATAGCCTGAGACGTCGGGACAAAGATATGTTGGAATATAGACGTGTAACCGTTAAAAGTAACCTGAGGTCACCCGAAAAAAAGTTATACCTCTATGTTCCGACGTCTGTATGTTCCGAAACCCGTACCTGTAACACTCAGTCTCACCTAACCCTAACCCTAACCTTTATCCTACCACTGACCTTCATTTAGACTTTCAGAATATAGAGACGTCGGAACAAAGAGACGTCGGAACAGAGAGCTGCTGTCCCCAGAAGGGGGGGGGGGGCTTGCTCTCTCTCTTCCGACGCCTCTTTGTTCCGACGTCTCTATGTTCCGACAAGTCTATATGAGTTCAATGTTAGGATAAGGGTTAGCTTAGAACCTAACCCTTATCTTAACACGGACCCCAATGAAGACTTGTAGGAATATAGCCTGAGACGTCGGGAGCAAAGATATTATAAGCATAATATTATGCTTGTAATATCTTTGGTCGGGACAAAGATATGTTGGAATATAGACGTGTAACCGTTAAAGGCAACCTGAGGTCACCCGAAAAAAAATCTGAAAATTGTGTAATTAACACAATATCTGAAGAAGGGTAACAGAGAAAATTAATGTTCTAAACCTTGTGCATTAAAATGTAGGCATGCTCGTTGGGTGAAAAGTCATCTGAGGTCACCAGATGTCAAATTCTGGAAACCTCGTAAACATGCAATGTCTTCAGTTAATTACACTATGTATAGATGTCTTATACTGACTACTGAGTAGCCTACATGAAAAAGGCAGACTCCACATGGTATAGCTATCATAGTAAGATCATCTTCGAAACAGCAGTGCCATTTTGCGTTCTTTTAAAGTCTTCGGTATGACCCGGCCAGGTGTATGGATAGGCTATTTGTGCTCGCGTGTGTGTGCGTCTTCCAACATGTGTGTTTCTACACCTCTGCATGTGTTGCGGTAATTCTACTTTCCGACAAATCAGTATTCTGATACATCTATGTTAACATACCTCCATGTTCCTACACCTCAAAAATCCAACTCTTTACTGCTAACAGAGTGTCCTAAAGAGACAGACCCTCAGTGTTTCATTTCTCCCTGATCCTTTCTTTGATCCTCTGGGGTTTGAACTGTCGGAACGTAGAATTTCATACTATACGTCACTGGCATGAAAGACTTGACCATATACAGTCTTTTCTAAACCAGTGACATCCTTGGTTTGCCAATCAGGAAGGTGTACATGTTCAAACTCCAAGGTAGGATAGTAGCCTACATCACCAATAAGATGAAGTATTTATTTGACTATACACTTGGGAATTTATTTGAAAGAGCGCCGCCCCAGTGGCAATTTCGACAATACTGCATGTATGTTAAAGTTCCTGCAAGAACGGTTAAGAAAGTGTCATTTGTTAAGGGTATCATGATTATCCATTCATCATATCAGGCCCGTAAAGGGCAAAAGCAGTCGCATCAAGCATATTTTAAAACAACTGCTAAATCTTTCAAATATCCTCAATCTTTTATGATATGCCAGACCAGAAATAATGCATTTTTCATGCATGGTAAACCATAGCCCTTCTAAGGGCTATTCGGTCTTTTGTTGCACATAACATGCAATGTAATCTAAATTATTCCCGTTCTATATCTGCACTCCCTGTACTCTACCCGTTCTCTGATATGCGTCCCACTCTCATCTGCGTCCCCCCCCCCTTCCTCATCTGCCGACCTCATAACCGTGGCGTGTGAACTGTGGTGTATGAAAGAGAATAATTGTAAGAGCTAGTAACCTGGTGTAACCCCCTTAGAATTTGCGATATCGGTGAGCCGAACCAACAGGGTCTAGGTAAACCAAGGAGTTACCCTGCGTGAATTTCACAATTCAGTGAGAAAAATATTGTCACATGATTCTCAAGGGCCGTTCATGAAATAGGATACCCTGATACACTAGGCCTATAATTCAAATTTGGGTGATTGCATTTTCCCTTTAACCAGGCTGTCTTCCGGGGAGGGTCTCTTTTCCCAATCCATCTGAACGCGAGATACAATTTGCAACATATGAATGAATTTACGAAATCCTGAATGAATTTATGAATACATTTACGAATGTAAATGCCGCCCGCCTAATTTTTTTTCCCACGAGGTTATGGGTAAATTTGATTTTCAAATTTTTTTTCAAATTTGTTTCTAAATCATGGTTGGGGTTACTTATAAGGTTAGGGTTACGTGGACTGAGGTTATTTGGCCTGTTCTTTCATAATCTGGCGTCAGAATTACAAAAAATGGTTCAAAAGCTGTCATTTTGGAATTAGGGGTGTGGCCTATTTCCAAGAAGCTGATTGGTCCATTGGCATGATTTGTCCATAACCTCGTGGGAAAAAAATTGCGCATGCCGCCCAGGGTATGGGTGGGTCCTGTCTAAGGCAAGGTTACAACTGACAAGTTCTGAATTATCAAGAATGCTCAGATGTGAACATGACAAAAGCCCAAATAGGCTACACAGAAAACTGCATGGGCTGTGATGAAAAGAGGCTGGGTCGGATGAACCCAGCTTGAACAACAATATTCTCAATTCATATAAGGCCTATGCCATATCAGCGGGCCCATATAGATAGATAAGGCCTGGGACGGGACGGGGGGGGGGGCAATATTTACTAGAATGCACTGGCAATAGTAATTTTTAATATTTTCCAGGCGGGGCTCCTCCCCCGCCGCCCTTTGCTATGGGCTTGGATATCAGTCCCATTAAACAAAAACATAGAAACAATCAGACAAAAAAAATGGGTACGGTAAGGCGAAAGGTTCCTCTCATTGGCAAATTCTCCCCCCCCCCCCCCCACGGTTAAGAATAAGAACCACCGGTTTAGAAGAACGGTACACAAGTTTACCAGTTTACCAAAACAAATTTTGTAGTGGCACATGTAGGACTTATGTTCAGTCTCAAGAATTCTTAAAATCGTCTTACAAATAGCAGGGTAAACAGGTAAAGGATCAGCGGTGAAAGGTTCTAATTTCTCCCTGGACTAACAAAGTTGTCTTCGTCTTGAAAGTACCTTGCCCTCTCTGGAGAAACAGCTTTGAACATACAGAAATATTTGAAGCATATTAGACCTATAGTGTATATTCCGAAGCCTCGATTAGGATTGATTCGCTTGAGTGAAAGAAGTCTTCCCTACTTCCTGTCTTTATGATCGCATTTGCCAAACGTTGTCCTAACTACGCTCGAGAGCTCCGTGGCTTCCGATCTTGTCCGAATGAAAACATAAGCGAGATAAATACTTTGGAGTGTCCACTTGAACTTCATTAATTCAAAATGATTAATACATGGATATTTATTTGCCAAAGGGCTTCACTGTGGCTCAGAACACAAAATAGACGGAGACAGATAGGACATTTGAAGTAATACTTACACTACTTCGGCGGTATAAAAAAGTTGAGCAAACACCAAAATACCGACAGATGGCGCCACTGTTTCTCGTACAGAGTGTTACATCCACTCGTGGTTGGTTCCAACAGGGCCAATTTGCCGAGGAGTAATCGGAACGGTCTACCAAATTTGTCATCTGTATGTAGAGTGTGTGAAACTGTTATCCTGGTGATGTCGTCTGTTTTGCTTCAAGCGACCGTTGACATCATGCTATTGGGGGTTTTCAGATTGGAAACAGCAAAGCACAGTCACTTGAAAAATTTCGAGTAGTTCGATTACCAACCAGGCTGCCAGGCTAAAACGTTAACTTCTTCGATACCTCAGAATGAACTTTTTTGCAAACCATCGTCGTAATTAGAAGGGGATTCTCGTCGGTGGCAAATGCGGCTGCCACGTGAACTTCCTTGGCTTCGTTTATGTCAGTTTTGTTGACTAAATGCCAAGAAGAAAAGTTCAATCTTGCTTGACCCAAGAGCCAACCAATTTAGAACTCAGAAGGTGCTAAAGCCACTAAATGTTTGGAATGGTCGTGTGGACTTTACTAATTTAAAACGGGTACATTTGTCACCGAGTAACGAAAATATTTTTTTCGTAGCTAGGTATTCAGTGAGCTAACTGCAATAAGGCAGGCATGTGACATATTCAAAATCATATTGACTGTAACACAGCGGACGATCTCAACACTAAAAATTTGTCTTTGCCTTGCGAGCTTCATTAGCTGTGAGGAAGAACATTGGTAGTGCTTCGGGTGATTATCCTTAAGGCCGTCGAGAGTAATTTTCAAAGAGGCACATTCGTCATGAAGGATTGTTGTTTGTATGGAATGTATTTTGAATATTTCGTTTTTTTTTCTCTTGCACACACAAAACAAGGGCCCTCTCGAAATATACCTAGGACTAACTGAACTCCTCCACTGCCCTCTGATTACCCTTCGTTTTCGTTTTGGTCTTTTGACATTGTATGGCCAATTTGTACACTGTTTGCGTAATATAATACAAGGGTCCATTGAGTGTGGTGTGGGTCCAAGGTGTGGGGTCAAGGGTCCGCCGAAGGGCCCCTGGTGGGTCCACGGGCAAAGCCCCGGTGGGGGTCCAAGGGCGAAGCCCCCAGGGCATTTACAAAATTGTGAGTATTAAGCGTGGAGTATTTAACTACTTCTAAAGGGCATTAGATGCCCACTAAACAGACCACATAAGTTACTATTCACCGCTTTAGATCAAACCAGCTCGTTGTAATCAGCCACCGTCCGTCCGTTCGTCTTTTAATCCATCCATCATCCATCCACTCGTTCATCCATCCGCCCGTTCATCCATCCCCCTTCCATCTCTTCCATCACTCCCTTCCCTTCCTCCCTCGCCCCATACCTTGCTCCCTTCCTTCAGTCATGACTGTTTACCGTGGCACATACCCATAAATGCTCTCAAACGCGCATTTGCCGACGGATATTAATGAAACTTGATGCAGTGGTTGAAGGGTATCAGTAGCCCTTTTGACTACCAGGAAGTCCAGAGCTGTAGCCTGGACGAAATCTCTAGGGAACAGTTTATGACAGCGTTAAGTGGCGTATCTAGCATAGTTGACACCCAGGCGAATTCTGTCTTTGTCACCCAGTGACGCCCTGAGGGAGGGGCCATAGAGGAGGGATCAAAGTGGGAAGAAATAATACTGCATGATGTAACTAAGGTCGCTTAGGTGCAAATTGGTGCTGTCTTTGGCAGTTTGGCAAAGGTTTAAACTGATTATACTGTATATGTAAAATTTCTCTTTACTTTGTGTCTTTTTCTCTACTTTTTTGGGGTAGGGGGTTTGTCTAAGGGTTGGGGTGACATACCTCCTTGTAAAGTTTTTGTGTATGTATATAAGATGGCTAAAATACGTAATGGTGCTATCTTTGGGGCAGCTTTGAAGTAATTACCCTACGTTTTTAAAACTTTTCACATTGAGGGCCTTTTTCTATTTTCTTTTTGGCTGGGTGTGAGGGAGGGGGTGTTGTCTTACGCCCCTTTCCTTTGAGAGATTTTGTCTTTTGTAAGGTTGGTTTGATAAAAAATGGTGCTTTCTTTGACGAAGGTTTGAAATGATTACATGTTTTAGAAATTCTCACTATTAAGTGTTTTCTTGGCTGTAACATGGCACGGTGCCATACCACAACCGAAGACTTACCTGGTGCGTTGCCTAGGTCTATTTTGCAGTCAGCAATGCCTCCCAGATTGGCGAAAATGTTTTCTAAACCTGCAAAGTTGCATCTGTACACGTGTTTTGAGATTCCATACTTTAGAGAGCAAGGCTTCAAGAAGGACAGTTAAACTTGAAAATTTATTCAATAAAATCACTTTGTAGGGGAAAACAGTACTAAATGGTACTATACAAGCTCATTGAGTATAGCATGTAATGAAAGGGTATATATCAAAGGCTTTATATAGGCATACTGTAGCACCGGGTGAGAAACAGTACTGAAGAACTTTAAAGGTCTGTGTATATGGAACCAAGACAGAAAGTTATATGAAAACCCCCTGATGACAAATTCGTTGAAATTATCTGAATCTTTTTTCCGTACTCAAGATACACCTCCTCAAAGTTTAACCATTTCTGAGATTCCTTTTTCCAAAGTCCCTCGACTCTCTGGGGAAGAACTAAGGGGCGAAACCAAACGTTACTCCCGAAACAGTTCTGCTCCCCAAAGTCCCCAAAAGGACAACAAACTTAACATTAGCTATGCAAAAGTCATGATGTGAGTGTTGCACAGGGCCTGTACTTCTTTCGTTAATCCTTTGTAAATAATCTGTTCACTTACTTAGCTTAGCATTACTAAGCTTATAGTTTGGTGTTTTATGTGGACATTTTAAAGTAGTAAATAGTTACTTCCAAAATAAATCCCCTTGGCAGCTTGGGGCATACCAACATTACAAACGAAGGATAACATAACACATAAACCTCATATGTCGCTCTTTCCACATGTCGTTGGTGTGTCGTTAAATCTCATCTAACTAACTAACTAATCTTTCCACATCAAAAATTTGCATCTGTAGCTCACGTTTATTCATGATATAGATGCGAAACAATATAATTGTTTGTAAAATGGTCAATATTTGATGGATGTTGATGGGAATTGCGACTATTTTAAAGATTTTAATGCTTTTTACATCAAATAAGAAGGTATGGTATTTATATGTACAAAGACGTTTGTTAGTTAGTTAGTTAAATGAGGTTTAACGTCCCAGTTTCCAACCAATTGGTTCAAGTCGAGACGACCACGGCCTTTTTTCCAGTTGTGGCTCACTGGCTTGTTTTCCCTACTCCATTGCTTATGCTGAGAGTTAAGCACAAAGGCAGTGGGTTCTATTTTTAAAGTCTCTGGTACAAAGACGTCTGTAACGTACAGGTACAGCTGTGTTGTGTATGCATCATGCATGAGGAAGGAGGTTCATCATCAGTGCGAATTACCGGCACGAGTGCCCTTCCGTGGATGGGGTCCGGGGACCTGCCCGGGACAATTTTGGGAAAAGCTAACATTTGTATACGATCTCCCAGATTCTGATTGCCTTAAAAAAGCATTTATAGTATTTTTTCAAGTACCGGTAAAAGCTATTTTTCATTAAGGGTTTGGAAATCTCAGGGGAGAAAACTGTTCCTTTGCCCACCGCAGGCTACGGCCCTGATTTTATCGATACTTGGTACGGTATTTATAATCATAATTTGGTTGCAAGAATCCTGAAGGTCATTTTGAGGTCATCAGGGGTTTCAGCTCAAAGAGGGTTGGATTTACATTATATACTTGTAGATGTAATCAACATTTAGAGCTTGAAATTTTGGAGGTTATATTTAAGCTACAAGGGGTTATTTGAAGTCAAATTGTAAAGATTGATGGGTATAAATGAATCTTGATGAATATGGCAGCAATGCACATAAAGGATGCACGCAGAAGATCATTTGTAATGTCACATAACAACAACAGAGTACGTAGCTTCTATGTAGTTAGGTAATTAGAATTTGTTTCAATCGGGGAGTTGCCAACTCCCTGTTTCAATTATTTCTTTTCGTACAGATACTATTGCGAAAGTTCTTTTACAAGTTATTTATGTTCACACTTCACACTTCTATAAGAAGTGGTGAGACAACCCGCACATTTTGCTTCTTCCCGAAAGAATTATTATCAATAAAGCTAAGAAATACACTGCAATAAATTTCTCTATACTGTGGCTTTGTTATGACATCCGACTTGTTTCAAATCCTTAGGGCTGGTTGTCTTTAAAGGGGAATATTGCATTTGTGGTTCAAGGAAATGTGCATTTTTTATAACTTTAATTTATAGATAAAGAATGACATGCAATTCAGAAAAAGATACCGTAGCTGGGTAGTAACCTTATTTTCAACAACAAAAGTTTTCCAGAAAAAGAAATTCACTGTTTTGTACCCGTGAATAATTTGCTCACCCTTAGTTTCAAATCTTCAGAATATGCAACAATCATGATTCTTGTAACGATATTCAAGTTTGAAAGAAAGGCAATTTTCGCAGTTTATTGGTGGGACTGAATCGTTCAATAATGCTGAAAGCTCTTTTTTCTGTCTGTGTTATGCATAGGCGTAGGAAGCTTTCGAGACTGGGGGGGGGGGGGGGTTGAACGTTGTTTCGGATCGCCGTCCGGGGGAGGGGGTTCCCCTCCCCTTTAGAAAATTTTTGGGTATTTGAGGGTCCTCAGATGCAATTTGGTGCAACATTTTGGACAAACTTTAAGAAAAATTACTGCAAATTTTTGACATTTCTTACAGGAGAGACAAATAAGGGGTTTTTGCCCTTGGATCTGGGGGGGGGGGGAGGGGCGGAAGCATACTTCACACATTTTTGCTTTACTTCACACATTTTTGACTGGGGGCTAAAGCCCCCCAGCCCCCCCCCGTTTCCTACGCCTGTGCTATGTTGACGCAATTTAAACACAGTGTTTTCCTTTAGATGCAATTATTTCGAAAAACAAAACAGCCATTTTGTTTTCTGCTTCGTACAATAGGTTAAAGTGTTGAAACAACTCATATTGAGAGTCCGCAATACCTTATACAATGACAATAACTATACGCATTTTAGGGAATGTCCCTGTTCAAACAACACAGTGATACGAGTAACTATATACAAATTTTGCAAACAGCTGTATTGACCTAACCTGCGGAGTGGATGCACTTTGCTTATTCATTCAGGGTCCCAGCTAACTTCAGTCTTATTGATTTTAGGGCGAGGGCCACATGGTCAGCTATGCAGACCATAACAGACCTGGCAAGGGGTGACTTCCTGCAACTCCTGAGTTATTCAGCTTTAAAATTTTCATCACCAAACGACAACTGCATACATGTATGTAACACAGGGTTTGTGTATGCCCCTTGGCCAGGGGCATACCACCCCCTTATTAGGCAAATTGATTTACCTGAAGCAGTAAGGCTACTATGCATAATCCTGCTCGGTACCGGGCGGCCTTTACATTTAACGGTGCCTCACCCCAGGCTCAGAAGCCCTAAGTTTGTGTCTCCTTTTCACTTTGTTCGGAAAAAGTTGGTTTCTTTTCCTTATATCCTCACCTCGGTAGATACAAATGTCCCGCCGGCTAAAGGATGAGGGATGGAAACGGGCCCCACTATGACAACTGTCAAAAGGATTTCCTAAAAGAAGCTTTCTTAATAACTAGCTTAACTTTTTTACATGATTTTCGAATCCGTCGGGTTGATTTCATGGGGGCGGGGGGGGGGGGAATATAGTGTACATTATCCTTCACCCAATTTCATGGGGGATATTCCTCCCCCATCCCTCCCAGGATCGCCTTCCATGATGTCGGTAGAGATACACAAATACCCAAAGAAGTCGTGGAGGACAACTGGTTGCAGTTGATAGGTTGAGAAAAGTCCAGTCATATGAAAAGTTGGTGGGAACGGTATTGTCTTTGCTATCCCGTTCTTTTTCATGGGACTACTACTGTGACGCCCTGCATATATTTCTATGAATTTTTCAAATGGCTCTTTGTATCCGAAAACTCCTTTGACAGTTTGAACAATTCTATGCGCCACCAATGACACACTGTACTGGTATACGTGGTAGGAAGCTCATATATCTTTATTCCATTCAGTATTGACACTGCCACCGCGATTTCGTCCATGAAATGCTCTTCCCCGTAAAACCAAAACTTTTTGGCCCAGATCGGAGTTCCTGTTCTTTTCTGTGCAAAGTTGGGGTTGTCGATGGCGTCGTCCTGTCCACATTAAGAGAAGATCACAGTAGAGCCTATTGTTTGACCCATTCTCTTTTTTTCGGTCTATTTCTTTGTCTGACTTTATTCAAGGGGTTCTTTCCTTCATGCTAGAAGGACGTGACGGTGCAAGCTATAGGTAACTTCTCTTAACCCCGCTTTGTGGAAAACCAAGTGGCATGGAATCCATTTGAATAAGCGAAAACTTCAGAGGCGCCGTGAACAAGATAATATCGGAGTGATAGATATCATTTACATATTTTTTTTACCAATTATAGTCGTCAGAATTTCGAAAAGGATGACGATTTCACCAGCGACGAGTTGTCTGAGAACTTGGCTATTTTAACTCATTGTTGGACGATTTCTCCATGCATATATACTAAAATCCTGAAAACCGAATAATTACCATGCAATTGTCCGCAGCGTGACTGTATTATTTGCACCATAACCTAACCACATGAATCGGTCAAGTGCTAGGTTCTTTACATTTTTATTTGAAAACTAATCGGTCTCAACCACGAGAACTTTTACATTTAAAAGTAAAATGAGTTTAAAGACGACTTGAAGCAAGTCCAAAATAGAATTCTGCCTCCGCACTCTCGGCTTACAAATTATACGGGCATAATTGTCACTGATTCCGCACATCACATGAAAGGTTGGCAAATCGCACTGGGTTGGGTTTCTCTGTCGAGTCCCCGCAGGGTGCTACTAAACTGATACCCGTGGAGGGCAAACATGCCAACAAAATTACAACCATCATTTTTGAGACCTGCCCGCCGAACGAAGATCTGTTCCATAGCCTTCGTCAGTTTTTCTCGTTCATGAATTTGACCATGTCGACATAACATCATCCCAGTGATATAAACGAACATTGAATCATGCCATGCATGAGTCTTACTGGCGATGCGTTCGTTGTTTGTTTCTGTGTACCATCATTGATTCGTTGAAATCATGTAGCCACAAAAGGAAGGGGTTTAAGCAAAAATCATTATTGATATATGAAAAAAAAGAACTAAATCTAGCCATTGTAGTAAATTTTTATTCAATCCCGATGTGTACACCTCGAGATATCAACAAATGAAGTCACTACATTTTGTGACATGAAGTGAGCTTGAAGTATGCAGGGGTTATATCAGCTCCTCACATTGATAAGCAATGCTTTGTTTCTTTGTTTTTCAATCTGTTGTTTTGACCTTGAAGTTAATAGGACATCAGCTTTTCATGGGGAGTTTGAAGTTTTTAAGCTTTCCATGCCTCTCATGAATTCATGATACGGGGGGCTGGGAGAGGGGTCGAAGGGGAGGGGTATCCTCCTTCCCCTTTCAACAAAATTTGTGAATATTTGAGGGTCCTCAGACGCAATCTGATGCTACATTTTGGCAGTTTTAGGTAAATTTATTGAAAAAGTTTGATAGTTTATTGAAAATGTTTGATAAATTTCACAGTGTGGACAAATAACGGTTTTTTAATTGAAAAGCGGGGGCGGCAGCATACTTAAGCCCAAAAATGTTTAACTGGGAAGCTTTACCCCCCCCCCCCCACACACACACTTCCAGCGCCTATGCCCTCCTCAAATATCCAAACTCCATTCAGCCTTAACCCTTCTTATAATGAATAATGAAAAATGAATTTTTGCTTTTCCAGTGCTTACCGCAAAAATGTTGTGAAAAGATTGAAATAAACATAGTTTGAAGCCAAATTCTTTTATTAGGATGTGCTAGAGAGAAACTTAATTTAAGCATTTTGGTGACACTTTTATTCAAACTATTGCTTTTTTATGTCCTTCTAATTTTACGCAACAAAAATCTCATGCATTCGTGCTATGAGAGCATCCAAGGGATGGTATAACTTTAAATAAACTTAAGTCAAACCAGCGACCCTTGATACAGAGAAGCAATTTCATTTTACATCCATGTTAACTTACTACGTCATCACAACAGCTTGTTTCAAGTTCACACTGCGAAAAATATGAAAGTCTAAGTTCAGCTACTAATATCTCCAAATCCAATAGAAATTTAATGAACTGATGAAAGTTTCACCAGAAAGCTTTCATTAAATTTCTCCATTAAGAGAACAAACATTCGCCCCAAATTAATTTCGAAACTTCAGCTGTATCTTTTAAAATCGCTTCTAATAAGCTTTCCAAGTATGGACTATCTTTCATGATGTTTTCAAACATGAATATTGAAAGTTAAAGCTTAAAGGCAATAGGCAGTCGCCCCAAAATTTTCTTTGAAAAATCGGCAAATTCTTGCAGATCTCGTCTTATTGCTTTACAAGCACCTCAGAAGATGTTTTGAACATAACTATTACAAACAATAGGTAAAGCAAGGAGAAATTCTCCTTGAATTTCACAATTTACCAACAAAAATATTGTCACATGATCAGAATGGGCCAATCATGAACTAGAGTGACAGGATACACTCGACCTGATTGGGGTGACTGCATACTGCCTTTAACCAAGCAGTTTTCTGAAGTTTTCCGCATGAATTTCTCAGTTTATTTCCAAAAATATTGTCACATGATTAAAGAGAGCATAACAACTGGGTATACAAATGAACATTTGGGTGACGACATTTTTCTTTTCGCAATCCAAAAAGACAGTTCGGATTATTCTTTTTGAAATAATTCTACCCATCACCTCGCACAGTCATCTTATCCATTTTTGTTCAGCCGACAAATGTGCCTCGAGAACAGTCCATCAGTAATGTTAGTGTGGATGACTTTGTAATGTTCAAAACCGGTGTGCCAATTTCACTTCCGATAGGGTCAAGGTACCCTCAACAGACTAATCAATTACCGAAAGCGGAATACAAGGCGACGACTTGTGAAACTAAACTTGAAGTAATTTCCTTAAATCGTTAAGTCATTAAAGAGGCTTTTTGTGATCCCAAACAGTCATTTTGCAACCGTTAAGGAAATAAGTAGTCGCCCCAAACTATTTTTTAAGCATCAACTAAATCTTGCAAATCTCCTCATATTGTAAGGATCTTTTTATGATGTGTCAGAACTTAGGCATAAATATTGCATATCAAGGTAAAACACAGAGACGTCATTTTGCATGAATTAATCAATTTAATAACAAAAATGATCCCATTATTGAAAAGAGCATTTCGTGAATTATATATACCAGGGTGCACCTATTCAAATCGAGGTGACTGAATTTCGGCTTAATGTGAACAATGCCAAAGAAAATATTGTTGTCAAAAAAGATGACAAATGTTTTTCGTCAGATTTTCTTTTTTATTTTAATTATGTTGATGGGCCAGTAATGGTATTGGAACATGTTGTGTGTCTATCATAATATAAGTAGCCTGCATAATTGGCCGTGAGGACTTTGCCTAAATATGTGAAGCCACTGCTGAGTGAGTGAGCTATAGATCTGCTTTGTAGGGTAGCCGATAGTCCTGTTGGTGTATATTTTGCTACATCATTTTGTAAGTTTCCGCTTGATTAGGCAGAAGAAAATTACCTTTGCTATTATGCGGGTAGGTTCAGATTCGCTGCTAAATTAGTTCAATAGATTTAAAGATAACAGACTCTTGCTCATTTTGAAAGTCTGTCAGTGATATTGATATAACAGTTATTATTCAGCAAATGAAAGCAAATTAGCTACACGTTATCTGATGCAATTAAGATGTAACAATAATTACAGCACAATGGTTTAAAATAGGATAGCTTAATATAAAATGAAATGCCATGAAAACTTTCCAAATCGAGCAGACTGTCGGACGATATTATTTTACGTGTATCTGTTGACTGAATAAACACATCATGATAGGTTATGACTAATTGCATCGACTGCATTCATTCTATTACTTGTATAGTATAGCGATGTCCAATTTGATGATGCCACCATATATGTGACTGTTAAAATGATCTTGGCCGTCTATGATTTAGTACAAGAAGGAAAACAAACGTCCTAGCGACGATGTTGTTAGCAACACCCTGCGTGGTCCCAGCAAATAACTTAGAATTGGCATTTGGTAATATTTGTGAAATAACTGCTACTTTCATCACAATCCATCATATTTTGACGATATTTCAAGATTAAATCGCCACACTCTCCTTGTTGTTAAAACTGGGAGCGCCAAGTAATTGAACAAGAGATGTGGATCTATCCTATAGATGTGATACACCATAAAAATTGGGGTAAATTGTATGCCACGTAATCAATCACTTAACTCTGTACTTGGTGATTAAGTTACCAGGTTAGGGGTACAAATAACCCAAGACTGCACTCAAAATGGTTAGTTTCTCACCCAAAAAATATATATGGCATAAAGTTTAGTTTATACAGTCTCTACTAAATTTGATGATGCCATCATAATTATACCAAACTGTTTAGTCTGGTAAGCATAACAAGGTTATGAAGAGTAACTGATATTTACGAACATTTCTCAGATAATCTTAGATTTTATATATGGGTAAATACAATATAGTTAGAAAAAATAATCTGCTAATTCTTCTTTAGAAAAGCATTATTCAACCTTCTACGATTCCTGAGTTGTGTCTCACACAGCTGGGTTTGCACAAACAGAGAGACATCATGTCAGACTGTCAGAAATTAAAACCCAAAATAGAGTAAAATTGAGAAAGATGCAATTACAAATTTGCATCAACCTGCCAAAGGTGTGATATTTGTCACGTGGTTGGATTTCATCGTCGGCGAACCGTCAACAAAATTTTGAGATGGCAGGAATATAATATTTTCTCGACATCAGAAATAAATCTGTGTGAGGAATTGACCAGTGGAAAGGGATGCATTATACAGTGACGAGTATGGGCATGTCATCAACACATACGGTGAAGAGTACAAATATATATATATATATATATATATAATATATATATATATATATATATATAATATATATATATATATATATATACATATACATATATATACATATATATATATATATGAAGCAAAAAAGCTATCATGTCTATATATATATATATATATATATATATAAATCAGAAAAGAAAAACAAAACGTACAAAAATGGATAAATACATATATATATATGTGTGTGTGTAATATATATATATATATATATATATATATATACATATATGTATGCATAACATTTACAGTGACGGGTAAAGACATGTCATCAAAACATATAGTGCCGAGTACGGACATGTCATCAATATAAATAATGCCGAATAAGTTTGTCATCAACACATACAGGGACGAGTGTTAGAGTTAGATGAGAGAGACTATGGGCATGCCATCAACATAATATATGCAAGTATGCGTGTATTATCAAAATTTCACAGGGACGAGTAAGGGTATCTTATCAACACGTACAGGGACGAGGATGGGCCCGGCATATCATCAACATTTACCGTGATGAGTATGGACATGTCATTAACAGACTATGAGCATGCCATCAACATATACAGTGCAGTACAGGCATGCCATCAAAATATCACAGGGACGAATAAGGGTACGTCATCAACATACAGTGGCGAGTATGGGTATGTGATCAACATGATTTGCAGTAACAAGTATCATAGAGTACTGCGCATGTCATCAACGGTAACTATGGGAATGTCATCAACATTATTTTACAATGACAAGCCACAAGCATGGGCGAGTCATCAAAATATCACAGTTACGAACAAGGGGATGCCATCAACGTACCGTATACAGTGACAAGTATGGGCATATAGGCATAACATCGATAGCTATAGCTTTATCTCATAATAAGGCGTGACGTTATCATGTTTTGACTAGATGTTATTTTGTTACCACCGTAACGTACTCTAAAATAACTAGCATTCAGGCAGTGTGGGGACAGAGAGGAGTATGTGAGCTTTATACAGTTCTTAAGTGTTTATCGACACATATGCACCCCCTTACACACACACACACACCCACACACACACACACATACACACAAATACTTCTTGAATAAACATGTAGGCTACTAGGTGAGGACAGTAAGAGGGCACTTCTGGCTGTCTGGGAAATTTTGTCATCAGACTACCACCCACCACTTTCTGTAATGCTGTTTGATGTAAAAGCCAAAATTTTAGATTAAGGAGTAGACTAGAATTGTATTGTTTTTAAAGGAAATGTAATAACTTAATAGGGTAGGCCTCATTGTTGAATAATCATAATATGAGAGTTTGATGAGGTATAGTATTTATAAAAATAAAATTCACTGATTGAAAAAATTACATAGGTGCTTTCTTTGCCGTTTGGACCAAACGGATCGCACAAAGTAAGGGTTTCAAACATCTCGGCCCGAAAAGTGCATCGAGTCGCCACTTGAAATGCAGGTGCACGCCTTGATATAACGTACCGGTAATACTGCAGTGAAACTATTGTCTGGACGCGTCGAATGGCTATGTTTACTTAATACTGACTATATCCCTGATATTTTTACCCGCTCTAGACCTGTTCAGAGTTTCTTTTGTAATTTACGGTACCATATTGCACAGCGGTACTCAATGGTTGCAACCTCCACCAATTTCCTACAGAATTTTATTCCAATCATCTTTGAAAAATTTCAGCCTGGTATATTTCTGGAGTGATATTCAGATATGTGTAACAAAATGAGTCACAGTCGATTGGCGAATATCACCCACCCATGCCACTCAGGCTATCATCCACATCCTTCTAAACTTTGATTCGAATTTGAGAAACCGGCATTTGTATGTCTCGAATTAAATGTACAACTCACGCCCACATGTAGTTCGTTAACGAGAATCGGACACCAAGTGTAACGTTACCACATGGGCTTACAAACTATGAGAACTTTCAGTTGACTAACAGACTAATCAGGCTAATTGCGATTTTAATTGTCAGTCTACGTATGTCATATTTCGACAACTCCGATTTGTGGCAAAGTTTGACTTTTGACCTAAATGTAATCGGCGCCTTCATCCCACATACCGATTAATGACACTGTAATTATGGATGCATTAGCGAGTCGCCCAACATTATAATGAACATGCCTGCTGAATTTTGAAACCTGTAAGTTCTTCATCTATCCTTTACCCTGACATAAGTATCTCTTATCTTTCAGAACATGAATATTTGATATAAACCGTAAGCAATGAATGTAACCTTATATCAAACACACGATTTAGCAAGAAGCAAACAAAAAAGGAAGAAAAGGGGCGGACACAACAAAAGCACACACACACACACACACACCCACACACACACACGCACAAAACAAATAAAACGACCACACATGTATTAGAATGGGGTTATTCTGTCGGGGATTCGAGTTGCTTCCCCCTCACCGTCGAGAAGATTGGTACTCCCATCGGGCAAACCTTAGCGCAACCCTAACCATGGAGCTACCACCTCCGAGGTGGTAGCTCCATACCCTAACTGCCTAAACAGCGTGAAAGCCCTTTTTGTGAGCTTTCATTAAAAGAGTAGCTTGCAGCCTTGTGCCTCTTGAAAATTCCTACAATCAGGGCATAATTTTACAATGGGTATGGCCTACGAAAATTTCGGGGGCAAGGGGGCTGTTTTGGGGAGGCTACGGAAGTACCAAGTGCGTGAATTATACTTCAAAAAGTACCATCATCAGTACTACGTAACGTAAGATTGGCACACACCCACAGTGTTTGCGATAGTCAATTTATTTACTGTTATCACTGAAACTACAGTACAAACTAAACATTGTATAGTACTTCGTATTCCTTCAGTGTTCCTTACGTCTAACTACTATTGTTATCGGTAACCTCGGTGCAGTTCTTGGCAAAGGCACACGTAGCAGGGGGCTGGGGCATACAGTTCCCATATTCGGGCAAAATAAACGACCGTTTTCGGGCAAGTATGCGCTATTTCGGGCGACAAAAATGTGTTTAAGTGTGCTGTATACCCCCTCCTCTCCCCCAATTGGAAAGAGTCCCGTGCGCGTATGGTTACTTCCCGCTAAAAGTACCACTTTTCAACTATCTAAGAAGAATTTTAACCGGATAAATGATGCGTTCCCTATTCCTTCTGAGTTGATCTATGATTGCAGTTTGCTAATATATGGCTATTGAATCTTATAAGCCTTCTCAAAACTAGTGCCGGGGCCTACGGAAGTCTTATTGGGCGATCACACAGGACGCTGCGCTGCGCCGCGCTGTGCCGCGCTTGGAAAAAGTTAAACATATGAAATTACTTAAAGGTGGCACACCGGGCGCCTCTCCGTGCTGTGCGACGCTGCGCCCCGCTAGGCTGTGAAAACGGAGTTGAAGTTTTTGCAAGCAGCCAATCACTGGGCTTCGTTTTGAAGACTCGAGATATGCAATGTCTTCTTGGGTGAAGTTTGCCGTTCATCGACAGTAGATTTAGCTGGCAGAACATAGGCTAATACACTTTACTATGAAACAGTATACATGATACTTGGAAGACTATCTGGCAAAATCGAACCTCGTCGAGAACAAGAATAGAGATGGCAATTGTTGACGAAAGTCTGAGTTCAGCATTGGAAATAAAAAAAAAACAAACAAACAAACAAACAAACAAACATTATTAAACAACACCAATCTTAAAACTTATACAAATTTCAGCATGAAGTTTAATGAATGTAAGGCAGCGCATGATGATACAAACCCATCTTCGAAAATATGTAACCATACTTTCTAAAAAGTGTACATAGATCAGGTACACGAAAGTCATTTGTGGCATGATAAATTAAACCAACAATTTACATTCTATAGGTCTGTTGTCTATATCTTATTCATTAAAATTTGAAAAGGTACTAGGCTAACATTCTTTTTGCAAATATTTTGAACAACAAACTGACAAAAATCAAAGCTCGCAGCATCATTCAGCCTTGTGTCGAATAAAACAGGCCCCTATGAATATTTAACTAACAAAAATTTGGCCTAACATGCAGGAACGTTGGGAAGTTTCTGAAATTGCTGGAGAAGCAGGGGACAAAAGCATTTAGCGCCTGAGTGGATTTTGTCATTTTCTAAGGTAATTTGAAGGCCTTCCTAGGCACAGCTAATGAGAATTGAAGAAAACCTTCAAACTGAAAATTATTGGGGCTGCAGCCCTCCATCCCACCGGCTCTGGCGGCCCTGTGCTAATTATGATATCGCCAATCGTTCTGCCATGGAAAGGTGCTAGCTTCTCCGTCCTTTGTGTTGTATTTCGCAATCATACGGTCATAGGACTCACTGCAGTAACCATTCAAATACTCATATTATTCTGTTGCATCATCCTGAAGTATTTTGTAAAGGGCAACCAGTCCAGCTTTAAGTCAACCACTATCGTCGTTTAAATTCACCTGTTGTCTATATTGGTTAATGCGTTCTACTCAGCATAGGCGAACATGGCGTGCAAAGCGGGGGCTTGGGGATGACGTCCTCATTAGGGCGGAACTTTGCTATGGGGGCAAAATATGCTTTTTTCGGATACTTCAAAATTTTGGGGCAAATGTGCTACAACACCCTCAATAGGAAGTAGTCTTGTACGCTCATGATACCATGTGCCGCCAAATCTTCTTTTTACGCTTGCCACGGACATGTAGATCGCAAAGAACTAGTACTTCGTCTGCCCTCATTAGGCAGTTAGGTCGGCCATGTTACTTCGTTAATGATAGAGAAAAACAAAAGTAGGCGCTGCACAGTGTGTGGCCACCCTGCCGGCGTTGAATAGTTAAGTACAGCGCGGCTCGGCTTTCCGGTGTGACCGCTCCTTAAAATCCGGTCGTGTCTTCAAGGTCTAAAAGTCACGAAACGGACCAAACTTAGTGTGAAAGTCCATGGAGCAAATAATTGATGGTGCACTATTTGAAATTCGCTCGACCAGATTTGCTCTTTAATTTTTAGAGGATCTATAGCCTATACGTAAGGGGGGGGGGGGTGTTAGTTGAGACATTTATACGTTTGAGTGATTTTAACAAGCGCCGCGCGATGGGCGTATGCTATTTCGGGTCCCGAGATCTCGCAGACTGTTGTCTTGTGTACATGAAGTTTCTTCATCATTTGTAGCTTTGTGGTGTCATCGTCAGGAACCGTCATGCTATTCCCAGTCTTTTATCCTCCCTTTGACCACTCAAATCAACCGGCTGTTGGAATTAAAACGGCATATTAAAAGTTTGGTCGTGACTCCTAAACGGACACCAAATGCTATTTGCAAATCGGAAAAGGGATGATTTGTATTCCTTCGGTGCCCATTATGAGCACATCTCGACTTAGTTCTCGCAGGGAGTTGGCCTGCCTGATTAAATTAGTGTAAGCCTACTTGTCCGTATCACAAAAACAGCCTACACATTCACATTTTCATATAGTTCAGGTATACATATACGTCTATGTAACTGCATATGCGTTTACGTACACATAAAGTGTATACAGAGGGATTTCAGTCACGTGACTTTAACCAACTAGACGCAATTTTGAAGGCAAGATGGCGCGTTTTTTTTTGTTTTGACGGGCACGCGTCCATTGTGTCACAGTAGTATCTATGGTTATATATATATATATATACATATGTACATGTACACATACACTGCACATAAAGAGCAATATTAGATTTCTGACCCACGTCCCCCCCCCCCATGTTCAACACAAATCGTCGCCCTATAAGTTGGAACCTACTACGTAATGTTTAAGACTCGCATGCAGCCTGACTAAAAGCGATGTCACACTGTTCTTTCTTGGAACCTGGAAGACCAGCTCCCTACTTGGAGGTTGCATTATTATATTTTGCAGCTCTTCTTCACGGTGATACTGGGAGTGGCTCAACCTACCTGCCGGCTTAACTAACCCAAGTCCCTCTCCCCGTGGTGAGCCTGGAAAAAACTATACATAACTTTACATTATCCTACGGTAGCTCAGTGAGGTCTGTACGAGTGACGTTTGCCCAGTATAGCACTGCACAGTAAACGATGTGCTCATCTACAGTCCTAAGAGTAAATACTCTTAGCTACAGTCAGTCACTTACGCCCTCTATCGTCTTAGAAATTCTCTGGAAGCGAACTTATATGACAGTCAAGATGACAAATAATACAAATTTCTTACACACCTTTCAATATTGTCATCGAGAATATTGTCATCGAGAACATACTTTCTGGATTACAAATTGACAGAAAAAAGCTTGAGAAACTCATGTCCCAGAGCAACTTGCGTTGTGGCCTACATGAAGTCATGTTGACATACTGTACGTAGGGTAACAGTACGGTCAGTGTCGTTTAACTCTTCGATGTTTTTATTAAGAGGCAGATGGGACTGTTGAAACAAGGACCTGAAATGCAGGACATGTGGTACGAGAACTGAATTACTTTCCACTCGTATCTTCTCATTATATGCTTCGTATACACCATTTTTTCGTCTCTTTGTGAAAATTTATTTTCTTACCCTGTTTTGTATAAAATTATATTAATTTGCATCGGTGGACAATTAATACACTAGCACTTTGCTAAAAACTTATTTGTAGTGTCACCTGGAAACTCGAAGATTAATCTAGACCAGCATTTCTCAACCTCTTCAGCTCGTCCCCCCCCCCCCCATTTTGAGCTCGTCATCCTACACCATCTTGAGCTCGTCCCCCACTGATGTCAAACAACACCAGTCCATATTGCACGCAAACATTTTATTGCCCCGCGAGCATCTCATCCCCTTCTGGACCGACAGTCATCTCCCACGATTAGGAAACCGTGCTCTAGCCGTAACGATCTTTGTCCTCCGACAGTCCGAAGTTCAGTTTGGACGACGCCTTCGTCGTGGTTGTCTGAGGTTATCGCCATGGGGTCTGTCGGCTTTTCGTCGCGATGAGTTGAGCGAAAAACTTCTTCCGCTCCGTGGGGTAATGGTAAAGAAGATTACGTGGGACAAGAGAGACGGCAACAATCTTCTCAAGTGCAATGTTTGGTCAACCCTTCCGAGACCTCAACGCCACGTGATATTACAAATGTGACTTGCATCTGAACTCTGACTAGGCTAACCAAAGTGACCATCCATTGAACGACATGCAGGCATTAATCGAAGTCAGGCCGATGGGGACACTTGGGTTCAAGTGAGGGTCATTCTTTTTCTGTTTAGAGAGTGTTTTTTTTTTTGAACTATAAACAAAGAAAGTCTCATATTAGGGAGATCAACGCCCTGAGTTTATCGGGCAGTAATTATTTACCATTTTGGAGTTTGGAGCAGTACAAGGTTGGATTACCTTCACACTGTCAAATACGTACGCCTCTTTTCACGTACATACTACTTCGTCGAGTACAGCCAATGTACGTGCAGGAGTAATACCCGTCCGCGGGGCGGGCAAAAAGTGGGAAAAATTAGCTGAATCATTTTGATAGACAGTGTCTGGGAAGCGAAGAGCTCTTGAGCATCAGTGGGTCACTATGGGGCGTGGTGGAGGACAAAGACGAAGTCTCATACGGTATGACTCTGAAGTGCCAAGCGCTTAGAATGAATACCTTGAACATTTAAAATGAAAATATAATGCAGGCCACAAAGCTATATTGGGTACGTTATTAGAAACACCTCCCTTTTCGGCAAATATGCCAATTTCTGATTTCAGTGATAATTGTAGGCTAAACTATTTATGTATGTATTTTCACAGGCAAAGTTAATTCTTGTTTGTAAACAAGTTACATCGAGATGGGAGTAAATGATGCTTCTAAGTTATAATGAGTATGTTGATACCCCATACTGAATACATGATCCCCTTTGTGGAGGTCAAGGTCATCTGAGGTTACCAGGTGTAAACAACAAAATTTCTCACACACTATACCTCAAGATAGGGAGCATAGCTACTTCGTTATATTTAATCGAAACCTACAGCTTCGATTATTAGATTTGCTCAGTTTGTCACATGAATTAGTGTTTTCTTGTGTGGACTGGCGTACGATTTGTGTGTGTGTGTGTGTGAGTGTGTGTGTGTGATACTTCTTCATTTGAACACGATCACTACGAACATATCCAGTATTCATCATCTGCCACGCAGTTATCTTGACTATTTCATGAAGTGGAAACTTTGACCAGGCCCGATCTCACCAACTTAACGGTGTTTCAGTATGAATACTCAGCCCATTTGAGGCAGAGATAGGCTTCATCTGGAAGGATGATAAGAAGTTACCCAGTTCTGTTGACTTTCTCTTTAGTTGTCAAATAGTGTGATCCGTCTCAAAAAATACCCAGACTTGATCGCCGCTACGCAGGCTAAGTCTGTCTTTGAAGCGACGACAACACCTTTGAGAATCTCCGTTTGTTTTACCATGGAAGTATTACACTGTAAACTAGAACAGCAATGCTGTTGTGTAGCTCACACAATTTCTCTTATCCGTTAAAAATAGAAACTCACAAACCAAATTTTATAATTCATTCATCTGCTTCCAAAAAAACCTCCTTACCTTACAAAGGCAAATGGGAGGAAAGAGAGGAGCGAAATAATTAACAGAAACCAAAACCCATCTGTAAAATCACAAATGTGTTAAGGAATGTAAACCTGCGACTGACACGGTTTTATGACAGATAGCTACAAATATCACTGCATATTTTCTCATATCAAGCAAGCCTGCAAAGGCTGTGTATACTTTTATTAGCAGCAAGACTGGAAAAAAATTTTGTATTATGTACCTATAAACTGTCAAGTATTGCAAAGTACATTTAATCCCACCTTCAATTCCCCAAGTAGACACTGCATGGGTTTGCACTGATCAAAATAAAACAGACACTCAAAAGGCTCCTACTGCACTTGAACTCAAAACAGTTAAATTGCAATTACTTGACTTGACCAACTCAATTGAACAGAACAGAATGGAAGATATCCCCACAATTTATAAGTTAAGCCTATTTCTTTTCATATGTTAAGCCACACTGACCAGAGAGTTGCTGCAGATTGTAGAGGCCACTTGATGAACAAACACATGTGTGCTGATGGGTTGAATTTCAAACAGCCTGCATATCCATTTGCAAGATAACAACTGAACACACAACCAAGCACACTGTTATCAGTCTGTCAGTACAATGGATAAACAGCTAACTGTTCAGCAGGCACAGTGAACTCAACTCTACAAAAACAGCTTTGAAACCCAACTTAACTTTCCTATAATGGAATGCAAATAGGAAGATGATGCTCTGCTGACAAAAAAATCATATCTCAAAATTTTAGCCCAAAATCTCCTCACATCAAAAAGAAGAAGACTAATTGTTAAAAAGTTGACGCCATCTGCCCCATTTGATAACCTCCCACATGTACTGTGTACATGTGTGAGCTAAAAATGATTACAGTAACACTTTTTTGTAACAGATAATAAACGCGTCTTGGCGTTTATGAAACCGAAAAAACAATAAAATACATAAGCAAATTAAACGTCTAAAACGCCAACTTTAACACATTGACGTCACTTAAACCGTCATCTCGTAAACACGTTTATGTGCGTTTATTTCATGACACTGAAACATCAAGTTGGTTTAAACAAAGAAATATATAAAATATATATATATATATATATATATATATATATATATAAAATATATATATATATATATATATATATATATATATATATATATATATATAAACGTGTTTGCGGAGTGCACTTTAATTAACGTCATTATCTTTATCATGTGTTAATATTCGTTCAGTCATTTACTTTGCTTATCCATTTTGTTGTTCGTTTCCTAATTCTTAAACGTCATAATGTATTAAAAAATGAAGACGTCTCTTTTTACAGTGTACCTCGTGGATCCCTCACATAAATTCGCTCGAACGTCTCAGCTTTGACTGCGCATGAGCAAATGCCCGAATCTGGGGATAGAAGCATCTTAAAGTGATAATATGGCAGCTCAAAACTTTTTTTGCCGTCAGAAGTGAGCATGGCAGGCCGTTTGCCCCTTTTTGCACTTCACTCAATATTTATTCGATTAAGAAATCAAGGTGGCGCAAAAACTTGGGCTTTTGATCTTTGTTTCATACCATCTTCGGAGGCTTCGATCTGTTAGTGCCTGCAAGTACTAACCGCCTAGTTAAAATGAGGATATACTCTGGACAGGGAGTTCCGTGGTAACTCCCTGCTCTGAATAGACGATTTCTTTCCAGTTCTGGAGGAGGTTAAAAGGTCAGTTAGGTTATCAGTGGCCAAACACGGGAAATGTTGTAAACAAGGTATCTCAAGTAAGAAAATGATACCTCTTCAATCCAGTATGTGGATGTGCTATTCAGTAACAAAGTTGTGTTGTCTTGGTCGAGGTAGGGGGTCATCAAAGGTCAAATACTGGAAATCTTGCAAACGCAATTCTTCAAGATGGACTCAAGATCTTTCTCAAGATTGATAGTCTTAAGTGGATCTAGAGCCATCTCATATTTACTTAAATGGTACTACAGTTTTGGTGGAGGCTAAGGTTCATCTGAAGTCGCTCAGATGTAAACTGAAAACATTTTTAAATACGATAGGTCTGTCTCAAGATAGGGAACATTTTTGATACATTGGCTATGTTTATATTTTGTTACATTTTGTTAAATTTAGATCGTATTTAACATCTTGTCATATGAGTGTGTTTATTTTGAGTAGAAGAATCGTACTAGTTTTTAGAGGTAGGTCACTTTTAGAATACTAGAAACTTCCTAAACATTACATTTTAAGGCAAGGCTGAAAAATGATATTTTACTTCACTGCGTAAAAGTATGTCCTATTTTGTTGGTGGAGGTCGAGAGTAATCCGAGGTCACAGGAGCCAAACCCATGAAAACCGTTTAATGTGCAGGCTCCATTGGGTGTCTCTGCAGTGACATAGGAGGATATCATACTTCTCATGTGCATATATGCCACATGGCTGTCTGTCAAAATAGTAGATACAACAGAAGGTGTCCTGTCACAATTCATAGAGAACTCACTTAAATACCTTTACACGCATCATTAGAATCAACCCCATGCGAAATATGGTGGGGAAAGGGTAGGGGAAACAAATAACGTATAATGAAAATAGTGTAGTAGTATACCTAGACCGATGAACATGTTTCCCCCGGCCCTTCCGTCTATTGACATGGCGATCATGCGCAAAACGAAAATGACGTCCCCGACCGTACGTTCGTACGTACGTACCACGGACTTCCATACATGGACAGAGGATTGCGCAATCAATACTGTCGCCACCGTTCGAACAAATTTAGGCTAACCAAGATGGCCGCCGGGTTGCCACCATTAGCCCAGTTTGACGGTGAATCTGCAACATTTCAGACAAAATATCAGTATGAATGGAAGAACAATATCACAGTCCTTCATTCTATTTGATGAATTTGATCTGAGCTTGCATTCTTTCGGAAATATTACAAGTTTTTCACGCAATTTGTCGATACCGAGCCACTTGAGCAAGTCTAAACTTTTACACACAAGACATAGAAATAAAAGTAATATTTCTATGACAAAAGACTATAGCAGGCAGCCATATTGGTAAGCCTACTCGTGTACGTACACGGTGGCGACAATTTACGCATAGGACGTTAGTGCAATATGCTCTGTCCATGTATATAAGAAGTCCGTGGTACGTACCCGTACTGTATCTCATAGGCCTAGCTAGCCTAGCGCGTGTACCATGCCCATATCATATGTACCTACTTGGTATACCTACTGGTACTTCACCTGAAGGCTGAACTTTCGATCAAACAGTCGTATGTCGAAGACAAAACTAGTACGTATGGAATGAATTTATTGGTTTGGTCTGGGATTGTTTCTCACAGCAAAGTATATTCTGTAGACCGTGCCGTAGTTGTAATAAGGTATTTAGGGCCTAACTGCTTTCTGAATCAGTGAGCAGTTGCCCAAACTTTAGTGTAAGTTAGGCTACACGGTACACCTGAAGACTAGCTTACCATACCAGTCTTACGTTTGGCTGGTCTATAACGTTGGGCCTGATATGTAACGCTAACGTAGTAACGTTAGGCTATGCATGTGCTTAGCCTAACGTTAGGACCTACGTCCAGGTTAAAAAAGTTGTAGACTAGGCTAGGCCTAGGTCTATAGCATATAGGCCTAGGCCAACCCATAGGCTGATAACTACTGTCATTTGATAGGCCAGTTATAAACTAAAAGAATTCAACCAAATCTCATATGCCTAACAAGTAAGTTGAAGTAACACAGGCCTAGGCTTAGCCTAGTCCTGGACTGTGGTCGTTCGCCGATTGCTCACATACACAGTCCAAGTTACACCGACCATTGGAAATAGCGGGGGGGATAAGCCGTCTGTGCAATGGTTGAAATTGTCTTTCTCACAGCAAATTTTGAAAGAAAAATCCTATTTTACCACCAGGTCTTTTCTTCTCCAGATCTTACAGGAGTATTGCATCTGTTTTTGATCACTGAGAATTTCTGGAAAGTGCCAAAATTGTGAAATGAAATCAGCAACTTTTTCGCGCCGTAAAATTTACTGTGTGACTATGGAACTTTGTTTACATCGGTATGCTAATAAGCTACATGGTTATGTCAGCTAAAAATGTTTGCAGAGCCAATTGCCATGTGTATGTATAGGAACTACAGTAATGAAAATGTTGTGCGTGACGTCACAATGTTACGCACACAGCATTCGGATGTCAACAACAATTTTGAACGCTTACAGTAAATTTTTACGAAGTGGCAAAGTTGATGATTTTATTTCAAATTTTCGGAACTTTTTAGAGGATTAAAGTGATAAAAAAACAACAGCAATATAAGTGTAAGACATGGAAAGGAAAAGTTATGGTAGTTTATTAAGACTTTAGGTCCTACCTTTGCAATAAGAAGAAAATCAGTTTCGACCAGCACTGTGCTGGTCGAAGACCCCGGGTTTTCAATGAGTCGGAGTAAGGACCGTGTATAGGGAGCTATCGGCGAACGGCTGTACACAGGCCTTTACTGAGGACTAGGCTTAGCCTAGCCTACCTAGGCTAGGCCTAAGTTAGGCCTAACGTAATAGGCCTAGCCTAGCCTAGTAAACTAAAAGTAAGGCCTAACCTTAACCTAGCCTAGGGTACCTAGGCCTAGTTCTCACGTACACTTTGTATGGGAAGCCCCAAAGCTTCCTTTATACTAGGTCAGCAGACTGCGGACTAAACCTAACCTAAGTTCTCACGGCCTAGGCCCTAGGCCCCCTACACTGTTCCATAAAATAGGCCTAGGCCTATAACTGTTAGTACGCTAAGTCCCAAAGCAACCCAAACACTAGGTCAGCAGAGCCTTGGCTAGGCAAGCCTGCGAAAAGGGTTGTGCCAGAGGTTAGTTTTTACATGGCCAGGGGCCTAAGACACATTATCGTAGCCTATGCACACTCCACTTGGTAGAGTATAATGTGCCTTGGCCATGTAAAATAATGCACAGCCCTATTTGAGGGCTAAGGCTAGGCCTAGACTGAAGGTTTGTTACACCAAACAACTGCTTGACCATAAATCTGCTACAGGTTAGGCTTGAGGTAGGGTTTAGATTCTGTTAGACAGAGATTAAGGTTTAGGACAAGAATGAGGAAATGCCTCAGCGGGATGAGGGCTTGGGGCAGGATTAGAGTTTAGGTTAGGATCAGAGTTTATAGCATTAGTGAACCTTTGATCAAGTGAACCCTACCCATAGTGGCATATGATGGACGTCCACAGCCTTCAAATTTCAATGGCATTATTGTGAAATGCTCAATGACAGCAGCCAAACTTTTGTTAATTCTGGCTAGGTATAGTAGGCCAGCATCTCTAGGCTAGGTGTTTTTTTTTTTTTTAGGGGGGGGGGGGGGGAGTACTGGGGGATGGTTAGCCAAGGCCAAGGTACAGAATAGATTAGTTATAAGGTTAAGGTTAGTCATAGCCTACCCTAGGTAAGTCAGTTTACAGCTTATGTAAGGGTTAAGTGTTCATGAAATAAGCAGTTGTTGAAACATTCAGACAACACCAACAAGCATCCACTTCTGATTTGGATTGTGGGGTTTGAAGGTTTAGCTGGCAGGCTGCAGTCATCCTCATCTATTATTATGCAACTATTTTGATGCAGGGGCGGTGATCTGTTATGGGGGGGGGGGCACTTGCTTGGGTAACACTTAGGGCCTCTGGCCAGGAGTAACTTAGCCAGGATTTCTCTCACAGGGAGCATGCAGTATGTTGTGTGATTGCCATTCTGGGAGAGGGGTGTCCCCCTCCCCTTTGAAAATTTTTGCAAAATTAGGTGTCCTTATATGCAACCTGGTACCACATATGCTACCTTTTAAAGTAAAATTTGTGTTAAAAACCTTGTGTATTATTAAGAACTTAAACAAAAAAAATTGGCATAGGTGATGGTGGACCATGGCCCAGTGGGGCCTTTGAAAATTTTTGAAAAATTAGGTGTCCTTACATGCAATCTGGTGCCACATATGCTACCTTTCGAAGTAAAATTTGTGTATTTTTAGGAACTAAAAAAAAGCAGAATCAGTGAGGGGAGCCATGGCCAAAAGGCCTCCTACATACACCACTGGTACAAGGGACCCACCACAGATCCCCTGTTGGGGTCCAGGGGCAAAGCCCCAGGGAGCCAAGCGATTTGGTGCATTCTAGAGGACACAGATCACATATTGCTGATCTGAATTTAGCTGCAATGAATTATTCACATCGAAAATGTGTGTTACAACATTTATTTTTTCTGTATACCTCCAAATTTGGGGAGGAGGGGGGGGGGACATTTGATATTATGTCCCCCTACTAAAAATATTGGGGGGGATGTATCCCCTCTGTGATCACCACCCATGTTTTGATGTGACTTAGACTAACCCTGAAGGGCTAACATTAGGCCTAACATTAGAGTGACATTAGACAAGCCTGTCATCGACACTGAAGTAGGCTATCAGTAGAGGATTCGCACTGCTTTTCCAAAAGTTTGAGTCAGCAAGGTAAGGATGAGAAGCAAAAAGTCACTGTCAATCCTACAAAACTGAAGTGTGAGAGGCTGCTAGCCAGTCTGCACTCTCCATGTCTTAACATTATCGCCTATGAACAGACCACACACAAGTCCACCAAATATACAACACCAGCATCCCTACTGATCAGCCCCCCTAAAGAACTCACCAAAAAAAGAGGCAGAAATGCACTAAACCTAGTGGATTTTGAAGGAGAAAGTTGTGATTGTACAAATGGTTCACAAGTTCCTTCAATCTTGTGGAAAGTCGTACACTAAATATAGTAAATTCACAGTATGCTACATCTACTATGGATTGACATTGACCAGGGTACTGTTTGCCTATTGATATACATTTGGGAATCATGCTATCATTTGTTCCATACATTTATGATCAAGCACAAAACAGAGATGCTTCCAAAAGACTATTTACATAAAATTTGGTAGTAGTTTATGTCATACATCAAGTTGAATGAAGCAGTGTGGTGGACCACATTTTATCAATGGTCAAATGTTTCAAACTGGGAAAAAAGGATTGATTTTATCTTCATTTTGACCTTTTCACTTTTGTACAGTACCGTAGTGCATAGTCCATAAATACGGCTGTAAAATTCAAACATCTTTACAAAAGTTTGACTTCTACTTAAATATATTTTGTAAATGGGGGGTGGGGGGGGTGGGGGGCAGGAGAGGGGGACATGCATGTTTTTCAAGTTCCAAGAAAGAATGAAGTTGGTTTCCATAACCAACTAGTTTAGCCTACCCAGTAAGGACATAGATCTATGTATTGATGAACAAAATATTTCATCTGAATGGGATGAATACAAGTTGGACTTCTCACTCTCCATCAAATTGCAGTGACTAGAGAACTCAGTTGTGGTTGTACTATGTACTGGTGGAATGACAGGCAATGACCCCTCCCTTGACTTTCCCATGTCCCCCTGGTTGCCTCCCCAGTTTTTTCCCACATAGGCTATATAAGGGGCTATAATTTGAAATATTTTCAAATTATAGTGTCCTTCTGCATGTAAGTAATGTGGCATGTACAAATATTCCAAAAGAGGAGGGGTAGTAGGACTCCTCTCCCTCTTTGAGCTCATTCCCATATTAAATATTCCCCCACCCCAAATTATACCCAAACCCTAAGTTTCCCCTCCCACACCACATTGGCAAGGCTGGTACTGGAACTAAGAAGTAGAAATGGACACTGCAGAGAACATTGTGTTTTTCAATGGTGAGATCTCCCTCTGCAGACATTTAAAATAGCAACAGGCATACACTTTACAATTATGAAAAGTTCCTATGGTTCTTATCTCAAGATAAATTTTCAAGTTTTTCAATTTTTCACCTGTAGTGACTTCAAATGACGACCTCAAAAACCAATAGGGCTCTCCTTCTCAATGACAAACGTGTGTACCAAGTATATCCATCGTTCCTGTCTTGAGATATCCATTTACAATCAAATTCAAAGATTTTTGTAGTTTCACCTTCGGTGACCTCAGACAACCTTTGACCTCTACCACAAACAATAGGGTCCATCAACTGACAATAACACACCCACAGCCTAAATTTTGAAACTATACATGCAAGTTAGTGTCTACAAGATTTTCAATTATTGATCTCTGGTGACCTCAAATGACCTCTGACCTCCACAAAAAACAGAGGGTCTTTTTTGGATGATTAAGTCATATAGAGAGTAATGGTTCCATATGTAAATAGGACGTAAGGAAGAGCGAAATAGACTCCTGCCTTTGGCAAGGTATCAAAAATATAATTGTCATGTTTAAAATATCCACACATGAACTACGACAGCATTTTGCATGCCCTCAAGCATGTCCTTCTACACAGCTCCTTCGCGGGCAGCTTCGCTGCTGGGAAATTCCTTTGTATTCCTTGCAGGGTCCTGTGCCAGTACCCCCTAAGGCATCGAGTGTGTGTATGGGTGTGTGTGTGTGTGTGAGTAGAATTTTCCCTGCTCTGGGAGGGCTGCAGACCCCCCGCCTCATACGCATATGCTGATGTTAATGTCAGTGTGTTCTGAAGAACTACTTTATTTCAAGTGGTGAAGAGAAACATTTTCTGTGCTGGCATTCAAATCATCATGTTAGTCTTGTGACTCTTGTCTTTGAAACCAATGAAAATTCCATACTTACATTGGCCTATGAGGCAATGGAAGGGGGACCAAAATTTGGGCAGAATCTGTAGAAATTTGGGCAAGTTTTCTTCTTACATGGCATAGAGATTCATACAAAACTTTGTGCCCCCAAAGCCAAATGGCCCCATGTGCATATGCTTCCTGGAAGTAAGGGCACAGTTTACAACAAGCGTAATCACAGTGGGGAAATTACAATCCACTGCAGTTCCCATGTGCTGTTTTATCCCTCAGTGACCTTGAGAGTGATTTGAAAGCAGCACTGTGATTGGCTTCTACTGATTTTGGTAGCAAAATATGAAGAGTAGATTAAAAGTTTTGTGAATTAATTTGATCTGTGAGAAAAGCAGAAAGGAAGGGAAGAGGGCAATTTCATGGAAGTGCAGAAAGAAGAGATCCTATTTCAGAGGGAGTACAACCTTCTGGACAGTCTGTGCAAGAAGTCGTTTTGTGTTGACTATCCTTCACAGCAGTTAAAGGTAGTTTTCTGCATATATCTTTTCACTAAGTGTTCACAGTTGGTTGTGATGGATATACAGAGCTATATAAGGAATCACTGGCAGTACAACAGAAACTGCCCAAATCTATGATTAAAATGTAACCTGGGGTGCCTCATTACATGGCATTTAGTCTTTTGTTGCAGAACAACTTGCAGCACTTGAGGTTCCAGAGATGTTAGAAATTGAGATGTGTGATGTGAAATGGTCAATTATTTACCGAGATATTTTTTCCAGCAGATAGGCACCAGCACCATAAAGTGAAAGCAAAAGGGTTTTTTGTAAGACATGTGTGGTGTGTCTATCTAGATACTAGTGTCCTTGAATTGTATTAAACTACCTTATTCCATTTTTGGCGTTTTATCTTTTCCTCCATTCTGGAAGCAACAAAAAATTAAAAGTGAGAGGCTAAAGGTCATGTTCAGCATGTTACACATTCTAGACATAGTGTGAGTATTTATGGTAAGGAGAGTTAGACCTGTCAATGTGCAATATTGTTATCAGTCAGTATTCCTATTTTGTCCTTTACCAGTATTTGTAAAATTTAAAATACTACTGCTTCCCAACTGGTATGGCAAAGGGTTTACTTCATATGCAGGGTATGTTAAATTGTGATCTCCGACTTCGTAAGTCCCAGAACTGCGATTTACTGTAAATGAATGAAACATAATCTTACTGCTTTTTCAAACAAACATCTACAGAATGATGTTTCATGCCTGTAACACCAGTGATATCCTATCAGTTCATTCAGATATGTTGTACTTAGCCTATTTACAGTGTATGACAGTGGTTATGACATGTACACAGTGTAAACTACTTTATATGGTTTTGTATAGTAGGCTAATTTGTAAAATATTGGTTATCAGCTGATATTCAGAACTGAAATACCAGATGTGTCACTTGTGGGTGATATCACTGCAACAGTAGGTGTTACATTATAAAGGATATTAATACAATGACAAAATACTGGTGTGATTTGGGTCTTTATGTATTTCAGATGAAGGGGAAGGGGGGGGGGGGGGAGGAAAGTTTATAACCTTTAGAACAGTCTGTAATTAAAAAGCCTGCTTACCATGGCTGTCTGACACTTGACTCGTGGACCTCAATCTCATGTGAGTTAGGGTAGGGTCCTCAACCTTGTGTGGATTAGGGTGTGGCTGAAGGGGAAATTTCACTTTGGTTAGGTAAACTCAAACAAGCAGAAGTGTCTCACCCAGTGGTGTAGCCAGAGTTTTCTGTGTGAGGGGGAGGGGGGGGGGGTGCTGGATCTCCAAATGGGAAGGCTGGTGTATGTTCTACAGATATTTTTTCAATGTCTCTGATTGCCAGTGGAGGCTGCAGCTGAGATTTTGTGGAACGGTTGGAGCCACCTAACACCCCCCCCCCACCCCTCCTGTAGCTATATCACTGGTCTCACCCCTATGCAAGAATATGTAATTATTTTCAAACTTAATCCTTAATCATCGATACAAATGAAAAAGTAGAAGAGAATGTTTAAATTTTTATCTTTATGTATTTTTCCTCTTAAATGAGGATTTGATAATCTTAATGACAATATATATTTCCTTCTCAACACTTCTACAATCCTGTACCAATCAAAAAAGGGTATATCTACTTTGTAGAAATGCAAACTGTTCCAAAAAAAGAGACAAAAATGGTCTACAAAACGGTCAACTGAAACCTTGAGTAATATTTTAGGGAAGGGTGTAGGTCATTGATTACCACCAACTACTGATTGAGTTCTTCCACATCCATCCCTTCAACAAATATTTTACTGTTTTGACTATTTATTAGGCAGCTTCGAAGAGGTTTTCTTTTAACTTTAAGTCTGTATTTTTTATATGCATCTTTTAACTAACACTTTAGTCTTGAATTACAAATTTGCCATTAGCTTAATACAGTTAATTCAGTGATTTCCTTCTGTATCATAGTTTGCATGTTTCCCTTTATAATTTAAACTTTCTTTCATGACATGGTGTACCTTATAAGAGACCCCATAACAGGTGAAATCATGTCATTGACTTTTTTATCCTTTTAATCCTGAACTCTCAAATAGCCTAACCCTCCACTCTTACAAATATCAGTTGATAGCAACTTTAGAAAGTTGTAAGGAACGTTCTGAAGACACAGTGTCTCTAAGATTAAGTCATTACCTGTTGCCATGGTTCCACAGAGTCACATGACAATTTTTTACATCCATAACATTACTTGCAGAAGCCCACCCTTCTGCAAAATCTTCCATCTGAAGTTGAAATTTTCCTCTCATCTCATAAATTTTGCCGGAATATGTTAGGACGATAGGCAAAATTACTTGCTGTCTGGCAGTATAAACTTAGCATTTGTAAGGTCAACGACACGCCAGGAGCTAGAGTTGTACGTCTGATTGTGTTTCTGCTGTGGAACATGGCAATCAGACAGCTTCAACCACACATGCATTTATCACACAAAGGATTTGTGCATCTTAAGAGAAATTCAGTTGTTCTTGTCTAGCAATTCGAAATTAAGATCCAAATGAAATATTGTTTGAGGGATTTATTTTGACTGAATGTAGAGGAGGCCAGCAAAGGATACTGACAAGGTAGATCCTTCAGCAGTATATTGGTAGCTTACATAGCCTTCCAACACTACTTTGTGCTTCTATGGAACAAGCTTGAGCTGAATATTCTGACGGGTTGATGATGATTATAGAATGGCAACATTATTTATCAAAACTTTAAGATTAAAATACAATTCATTTGTTGAGTGGTCACAAACATCTTACAAGAAATGCACTCTGTGGGAAGGTACTGATAGGATAATGAGTTTGATTTCCTCCAGTTATCCACTTGGGGGAAAAAATGTGTAAAAAACCCATAGTTATGGGGAACCGTAAATAGGGCGTTTTCACACTTTATATGGGAATACATAAATGTATGGTAATGTCCTTTTAACCACACAACCTATATGCTGTTACTTCTATGTCGGTTTCTCCCTATGGTATGAATTAGCGTTGCAAAACACCAATTCCTACCATAGGGCGAAACTGGCACACCGCCCTCACAGTATGGCAAAAATACGATAATAAAATACATAAGCATATGTTTTCCCTTCATTCTCCATGATATACATCAACGTTGTTTTAATGGCATCCATACACGTTAACAGATACGTGTCCATAAATTTGTTGACGTAGAAGTAATAGCATAAAGATTGTGTGGTTAAAAGGATGTTACCATAAGTTTATGTATTCCCATACAAAAAGTGTGTGAAAATGCCCTATTTACGGTTTCCCACTAAGTACAGCTTTTATAGCACGTTTTTCCCCCTAAGTGGGGAATTAGGCAAATGTATATATGTAGAGAGAGATTAGAAAGAAAACAACAGGAAAAACATACATACATGCCAACTAATGTATTGAAAAGGAAAATACAAAATACTTTGTATTTTCGTTTTCAGTATGTATGTTTTTTTCCGGTGTTTTCTTTCTAATCTATGTTGCCAACCACATGACCTATATATATATATATATATATATATGTGTATATATATATATATATCTGTGTATAAATGTGTATATATATGTATATATATTTATATATGTATACATATATATAATATATGTATTTGGGATTTAGGGGAAAAACCGTATGCAAAAACGCGACTGTTGGGAAAACTCGACCTTTAGGTGAAAAAATCGTTTCGCCTTAATGTTTTACACATCAAAAATGATCATTTTCCTGAGCATCACATACAGTCAGTGACGCTTTGCACTTTACAGAAATACTACACTAATGTACAAGAGATGAACAGGGAATGACATTACCAACCAGTTCCATTTATACAACTTATGGAGTGTGAAGCAACAAAAGCATTAGTAATTTAACAGTCTTTCTAGATGGTCAGAAACTCAAATAGCCATGTCATGACTTTTACCATTTAAAAACAGGTTTCCACAAAGTGGGAAGTAAGTTTTAGTTCATAGTTTTTGATTTCATGTCCACATAATATCAACACAGCATGGAGAATCTCTGACACTCATAAAGTTGTAGCAAGAGGAACCAATGCTGGTCAAAACTTGAGTAAATTATAGCAGCTTTGGCAGACTTTGAATTTCAACAGCTGCAGCCTGCAACTCTTGGCAGCTATCTTGTTTTCACAGTGACAACCTCAATAAAAATCCAGTACTTTGAATGGTGAAGGGGAGTGTGATGAGTGATGCACACAACAAAAAATATATTAAAAAAAAAAAGAAACATTAGTTCCAACCCATTCAAATATTAGGACTGATAATTGATAATGAAAGATGTAGGGGATTTTCTTACATTTTCTACCACTTTTTTGCTTTGGAAACAGCATTATAGGGTCTACATGAAATCCCAATTTATGACGTCCACAGTTACACTTTTGAAGATCAGTAAAAGCTAGGACATCCATTAACAGATTGAGCTAGTTTAACCTTGTAATGCCCATGATTTTATAATTATCTCTATGCACCCACTGTTGTGGACCCTGAAGCATGCATCTGCATCATGTATAACATTTCTCCAGAAGCATGCCTATTTACATGATCTTGTCATTAATGCCAGTAGACCCTCTCTGTAAGGAATGGGGGAAACAATGCTATTTCACACTGTAACATGTCTCGCAACATGGTTTCTTTAAAGGCGACGTGATATTCATGCACATGGCATTGGTAATGAATACATTGTAAACATAATGACGTGCCAGAGAGAGCTTTTCTTAACTTAAATGCTTGTCAATTTAATGCATCTGATTCTAATATATAAACTCTTAATGATACCCATCTTGGAGCAAATATTGCTTTTTACTAATAATCACTTCTTCATTTGTTTTAGAGTAATGAGTTCTCATCTATTATTCATTTAAATAGTTTACTTTAGGAAATGGGATTTCAGCACTATGTTACAGGTCTGCTACTATGATTTTTAATTGAACGTGTACATAAAGGTTTTTACTCTGTATGAATCATTCAGAGTGAATATTACATAGGAGTGACACATATGTATGCACTCTTCCCACGGGACATAGTAGATGGAGTCAATACATTTTTTATGCAGTCAAGCTGGCGGCTCCTAAATAACATTGTCTTTTAGCTTGTCTCCCTAGCGTGCATGATGCAGTTGTCAAATGTAACATTTCCAAAATTCAACCATCAACTATTCCTCAACATTACAACTTAATGATGTTCTTAGCATTCTATATGTGGGCTTGATTAGTCTTCTTGTGAAACCTAGAGCAGAACAGTACATAAACACACAGCTGTGTACACCATTTTACTTTGATGGCTTAGCTTAATGGGAAAAAATGCAGGTGGATACAGTATGCAAAACTTAGGATAAACATGTATATCACTGTAAAGGTATAGTTATTACATTTGATGCATTTTCACTCCACTTTGCTCCTTTTCAGGATCAAGAAGCTGAAAAGTGATTTGAATATCTTCAGGTTCCCAAAAATTGAGTGATTACATCACATGCTATCCATATTCAACACTGTTGTTTACTAGTATTCCTAGCTGATGTAATTCCCTGAAGCAAGCATGGCACTTCTGTGCTGCATTGTTATCATCATAACAGCTGGGCAGTTGAAGAAATACCAATTCAGAGCTCAGGGACTGGTGACATTTCCCTGTGTTTGTCATAAACAGTGACATCTCATATTAAATGTACCAGAAATACATCAATCAACCAATGCATCCATACCTGTCATTTACATGTTACATTCAAGAGCATCAACAATTGCTCAAGCAATTGGGAGAACCTTGGTCATTCAGCGATTTGAAATCTCTGCATTTCCTTTCATACCAGGCCTATGAGATAAGGGTTATCGGTTCTTCTGACACAGTAAAAGACTGTGAACCATAAGAGTTATTCAATGTTCCAAAATGTGTTACTGACAGCATGTTTTGGAAGGGAAAAAAGATCACTGGAACAGATTTTGTTTATTTATATTTTACACCAAGTATTCTGCTTCACCTCCAAGGCAGATACAGTGATACCATAAAATATGAAAGATGGAAAAGAAAACAAGTACCAAACTAAGGGAGTGCAAACTTTTAGTTTTAGGTCCTAGGAGCTATTAAATGGGTACTATAATATAGGTAAACATGGGGGGGGGGGGGGGGAATTAACACAGGGCAAGTTTGACCATGACAAGTTGGGACAAATGGAGCAAAATAAACTCAGAGTAGATTAGTTTGGAACAAACTTGTAATTGAACTTAAAATTAAGGCAGGTTGGAAGATTCATTTGCCTACAAGGTGATTGTGGTATTTTGTGTTTTGATTGCTGCTCTCCAAAAGGTTTTCACTCCTACACATACAGAAGTTAGTACCTGAATGTTCATAAAATTGCTCCCAGAGATTTGTGGCTTCAAAAATTGAATGCCCATCTGACAGACAAAATCAAACATGAAATGCCATCAAATGAGCATAATCTAGTGAGGTAAACAACTGTCATTTTCCATGCATTTGGGATAAAAACTTTGGCATTCTATCCATACATGGTGGAATAATGAGAAATCTCCAATAAAATGCCCTGCAACCCTCTTAGTTTTTGGGTAATCATGAATATTCCTAACAAAACATTAGTAATATGAGATAAAACTATGAGAAATAGACTATGAGATTAAGCTGTGAAGATCTACACAGTTTTATGAAGGTCTACTTGTTAGTCCTGCAATTTAATTATGTAATCCTACACATTATAATTGGCTGTTCTACAACATTTTCATGAATGACACACTTTGAGCACTACAGCATACCCTTTATAAAAGATATGTCAAATTTCTCTCGAACTGCATAGTAGCCCACATTTTCATGGCTGCAGCCATAATTCTAAAACATAACCAGCATTCAAGATTTTCATATCTGTTAAACTTTGAAGCCACAAGAGGCATGAAATGGTTATCTTTGATGAGTGACTTTGAAACAACATTGTCAATTATGTGCAGGTTACCTAAACAACAATCTGACATAATTCAGTTTCAATGTAGACCATATGCCCTGATCACCCTAACCCCCCCCCCCCCCCCATCTGAAATGTCCTGCTGCCTCTCATTACTACATTCAAGTTGCATGCAAACGTAACTCTTGCCTAGTTTTTTGGCACGCTAAAAGCATTACAAGTACAAGTCATTAAGTGCCTCCTCTTGTTTCGAGAATGTCCTTGGTTTCTTTTGAATGACAGACCCTACCAAACTGAAAACAACCCAAGTAATCATCATATCTGTAAGGCTTTACCTGAATAAACCAACTCTAAAGATCATATCAATTTTTTGTATTGGACTTTCACCAAACGTTGTACATTGAAACACGTAGGACGAAGAATAAGGACGCAAGATATACTGTATGTATAAGCCTTGCTGGGGTTTCTAAGGTTTCAGATGGGATGAAAGTGGAAACAGAGTTTAACACCCCATGTTGTATGGTAAAAACACAATGAAGTTATCCACCTGGGTTCAAGAAGGTTAATACTATTAACTGAATATCAGAAAGAAAGGATTGAAAATTTATGCATACAGAAAAGAGTGGTACGAATGGTACCATTATACCATAAATAACATTGTAAAAAGAATTATTATGTACATGATTCATATATAGAATATAGAATATAAAATATCATGATAGGATCTCTTGACAGTAGAGTAAAGAATGCATCAGTTTATAAACTCTGCAGAAAGAATTGTCCGCTTTTATCTGTCATCGCTGGGGGCTTAAAATAACTTCCAGCCAGCATGGACACGATGTGATGAATTGTCTTGAATATCTCGGGCCCCAACCTTTGATAAAACTTATCTGGATGGACCGAGTGTTTATCGGTCCATCTGGTGGTTGAGGTTCCCTCTTGTCGAGTTCTAACAATTTAGACTTGGCAAAGTCATATATCTTAAGCGAAAATCCAGGTTCGATTCTGCTTACTCTGAACGTCCTTGAAGGTGGCCAATTCAGGGTGAGTGAGTTTACAAATAAGGCATAATTGCTGCGGTTATACGCCCATACACCATCCGACTCTAAGCTCAGTGTTAGTCCACAACCAATTTTCATTCTAGTTCTCAATACTGGTTCTGATCTGTTATCTCTGTGAAGCAGTCCTAGACAAAATCCATTTCCATGAGGTAGTTCCAAAAAGATATTTACATGGTCATTGAATACTGTGTACATGCGTCCAACTCGTGTGCGATTTTCCCAGTAGGCCACATTACACCAGTGTCTCCTGTGTTGAGTTTCCCCATCCTCAGCATCTGTAAAAGAAGAGATATAAAATGTGTTCAATGTTTAGAAACTCAGAACTTAACAGAAATACTCATATAGGCCTACATATAGGGTTACAATTGTGTATATATATACATATATATATATATACATATATATATATATATAAAACGCTAATTCGACCTGTTAGGCGAAATCGGTATACCGCCAATACAACCGGCGAAGAAAAAAACAGTAAAATACATAAGATTATATTTCCCCTTTTGGTTCTGAGATATATATGCATGTTATTTCAATGGCCCGTAAGTCCCTAGTGTTAACGGATACATGCACGTAAGTTGGTGTGCAGCTAAGTAATTGCATAAACAGTATGTGGTGAATCGGACTTGCGTATAGAGTTACGCATTCCTATATAAAAGAGTGTGTAAAACGTTAAGGCGAAACGATTTTTCGCCTAAGGGTCGAGTTCTCCCAACAGTCGCGTTTTTTCATACGGTTTTTCGCCTAAATCCCAAATTAGCAAAATATATATATATGTATATATATATATATATATATATATATATATATATATATATATACAAGGTCAATTACTGCGTAGTGCTTGTGTAATGTGTAAGTCAGTGAAAGAAATTATGAGTGCTTTGAGTTTAGGAGAAAACTCTGCAATGTTTTGGGTAAATACCATTCATCAGGTGGCAGAATATCAACTGATCAAAAAATACGTTTCAAATGAAACAAAAATGCATGCCCACACAACTTGACTGACAGGCATGAAGTGGTCACAGGGTGTGTGTGTACATAGTAAAACAATCTAACTACGTGAAATACAGTAAAACTATTCAACTGCATGAAATCACTAAAGATGTCATGAATGACATGATCTAAAACAAATTACGCAAGGTGGTCACGGCAAAACAAGCACGCATTTGGCAAGATAAATAAAAGCATTTGGAATGGGCATAGCCAAACCTGCGATAAAACAGTTACAAAAGTTTGAGTTTAACATTCAGTCCATTAGGGGTGAGGGTCCCAAGCTTCATTATTAACCGGTTTTCCTTGGCATAATATGGCTGCCATTACCATCAAGTCCTTTTATATCGAGCAAACTGACAGGGTTGATATGATTAGCTACCAGATAGCCAGGAAGGTTTTGCTTGATGGACCTTAAGTGTTCAGTACCTCAATCTGTCAGGGGACATTTCATTTCACCCACATACAAAATGGCACAAGGCTTACAAATTAAAATGTATACTACATTAGTGGAGTAAAATGCTGGTTAATGTTAAAGCAGTTGCTCTAAGGACTCACAACAGAGACTTGTCACTGCTAACTACTGATAAGTATTAAATCTTATGTGACTACAAGGAAATGTCCCTAGAGGGCCGGGCATCAATGATTCAGGATAAAGGCCCGTAGCAAGTGACTAGATGGGACATACTCATGGGTAGATAGGGCTGTGAACGTTTAGCAAAATTACTAAACGTTTAATCGCAAAATTTTGCGATCGTTTAGCGATTAATCGCAAGTACCTTTGATCAACATAGAGACTTTAAACGTCCTCTTGAACATGATGAATATGTAAAATGCATTAGTGACGTCCGGGGGACATAGTTTCCATGAACCTCAAACATGGATCCCGCATGTAAGCTCAACTTTGATGTCGTTATGTTTACGTGTGTGCCATTTGTATATGTATTTCACTTTTTCAAGAAGAGTTAAAGTGAACATCTAATTTTCTGTAATGACTGTAGATAGTTTTTAATTTCGTACGGAAAAAGCGTTTTGCGATTAATTGCTGGTAGCTTTGTACTAAACGTTTGTTACACATGCGATCGTTTAGAGATTAATCGCAAAACGGTCACAGCCCTATGGGTAGAGGGATCATGTCAGGGGATTTCTACCTTCCTATAAATGGAATTGACGATGATGGGGCATTGTGCCATTTTCTTCCCCTTGTTCAGTTCATTTACACCAACATAGAAATCCTCTGACAAGATCCCTCTACCCATGAGTATTTCCCTCGATTTTAGACTGAAATCATTTCTGCTTTTCCATGTTTTTTTCCTTCAGTGGAAACCTTGTTTTTCAAGGGCTAAAATTGTGTCTGTTTCAAAAATTTACTCTCGTAAAAGAAACTCCCATTTATTGTCCCAGAATACTTCTAAGTTTTTACTTTTTCTTGTTCCCTACTTGGTATCAACTTTTGTATGAAGGCTCTCCCTAGGGGAAGTTTATCATAATCCCATAGAGGGGATACCGAGACAAACAACTACCCCCACCATTTTGAATACCTTAAAAGGTATAGTTTTAATAGCCATCATGGGAACACCAGGTATTTTTGAAAGTAACTCCTGTGTTTAACAGAACCTAAAAACTTGAGCTTCCCTTCTGGCCTGGGAGCATCAAAAACTAGTCAAAACTGATTCGACACAACAGGTGTGTCTCAAGCTTTTCATACAGTACAAAGAGAAATCTATGCAACAGGTACTGAAATCCATTCTCATAATTTGACAACTGTCACCAAAATTTGTTTGAAGAGAGAGGCAGTAACTGGAATGACTAGGTTTTTTCTCTTGATCATGCATATTTTGGCAAACATCAGTGCTTCCTATTGAATAGGGTTTGGGTGGTGATATAGAGGAAAACAAACAGGCTCAGTGGTACCCCATACAGAAATGTTTGTTGAAGTGGTACACATAATACATAGAGTGTGAGATACACATGTTTAATAGTTCTATTACAGGTGTACAAAAGCATGGACAGTCCTTTTAATCCCCCCCCCCCAACTTCCAACCCATACACCTCCCAGGCAACTGCTTGCAGTGGGAGAATGAGCTACTAGCCAAAATGGTGGTCATTGGAAGCGCAGTGTCAAAACTGCTCCCAGTTGCATGCAGCGTGGGACTGTTCTGAAAACACTATGCTTGAATGTATCAGTATACTGACAGAAGTGGTAACTGGTGTTGTACTGATATTACAAGTAGGAACACCACTATTTCATTCTCAGTATAGGCTGATACCTATTCAATACCGATATTTGAGAAATGACCGTACTGCACACTAAACCATAGGCTATTGGCCACAACTGCTAAGTGCTGCATCATGAGGAACACTTGGGATTTAACAGTCAATGCCTGGTGCTAAAATACCATCACATTATTATAGTATAGGATGTTGGTTCTAGTATCGGCCAATACCCTTTTTGAATACTAGTCCAAACCCTAATGGAGGCGAGGAAACATTGGCAGACTTTGTGGATGGATACATACTTCCATGTTTGCTGAATTGTTTGTAATCACAAGACACCCACTTTCATGGTAGGTGAAATGGAGAATCAGGGTTCAATTTATAATTTTTTTTTTCTACATGCACCAAACAATCTTAAAATCAGAAACACCAGAAGAAGTTGGGAGGCATGGTTCACGATTTGATTGTATGTCAATGACATTGTCATGGTCAAATAAAGTTGATGCATAAACTTTCATCCAACCACGAACAAAAATCTTACAGGTATGATGTGATGCCGCACAGGCCTCCTCACCCTGCTTTAGCAGTACAAACGTGTGACATGGTTTCGCAACTTTTGGCAATTTGCAAGTGAATATCCAGCACAAAGAAACATGTAAGCATATAATTATCGCCCCACGAGTAAAAACCATACATGCACGTTTTTTACCCCTTTTCTTCACGTTCCACAATACCAGTACCAGCTCATTTCTGTTTCTCCACATTGGAGGGTACTATTTTTACATACAATGGGGGTTTATGTATATTCCCTCCTGCCTAATCACTACGGGAAATACATATGTAAACAGGAGATAAGGGAGGAGCGACATAGACTCACTAACACCGAAACTTGAAAATGACTAAAAGCAAGTCTGATTTCTGTTGTCTCGCCCTGAATAATGTTAACAGGCCTTAAGTGTGTGTTTTTGTTCACTTCAAGTGTAAGATTTTCCCATTGACTTACTGTGTAAAAGAATCGTAGAAGCAACACTGCTCCAAGCAGTACAGATGTGGAATGACAATCACTGATATTGATGTTACAGTATCAAAGAAAGGTGACGCTAGTGTCCTTTCCGCTCAAATTTCTGTGAAATGACTGCTCTTCTAACTTGAGTGAGAAACTACAATGCAATGGACGATTTGAACCAATATATTAGGATTACTTTGTACTGTAACTTAGGATTTGACCATGGAGTTAAGCCCAGGCAAGGCTAGGCCTACTTGCACGAAGTGCATGCAACCCTCCTCACATGCACATGGGAAATTCTACGTGCATCTGTGCATGCGTGCACCCATGCACAATTTTTGGCAGTTTTTTAAATATTCAGAAAAAAATGGTGTTTGCAAATTATTTCCATTTTTGTCCTGTGTTATCAGTGATATCAGGCTCCGACAAATCCCCCGCCCGACAGTACGGGACAAGTAAAAAGTTACTCGGGCAAGTGCATTGTTCAATCTCATAGCCCGTCGGGCAAGTACTTACGAAGTCTCCTCCACAAAGGAGTTTAAAGGCATATTAAAAGTGGACAAGTAGATATTCATGTGGACGAGTAGACTAAGAGAACAGCTTGCCCAATGGACAAGTAGTGTTGTTTCACTTTGGTTAAAATTTCAACATTCCATTCCAAAATTTCTGTTTCTTTGAAATTTTATTTTCATAGGAAAGAGGCACACTTTTGTTGGCTGTATGGTTGCTTTAGATGCACGGTTCAGAAATTCCTGTCTGCAACCTCAGTGATTCAAATTTTTCCAGTGATGGTTCATACTTGTGAGTTATCAACCCATTTTTAAACTTTCCAATCATGTTTGATAATTTTATATACAGAGGGATTTCATGTGACGTCACGCGTGTGGGATTGCCTGGCACTGACTGAAGGGCAACACACACACACAGTAAGTGTATTTACAGCATATGCGCACAGCATTACTATAGAGACTGCTGTGACTCTATAGGGATGCTTGCCCTTCAAAACCAAAGAGACATGAGATCTTCCCCTTCAAACCAACGAGATGTGCGATCATGTGATGTCAGTGAAACCCCTCTATATATACTTGAAGTATAATGTCTGGTTCACAGAAAGTTTCTTCTAACCATATGCATTTAGATAGTTTTGGCTGTTGATGCTGCCTGTAACATTGCTAATGTTAGGCTAGATAAACCATAAAAGAATAGCTAAACCTAATCAATGTTTGTACTGATAAGACATTAAGTCCATCTTGATGAACATTTACTAAAATCAGCAATTAAAACATACCCATGTATTGGCAGAGCATGAGAAAATTTTGGTTTGCAACAAAAGCTAAGTAAAAAATGATTCCCGATTAGGGTTTTGGGTCACAAATTGCAATGCAAATCCAACTATTTTGTCCCTTGTAAACAACAGTGCTTACACAAGTTACATTGGAGAAAAGAGTAGGTGGTGCACAGACTGCATTTTAAGGTTTCCTTTTTCTTAGATAAGACAGTTCATTTAATTTGAAATTGCTTAAAAAATGTATCAGCTTTGACTTTCTAACAGGAGGCACTGTTTACAAAGTAGACCCTGCCTGAGTTCCTTTCTTAGCATAAATTGTAATTTAGCTCCACTTTAGATAAAGTTAGCTGAGGTTTAATGGGCCAGTTTCCAACCAATTGGTTCAAGTCGAGCCAGCCATGGCCTTTTTCCAGTTGTGGCTCACTGGCTTGTTTTCCCTTACTCTAAATACTTATGCCGAACATCACCCACAATGGCAGTAGGTTCCATTTTTTAAGTCTTTGTTATGACTACACCTGGGAATTGAATCCGGGCCCCCCACGTGAGAGGCGGATGCTCTACCACTAGACCAGACACGCAGTCCCACTTTAGATAAAGGGAGAACAATACATATTATGCACAGTAATATATTGTTGTGTAGGCCTAATCGATGTCCAGGCTATATGGACAACACAACTTGGCTTGAGGGACTGGAATACTTTAAGGTTCCGTACCTGTGACCCTTTAGTTACAGTCACAACTTTATCCTACAATGTCATAACTGCCACAGGGACAGCTATAAACTGTCTACAACCAGCCTACCAGTTGAGTATTAAAAATAATACACCACTGGCTTCTCAACAGCAGAGGTGCCCAATTGACAGATTTTTAGTGGCCAACTGAAAGTAAAGTTGTGAATGAATATAGAGATCAATGAAGCCTGTTCTCATATAGTACTTCATTAAAACCTGCAAAATTATTGCAAATGTTGACTTGAAAGTATGACTTGTGCATATTTTTGACAGAAAATAACTTGGGAGTCACCATTCCAACAAAACTGGAGTCAACTCAACTCCCAGCCAGGAGTCCCAACTCTGAAGTAGAGGTGGGTAACCCTCCCAAGCCTAATCATAACCTTCCTGATCAATCTGATGTAGAGTAAGGTTGTTACGATATGACGATATCTTCCAAAATATCGATATGTAATTTTGCTCCCAATATCGTTTATGAAATTGCCCAGATGATATCGTGAAAATCCCGCCATGCACACACCATCCTCACAAACTTGATGAGTGACCTGGATATATTTGACACGTAGTTGTTTTACTTTATCACTCACAAAGGACTGAGTGAAATTAGCAAAGAAGATTCAGTTGATAAATCTGCAAGATCGCATGCTAGTTGCAGTTGCATAACTACTGCAGACTTTTTTTAATTTTAATATTTCCAGCATCATTGATGTAAGGAAGGATTACCAGAGCAATTTAACACAAAAGGGATCCGGCAATATCATTTGGGTATTGAAGGAAAATTTTTCGCGATATCGATAACAAAAATTTCATATCGCAACAACCCTAATGTAGAGACACAGTATAGTTTCATTTTCACTTTGAATTAATCTCTTACTAAAAGAAAAAAATTACAGTATCTTGATAGATGTTGAAACCTCTTTTCAATCAGAAGCTTTATTTCACTTGGTCAGTTCTATGATTACTGTATCAAATGCTGTATATCAACTAATGATACTGAGCATTACAACAGGCTGTTAGTACTCTTAAGGTACTTCTTCATAGTCATTTATATTCCCATGCAAGATGTTACTAGCCACCAGTTCCACCGAAACCTTTTTCTTGCCATCAATTCTCTCTCTCTTATGAAAATTCCAAGTTCACCCCTCTCTTGACCTATCCTCTTCAAAGACCAACTTGAGGGAGACACAAAGTCTGGGCTGGATGAATGATATGACCTCTTCCTTCTCTCAAAGCCAAATACTCTGAAAATGTGTTTGCCTGTCACAAAACCTCTAAGGCATATTTTGAAGTTGCCAGTATATTATGAGCTCAGGAATAAGCAAGTAGCTAGCTTCTTCAATGCATCATATTTGAGTAAGTATTGTCCATAAAGGGTGTGTATTGCTAGTGTACAGAACTGTTGAATCCTGACTTAATCCTAGACACACAAGAGGCACACATATGGAGCCAAAGATGGCACAGAAGTAAACTTGAATGCACTTCATCTTGGTAATTGGTTACCACTTTGTGCAGTTCTTGAGGGGGAAGGGAGGGGTTCAGTGGACCTGAAATGGGTGTCTTCCTCACATGCTTAAATCCTTGGGCTATTTGTCCAGATTACAATATAGGATATTTGAAAAATTTCATAACAGGGTAAGATCAAGAGTTACAGTGTTTGAATACACACTGTTGACACCACAGAGCACATAGATTCTGTACAAGGCAAAAGAATTGATGGATTGCACAAATCAACAAAAGGAGGGACAACGTCATCTATCTGCTTTAGGCAAAAAAATTGACAAACTTGTCATACTAGGTGCAGAATTTGCTGCACAATAAATCAGGAATGACAGGGATAAAACTACTTTTTAAGTCTAGAATTGGAAGACGGGTTTTACTGTCAGACCCTGAAAAAAGTTAGTATCCCCAGAAGGCTACAAATTTTCCACAATTCCTTCCATATTTTCATGCACATAAGGGTGAATTTCCCTCCAAATTAGCAAATTTCCCTGGAAAGTCTCCCTGTTTCCCGTCTTTAACCATCTGTGGTTGCTGTTTCCAAGACTTATTGATATTTTCTGGAACCAGGGAGTGCTTTTTAAAGTGAAAATTTGTGTATAATATCTTTAACAACCACTCTGGTAAGCATCAGACCTGAATCTTTAGGTTTAATTTGTCATATGTAGTCCCTGTTCCCAATATTAGTAACATTACAGGGTGGATAGTAGAAAATATTAGTCTGCAATCACACTTCTAACAACTTACTAACCAAAATTACTGAATATGCCCTATGTAACATTTCAATTCCCAGTATAATCCGATACAAGTTGGATACCCTTATTTTAGGAAAAGAGTGTGCTGTACAAAAAGCCATCTAGATTATTATGGGCAACTAGAAATTAGTGTTCGACCGATTATGCCATAATCGGTAATCACCGATTACCGATTATTCAGTTACACAATCGGGCCGATGCCGATTACCGATCACCGATTATTAACATGTATAGGAAGGTCATGTTTTCTCGCCGTCTGTCGCATATTTCTAACTTTGTACACACACCATAACATAACCTTCACACTGGAGATGAACGATTAAGAACAGTTCCCTACGATCCACAAGTAGAATATTAAATGTTTTTGAAGGATTTTCTTTCCAAATACAATGATAAAAATCAACCATAAATACATGCTTTCGTACGATGTCACAGGCTTAACGTTAGGCAAAGAGTCTGTCGGCTTACATACGGCTCTACCTACAGTAGTTCTATCCACCGATCATGTCGGAAGATTCCGTGCAAAGGTCTGTACTGGACTGTAGTAGTGCTATATAGTAGCCTATCCACCCAGATTTAGGCAAAAATATCTAACTACCTTGGCACTTCGGGGCCACTAAACATTCCACTCAATTTGCCTGATTTACTCATCCCATGCTCCCTTAACGATATGGATATATTTTTTGTAATGCGTCTTGCCCAACACTTACGTCTTATGTAAAAGATTCTCCAAATGAAACGTAAAACTAATTCCCGATAAAGTCCCGTAATCGAAAAACTGTTGCCGTTCCAGCGTGAATTTAACACGGGGCCCGTTTCCCTTCGTTCATCAGTTAGGAGCACGGACGGAGTTCATGACCAACATGCTACGTAAATGCGCAGGCAATGCACTTAGCCTTGCATTACGTATTACACACTGTACTGGTGTGCTTTCGTAGGTGAACTTCAACTTCGCAAGAACTGTACGGCAGTTACGTGTGCGCATGTGCACGTCATAGGTAATTAAAAACTTAACGAAAAGAATGTGGGAAGTGGCATAATTTATGCAGGATAATAAGCTTTGGGTTTCCAAAGTTGCTACAGTACAGTAACTGCACCAAATGTGTACAGATGATGTGGTTTGCACTGAAACTTGAAAAAAACGTAGCGCGAAGTCATTTCTTCCCGTAGTACAATTTGTATGCAGATGTGCGGCATGGTCCATGGCATGCACACCTTTTAGGTAATACTGTGTGCCCTTTCACGCACCTGAACTGTGCTGCACTGAGAGTTACGGCAACAATTACGATGATTGCTATGATTTGGAGAGCTTAAAATGTTGCAAGTTTTGTGAGTATCAGTACTGATATTTTGGGCGGGAACTTAAAGAAATGCGTGTTTTGGAGAATTATAAACATTTTTGCAGAAACTTTGAAGTGTATTTTAGCCCTGTTTCCAGTTTTCAAATAATCGGTGGTGGTAATCGGTAGAAGGACAAAATTTTACCGATGCCGATTATTTACCGATTGTGCGATAATCGGCCCGATGCCGATTATCTAACAGATGATCGGTCGAACACTACTAGAAATGTCATTTCATTTTAAAACTATGACTTATGATCAGACATGGAAAAAACCGTTACTGTTGCAGTAAGCACAGTTTACAGGGCAAGCACTGTAAGTCAGGGCTCAAAAATCTTTTTCAAAGAGGTAGCCAGTCAGGCTTTTTGATAGCAGACTGTGGTAGCCCGACAAGAGTTTGTTTGAGCCCAATATATATTAACATCAAACAGGTATAATACTGTACTTTCATTTGATTGTACATGAACTATTTGTAAATATTATCTTACAAGCTCCTTCCATTTTTGAACGAAATAGAGATAAAACATGTCACCTTTTGTTGTTATTACTTCAACATTTGCTCAGCAATTTCGTGCCGTAGGCCTATGTAACGCTTAAGTTTGGGCAATAAATCAAAAATGCTATTGTGATAATTTTTCCCAGACTATATGATAGTAAGATTTCAAAATCAAGGATAATTTCTTGTGAAAAAATGTGAAATAATTTGCCTTGTATTGTTTCCTTTCTTCTTTTTGCTGTCCTGATATATATTTCCCCCCATTTATGGCATTTGTTTTTTTACACTGAACTGATGTAAAACCAATGAATGCTCATTATTCACTGGAGGGAGTGAAATGAATTCACAATAAAAAAACTGTTTGGTATAGGTCTGTAATGTACAAAAACATCAATACCTTCAGTCAGGTTCAAGTGAAACGCAGGGCGAAGCACAGCAAAGTTTATAGTGCATACATTTGTAGGTCTGTAATTGAATGCAAACACCCATACAATAGGCTACACACAAGCCCTGTAGAAAAGGTTGATGTAAGTACAGTATGTTGTAAGGACATGGGGCATGATACAGGTAAGTGCATACTCTTTTCAATCACTGCTAATTGCAGTTGTCAGTCGTATTTTGCATTAATAACGGAGGGTTCTTTTAAACCAAACCATGCATGTTAATTCCTATGGAATAAATCCGCTTTGTACATTTATGATTTACGAAATTACGATACCTGAAACGTGGCCCAGGTGAGCTAGTTGTGCACGAAAGTTTGATAGGGTCGTTAGCATATTTGTGCTTAAGCTAAGGGTATGGTACAGTAAAAGCACCATTGATTAACGCACAGTATCGAACAGATACGTACGTCAGGGTTTCTGCCAAAGGGGGGAAAGGGGGGATTTGTCCCCCCCTTTCCAGAAGAAGGTGGGTAAAATCCCCCCCCCTTTTCATTTCCATAAAAATTAAAAAATTGTCCATATCTTGGTTGCTTACTTAAGAAGAGGGCACCTTTGCAGCAATTTTTGGACTTTCATAATTAAATGGCCTTTAAAACCCTTCAAAATGCACCTTATAGGAGTCTTGAAGCAAGCTTTTGTCCCCCTGAACCCACTTGTAACTTTAGCCAGGGACAGCATCAATTTGGACTAGGGGTTTAGGAGCAATTAATCCCCCCTTTTTTGCATTTCTGGCGGAATCCCTGTACGTACGGATATATAGTACATGCATTACGTACTGCTGTATGCAACTATAACAGTTGTTAGGCTACACTCTATATGTGTGCATGGGTAGTACATGATAGGATGTTGTAAAATAGCCAAGTAATTGCATTGAAACACTGCGTGCTTTGAAGGTTTCCAATTAACCGTTCATTCTGTTAGAGAATTGGGCTACGATTATGGTTTAAACTGAGAAGAAATGCAATAGGCTAGGGTACGGCAGCATTATTTTTTACTCTTCTTACTTCTCATCCCGCAAGTAGAGGGCCTACAAAGGTTTTGCAAAGTTCATGGCAGTAGCCCGACAGGCTTTTTAGTCATTAATTTTGGAAGCCCAAACATAGGAATAGGAAGCCCGGCATCCGGCACACAGGATTTTTCGAGCCCTGTAAGTTGATAAGAACTGACATTAATAGCTAAATTTGATCGATACAAATAGGCAAAATATCAATACTGATTTTGAGTACCTGTAATCTGTCAAACAGTAGAAAACAAAGCCTACCTATTACCTGATGCACATAACACACTAGCTGACTCATTGAATGTCAAAAGAACAAGCTGCCTTTCCCACATTTCCCCCACTCCCATACCAAGGCATTAGCCAGCAATGTGTCTCACCATCTTTGAGATGGTGATTCTGTAATGATCACCAAATTTATGCAGGACAGCCTCTGAGACAGCCAAAAAACTAGCTGCTAGGCACAGCCTTCCAAGTTGAGTGTAAATGTGACATCGTTCAGTTTAGACATGAATTCAAACTCAGGGATATTAAAAACCAAACTTATTTCACTAGAATAGACAAAACATAAATATTGTGCATTGGAGGAATCATGCAGTCAACTCTTTTCAAATCATCTGGACCAACCCTGCCATGGTGCTTGTATGATGGGAGGCATTTCATAGACAACAAGTGAGGGTCCAACTTGTGACTTGTGAATCCTGACCAAGGGCCATGACCCATACTCCATGTCTAACATTCTGATCTCTGTGTTAATTCAAAGCTACAGTATTAGCCTTTGTCAAGGCTTTTCTGCCATTTACTATCCCTCCTTTGTTATATAGATTCAAATATTTGCCTTCACCTAGCCGGCCTGGTATTTACTGCGCCACCACAGATCTAGCCTCAGCATCGAAGCCTTTGGACGAAGTGTTAATATACGTATCTGGGATATTCACATTGCTACTACTTACTATTAATTGTTATTATGTTGCTATGTCATCCTACGAATATTGACCAATGAAATTGCTCCTATTACTATTGTACACTCGCAGAACCAGTCCCTGTTGTCAACCTCACTAACATTACCACTCCTACCGTTGGAAGAACAAAACAACAGACATTTGTAAATCAAAACATTACCAAGTCCAGAGTGAAGATTAACAAATGTGTCCCTGCCAGTACTGAAGGAATTGCTCCAGCATGCTTATTTTTCAATGATTTGGCATCTAGTTGTAGCCTACAGCTGCATTGCAATTGAAACCGAAAGCCTGTAATGTTGACTGGTTTGTTGTTCACAGTGCAAAGAGTACATACACACAGTTCAGTACTATACTACATGAACGTAACCTATAACTGAATATTCATCAAGTGCTGTCTCAAGAGAGGGTTCTCTGATTGGTTTGCTTAATTACAACAGATTTGGTAGTAGATTTCAAAGGTTATAGTTAAACCGTAGATGAACAAAATTATCCTTGTCCAGAGGCTTCCTGGCATAGGGCATACCGGGGAAGGGGGGTATAACACAGTGGAGGTAACAGCCAGTGTTTACAGGGGGAGGTGAAAGAAACTAACCTCGGAAAGACTCTGCAGAGAGTACTACAGTATCAGACCTTAAAACCTGAAACAAACCATGCAACCACAGTTTTGATTTCCCCCTGTCCAAAAGCAACAAGGCCAAGTTCTTATGGTTAACCACATAGATTACTAAGTTACACACAACAGAGGCAGTGGGTACAATTGACATGATAAGCCTCTTAGACAGATTTTCTTTCCTTCTATTTGACAAAGCACAGAATACCAGAAAAGCTTTGAAGGGGGGAAAGGGTGCCTCTTAGGCTAGGGGATTTGCTACCAACCACAAAAGCCAGAATAAAGATTCTTTACATCTGTTGCTACATTTGGTTTTGGTAGCTCTGGTTAGGCTGATATTGACCATGCATTGCCTCAAGCACAGACTATAACACAGTATAGCCAGGTATTATATAAGCAAAGAAAACTTTTTTCAAAGTACTCAAACCCCTTCAACTTGCAACCATTTATGATACAGTCTGTTTGTATTTCTTTTGGCATTCTGTTTAAATATGCTTTTCAAGTCTACAAGTCTAGATTAGGACAGGAATTCTGCAAACCCTATTATCTGTACAGTCATATCTCCCAAGTCCAGAGAGGCAAAATTCAATTCGTTAATAGACCGCCAGCCTGGGAGTGGGGTGAAAGGGGAGGGGAACACTCCTTTCCAAATTTTTCTAAATTATGAAAGTGCTTTAACACAAAATGGTGCTTTTTCTTAGCAAATTAACCAACACAATTGGCCGGAGTTTTTGTGTTGTAAAGCATAACACTGCCTTGACAGGAGGCTATATTTTGATAAATTCTCCATGGCATACTAAACTAATGAAAACACACAGTTAAAGTCAATACAATTTCTCACAACCTATTCAATGGGCTGAAGATACTGAGACAAGCCCACCATTAACCCGCAGAGTGGACAATGCTTTTTGGTTATTTGCATCTATTATGTAACTGTAATGCACCTAACTTGACTGCTCATATTAGAAAATTCATGTCAAAAAAAAAACTACATGTCAGATAGGCCTACCTGCTTTGAAAGTTAGCAATGTTGCGACAGCACAAGCTGGATATTAGCATGCATTCAATGCAGTGGAGGCAGCTGCCTGCACAGGCTGCACAATGAGATTTGGTAGTTCAATATTAAATTTGTGTGTAAACCGTAAACGGATCCGAAGGTAGGTGTGGTTTTTGGTGCATCTCTGCGGAAATCTGAAAAGCGGGTTTTCCAGAGGGTCAGTGAGTTTGGGTGATCAAATGCCAGTCAAACCCGCAAACTGCGGGTCACTGGGAAGGTGGGGTACCATAAGCCAACATTAAAATTGCACTTGAAGTTACTTGCATTTGAAGTAATCAGTTTGGGAGATTTTCCCTTTTGGGAGAACCTTCCCTGATCAGAAGAAAAATTGGTCACTGGCACCACCATTTTGTCTATGTTACACACATTTCCACAAATTCTTTGTGTACATTGTCAGTCACAAATGGGTTGTAGAATCCCTTTGCAAAATTTGTCAGTCCAATGTAATGAAATCAAATATATCTTCAGTAGGTGTATTATCATATCTACTGAAAAAAAACATCCTATTTGGTGGTTCACTGTGTCCTTTTTGAAAAAAAATGCTACTTTTTGAGTGGTCTTCTTTTCTCCTAAACCTTAGCTTTGTTTATAGGCTAGTAAGCCTATACAATGTGTTGCAAAAGTTTTCCCCTGTTCAGAGGATTTTCTTCCAAATGGGCGAATCTCGCAGACTGATAAGTATGTATGCATGCATAATTTGTAATGAGGATGACTGATGATTTGACCTACTTCTTTAACAACCCACACCCGAAAAGATAGGTTTTTAAGCAACATTCAGTGCGTAGATATCATGGAATTTATGGGCACACGAACGTTACACAAGTTGATAAATCACTTCCTTTGAAAATGTTTTCCTTCCTGTTTCAAGTTTCGGAGTTTATTTGAAGTCTCAGTTTGAAATAAGAAGTCACATGCAGAACTGTACTATTTTGAACAGTTACATTTCAACCATGAGGCTGAAGCAGACTTGCGGTCCAAGTACACTGTAATTCATACCAGTCAAGACTGCAAGTGTATTTCTTTCATGAGTACACACCTTTCTCCATTTTGGCTGCAAAATTTTGTATTAAGAGCAATTTTTACATTCAAAATCTGTTAATTGAAAATGGGTGACTTGGCCAAATGATTGCCAGGCCTATAGGCAAATAGAGCTTATAAGCTAATAGATGATAAATAAAATATAAAATTACCTACTATTCCAATACTTATAATGAATAACAAAATACTAACAAAATAACCTACTATTCCAATCAATATCCTGTATTGATTTACGGATGATCTCTATTGTTTTTGGTGGGGCTTAATGGTCTATATTGATCTTACTAGACATCAAAAGTGTGAAAACTTTGTAAACACAATATGTCACAAAAGGAAACTTCAATTAATCTTATACAAGTTAGTTTGTGAGTGCCCCACATGAAGTAGAAATAGTGAAGGTCAAAGGTCATTTTGGGTCAAATGGTGGAAACCTTAATAACTTCACCATGGTACTGTGTCCTCAGGAAACCATTGAACTAAAATTATGTCCAAGAGGCAAGAAATTGCTAAGCCTTTTGGCTTTCTGGTTCTTTAAATCTACTGTTCTGACATGAAAGAGATGTGTTTACTTAAATGGGGGAATAGGGTTGGGCGATATACGATATGTATGGATATATATCACCAGAAGTCCATATTGTGATATGCGGTATGAAATACCCTTATCAGGATATGACGATATAAAAAAGAAATAAAAACTTTTGGGGGACTGAAATTTCAATAATCTAAATTTTAAAGATGAAACAGTGTTTATAATTTCAGTATTCATTCATCGATTTCGTCCTGATTTAGAAAATTAGCTGTTAAACATTTTTAGGATTATTTCAGGCACATTTAGCCTTGACTACAACAGGTACATCCCTTTTGGTGATATAGTGTGAAAATTTTGGCGATATTATCGCGATATATCGACATAGATTTTTTTCATATCACCCAGTCTTATGGGGGAATAAGAAATTTTGCATGATTCCAGATTCAATCATGCATTTGCATTACCACCACGTACCGATTATGGAGTCTGCATGTCTTAATTCCCTGCCAAGTGGGTAGTATCTTTTCTGGCTTTCATAGTGGGTGTGCAGCTGGCTGTTACTTCAGCGCTAAATCCTCTCTGGCAATGCAATATGTTAACTGCCCCGGACTTTTAAACAGCCTGAAAACTGGGAAAGTTCTAATAACAAATGCTCTTTCCCTTCACAAAGGAGGAAGCGGTATACTGTTTCTCTCCCCTGATTTATGTTCATAGCCTCTTAAACATGCCCAAAGTTTTTGAAGGAGTACCTCCTACTGCCACTCTTGAGAATTTTCCTCATATTTTTTTAGAGTGGGCTGGCCCAAGCTGCATTATATTTATTGTTGTGCTTCACCTGTTTGGTTTCAAGTCAAAAGTGTGTTGTCTTGATGAGTGGAAACAGATGGCATCTATACTCCAGAGATGACTCTCCTGGCGCTAAAAGCAAACAGGATGGCATTTTGTTCTTTTTCTTGTAGTCAGTACAAATAAATTTTTGAGTTTTCTTCCAAAATTGAAAAAAAGATCACTTTGAGGAAACTTCATTGGGATTCAGAGTGTTGAAAATCAGTTTGAAGTAGTTTTAAGTTTTACAGGAAGTTAACAGTTTAATTTTATTTGCTTCAAATTAAATACCACAAAGGATAGTAATGAGCATAAATTTCAATCTTAAGAACCAGTTATAAGGAAATGAAACCAGAAGTTAAACACCAAGTTAACTCACAGATGGACAACATTCTTTAAAGAAGGGTTTGAGCTCAAATTGGCTTTTGACATGTTTGAGGGGCACTTAAAGTATTCTGATATTCATTTGCATTCAATTCCTGTGCTGTGCTTCTCCAGATATTGTGTAGCATATGGTGTTATCTACAGCATACTTTCAACCCTAAGGGAACATTACATCACAACCTCCCGTTAATCAACAGTTTATCCTTGCATCTTTGCTATTTCTTCTTCATAATGACAAAACAAACAAATGAACAGACAAATGAAATCGTGAGTGAGCCAGTGAGTGAACTCAGGTATTCCCCCAGAGAGTTTTGAAAAGCTGAGAAAAGGCTATTTCTCATTGTAAGAAATTCATGCCTTGTTTAATTCCTTTGTATTTTAGTGAGAAACTTAGAATACCAATGGTGCAGGAGCTCAAACCTATTGAGAGTAAATGAAGAAGCTAAAAGGAATAGGGCCCATGCAGCTACGGTGGTTTGTATTAAAACATCACTTAAATTTTATAAATCAAAGTTAGCTCCCATTGAAGTGTCGTGCATGATGCTTCAGAAGACAAACCGGGTGACACTAGTAACTACTGTTTGAAATCTTGAACTATAGGTTACATGCTTCAAACAAGAGCACTGAGAGGTACAAAAGCTCATATCAGGGAAGATTTAACGAGAAGTCTGTCTCCACAGGTGAATGAAATGATCCTAGAAGTGCAACCCTGCATCCCACCATATGCATCAAAACTATTCGTATACGACCCTGTACTGTAGCTGCTCAAACACGCTGCCTACTGCAACTCAAAAATGGCTTGAATGAAAATAGTATGATGCAGATGATACTAAGCATCCCACGGCAGATGATACTAAGCATCCCACATGCATGTAAATGGCTGGGCTAGAACCCTGAATACCGGAAGACAAATTAACAAATTAAAAGAGAAGGCTTAGAAGAACTTTACTATTCTGATCCAGCAAACCCAAGTAGAAAATATCACATCCCAATCGTGCTCTATCATCAAGCTTTGAACATTCATTCAATGTGAAACAAAATAGTTTTTGAGTTTTCCAAAGGAACATTAATTGGAACTGAATTAAAACCCAGATCACAACTATCCAGTTGGGCTTTGATGATTTGTTCACTGGGCCTTCACCCTATAAACACTGCCATTTCCTTTTGATCTGGGTCATTGAATGGCAGAGTGGTCTGTTCCAGCTGCTGTGCACCACTGTGTTTCACATATGTGTGGGCTCGATGTACTTGGGTTTTTCTCCAGGTACTCCAGCTTTCCTCCCACTTGGCATTTGGTTTGCCTGTAAAATCAGTTGCCCAGCTGATGAAGCCAGTTGCCCACCAGACTGAAGCACACTCCGGAAGACCAGTTAACTAACTATGCCTTCGCCTTTTGATGGAGTGTTTAGCTTGATGTAATAACATTGTCCATAAAAAACTCCCTTCTCCAAACTACCTTGTACAGTGTACACAGGCTGGAAAAATGTTTATTTCCTGGCAAGTGAGTCAAATTTTCCCACAATTTTTACATGTCTGCATGAACAAAATTGGCCAAATTTCCCCCACCTGCCCAAATTTCCCTCTAAATACCAAGCAAGGAATTTTCCAGGTTTCTGACATTTTCCACCCATGTCTGTACATTTGCCAAAATCTTACTCATTCCTTGTAGCTCCATGATTTCAGGTAGATCTTGAATTCCACCAAATGCTACCTGTCACTTTGTTGTTTTCACCATCTACAATTAATAACAAAACTAGGCAACTTCAATAAAATGAGCAACAGCTTCCCTAAATTTTTCATCTTCACCACTAATAAACATGAATATCAACTGAGTTACTACCCACTGTACCATTAAAATTCTTCCCTGTAATGGATGTCCAAGGTCACCTAGTGCATTAAACTGTTATGCTGGAACCAATACTAGCAAGGTCAGTGCACTGCCTTGTTTGTGTTATGATTGATCTCACCTTCATTTAACCTTGAAAGTTAGTTACTCTAAGATCTTAAGTTCTAAATTACCTAAAGATTAAACCACAGTTATGTTGCTTAAGGGAGCAACAGTTCTTTTTTAGGTAGTTCTTTTTTGTTCATTTTCTTGTGTAAGTGTAGCTTAATCCCCATATCAACTGAACTACCCTGGCAAGAGATGCTTATGTTTGTCAGAAGGAGAAAATTCATATAGGGTTACAAGTAATCAAAACATCGGACTTCTGAGGTCCTTCTAATTGCAGCAAACCTAGTCAAGTGGACACAGTCTAAGGCACAAAAAAGATTGTATTGAATAGAGATGTTCAAACAAACATTGTCCTATTACATTCCAACACTACAGGTTTCAAAGTTTCTGCTCTTTGAATCACAATGCCAGGCAATGGGGCAGTGGTGGTGGTTTAATCCTTTGAAGCATGACAAATTCGTTTTGGTATTTAACTCCTGTTGAGAGCATCAATAGGACTACCCTGCTGTTTGGCATGCAGAAGAAGAAAGAGGTGGCCAAATTTTAACTGAGAAAAATGACTCCTGAAGGGTACACTCCTGTGATGACAATACCTGCTACTGTACAAGACCATCTGAACACCAAAATAAGAATGGTGCATACAAAACTGCAAACTATCCTGTACAGAAAACAACACATCATCCAAGGGCCTTGGCTGGTAGCTGCAACATGTACACTGCTCAGCTCATACCCCAGCCTGTGTTTATACACTTAACAAATCTGCTTTGCATATGAATGCACTGACCATACAAGTCAAACAAGAGGTGTATGTACCAGGCTTCGACAAATCCCCCACCCGACAGTCCGGTACAAGTAAAAACTTACTCGGGCATGCACATTGTTCAATATCATAGCCCGCCGGGCAAGTACCCTTGCGAAGTCTCCTCCACAAGGAGTTCAAAGGCATATTAAAAGTGGACAAGTAGATATTCATGCGGACAAGTAGACTAAGAGAACAGCTAGCCCGATGGACAAGTAATGAAAAAAGAATTTGTCGAAGCCTGGTATGTACTAATGTGTATGGTTTGTCTGCTAAGATGTAGCACAGATTTTCAACTCTTCTGTGCCAAGCAACATATGCAATGCTGCATCATTTCTTTTCTGTAGTTATATATTTCACACTGGTACCTACTATAAGATGAAAGGATAGTTGACAAGTTGGGTCGTTAAGTATAGTTTGGATGGCTGAGGAAAGGTTGCTTTTCCCAAACCCTCTCCCTGACTTTGCAGAACAATTTTTAGCAAGGTTAATTTACACTTTATGCAGCATTAATTGAAAGCTGTGTAGAATCCAGTTTTATAGCCTTAAATTAGACAATAGCACAATTACACAATTATTATTGAAATTAACCTAATTTTAGTTCCTTAATATAAAAAATTAAAGCAGCCCTTGTATGCCAAACATTGGCTCTATTTATATACAGTAAGTCTAGATTGTTGTCCTGAAGAGACCCAATAAATGGCTTCCTTTACAGTTGGGTAAAGTATAATTTATGGCCCAATATTACAAGATCCATCCATGCCTGCATATATTTAGATAGTATGTACTTAGATCTGTGCTGGAAAGTAATCTGTATCTTTTCGATAAACTTCAATAAAATGTGATGGCAAAGGAAAGTCTTGCAGTAGATACAGGTGATAATAACTGCTGAGTCCAGCTTACTACAGTATTTCCCATGCCGACTTCATAAGCCATGCCATTACTGCTGCTCTTTCAATGGCATACACTGACCTAATTGAAGTGTGTTGACCAGAGAGTAGTCTTGCTGAGAACTGAAAAATTTTCATTCCCTACAAACTATGCAAGTGGCTCTTCACTGTGGATACAACACACCATACCCAAGAGAAAGATCTGCATTTTCTTTGAAGCTGAAAAGCAAGTCCCAAACCTCAAGTAAGATGACATACACTAGCACAAAACATTGAAAGCAGTATGATGATATGGTTTTGGGGGAAGATTTTAAGAGTTACAAGAAAACTTTTTTCTCCCTTTCTACAACATTTTTAAGGTACAGGATGTGGACTTTTGTGCATTTTACAACACACATTTATGATCCACCAGGAAGATGATCACACAGGTAAAGTGCTCTTTCTTAGTAAATTGAAAACCTCTTCATGGCTGAAATCTGATGACTTGAACCACACGTTTTATGACCTTTTGAAGCAAACAACACCTACATTCAATCCACAGTTTATCTCTTGAGATTAACCATCTGAGCTTGCAGTTTGACGAAAACCTCTGCTGTAGAGAACAGAGCAAGGGAGAAAAGGTACACAGAACAATATTACAGCCTGCTCTGCTCCGCATCAATTTGCCCAAAGGCCCTTTAGCTAGGTACACAATAAATAGCTGTAAAAGCAATGCTTGCTCTGGTCAAGGGCAGAATGTACTCTAAAAGCACTCGAGAAGCAGAGAACAAAAACCATTTCCTGGGCTGATTTTTACCTTGCCTCCAGCATTATTTTGGATCTATATGAATGTGGAATTGTTTCTGTTTATTTTAAGGAAACTAGCAGTTCTAACATCACATAGATTTGTGTGAAGAAAGTTGATTTTAGACAAAAATACTTACAGAGCAAGTAGGTTGTTTGTTATGAAGTCATTTTACAAACTTTTTCCAATTTACTGAGCATGCAAAAGGACTGACATCCCTCACTACTATGCTGAATATGGCTTGTAATTTACAGCAACTCCTTTCTTTGAGATGTAAATTTTCACTTTTTATCAATGAAGGTGTTATTTTAAGTGAAACCATTCATATTTGAGTGATAAATCACACCTGTATCTGAACTGCGGTAAAACTGGTTTGAATTTTTTTTTTTTGCAGTAATTTTTTGCTAGTCAACTAAGAGTTTTGAGGACAGAATACATGGCCCCCATGCTTCAGTACATTCTTGGTTGATGTCACTTTATACATACAGTAGCTTCACCAAAACTCTCTCTAGAATTTGGTGACACATTTTCAAATTTGATAGAACCAGTTATTCCAATTAACTGTAACCATTTCTTCAATTTTGACTAACTTATTAGTTATTACATGAAACTGGTGTATATCTGCTGACATTTTTGTTTGCCTATGAGTATACACACAAACCAAGTGCAGTTACATCATGCACAAACTTAGTCTTACAAAACTTGGCAACATTGTAGCTCTGGGATAGCCAAATATGTAGGTATTTCAATATATACAGTATATAGTGTGTCCAACTTAAGTTGACCACACATATTTTCCAAACAGTGGAAATAGACACTTAGAAAACTCTCCACCCAATTCTGATTAAATTTGATGAAAGGGGACAGGACATAATACGTTCAAAGGGAAGGGAGGAAGGGAAAAATAGTAGTACTTTAGAAGAACTGCCAGAATTTTTCACTTTGCACTGTATAGGTCTCAAAAGTGTCACAGTTCTTTCTTTTGAATAGCCTACAGAATTTCTCTTTGCCTTTAAGCAACATGATATATGGTCTGGTCTCTCCAAATAACCTGCAATGCATAAACAGATACCATGAAAACCATCTCACAGGAGTCTGGGTAGGAATGAAACCCTTGAAGAAATGTAAACATTTTAGATATCCAGCCCTAAGTGACAACCCCTTGATCTGGAGCCAGCACACCCAAGCCCTAAGAGGCAGCTTTGGTAGGCCTCTTCTTCGTGAAGCTACAACCTCAACCACTTAAGAAGAAGGCCCCAAGCCTCCATGCCAATTCTGGTTTAGTGACAGATGAAGTGGAACTTAACTTTGCCATTTTGGAATTTAAGGAATGAGGTCTTAGAGGCCAAGAGGTCAATGCCGGAGTCAATCTACTTGCAACTTGGAGCTAGCCTGGAAATTGAGGAGATAAATTGCCAGTGCAAAGGGTATTGGTTGTTTCAAACACACCCCCGCTTATCTTGGGATGGTTGTTGGGACAACTTTCTGAACCATATTAGACTCTAGAATCTCAGAGGACAAAAGATATTAGCTAGCATGGAGTGAAGACACTCTTCCATGGATCTACAGTCAGAATGCCTGAGTCAGGAGTAAGTTATGAACATGGGCTCTTGTTAGGTAGTCCAGCACTGTGCTGTAAAACCTTTTAAGATGAGGTACGTGCATGTTGTAATGCCATGCACCCATCTCAGTATGAATATCCTCAACCCCTGAGCTGGAGTTGCTCTTTGCTTTCCTGGTTCCTTCAGGTACACATTACTAGACACATGCTACTCAATGTTACATATACCAAGCAGACTTCTCTAGACCAAATTGTAGTACAACTTAGGTAATGGCTACTTGAATACTGTACTGTTTATGTGCAAAACAAAGGATATTTCACAACTTTGTTGCTTGTGCAAAACAAGTGAGATCTCAGAACTATTTTGCTGTCAGTAGCCTCCCTCTACAAGTCCCTTAGTAAATGGGAACTTGAAATATCTGCATGTCACTCAATCTGGAGTGTTAGGAATGAGAATGAATGAATGAATAGTAGGGGACCCAGAATTCTAAATATTGTTTGTAACTTCCCAAAGCTGTCACAGGAACGAACATTACAGCACTACTGCACATCAAGTTTTAGCCTACTATTCAGTGTGTAGGCTTAATCTTTATCAGGTGTTGAATCGCCTAATCATCCAAAAGGGGGGAAAAAGACTACAAAAGGCAATGTTACAGCACTAAATTAAAATGTGCAAAAGAACATGCATATCATGCATACCTTTTTAACACAAAAATAAGAATTAATAATGCATGTATTTGACAATGAAAATTTCCCATGCGTATGACCCATGGCAGGGAGTTGCTCCAGGAAAGGTGAGTCCCTACATGACTCTCAGCTAGGAGTAGTGACTCGGAAGAAGAGTCCACAAATCCGCCCGAGGCTCCATACTCCATATTGCAATGTTGGACGTGTTTGTTTCCTCCCCACATCTTTGAACATGTGGTGAAACTAGGTTCTATTAGAGAACTGTCTACTATTCTAGATTTTTTTCTCTTGGTTGAAACTAGCACTTGAACAGAACTTTACTATTGAACAGGAATTTGTACTGTAGAAAACAATTCAATTCAAATGTAGTTCCCCTTACAGTATGTTTTTACAGCTGAAACAAAATCTTGTCGGTGAAAATACATCATTTTGATGGGCAATAGAAACAGAGAAAACCAGTTATCAAAGCTAGTGACCAAGAAAGAAAATAAATACAGTTGACAAAACAGTATCCCCAATATTAAAGCAAGATACTTGTTTGTTACTGTATCTACTGATCCAAGGCTTTGTGGTTGTGGCTAGTACAGTACCAAAATATGGTTACTTTGTAGCTAGGCATTTAAGGTGTGGGGGGGGGGGACACTGCCCTTCAAATTTTTTGGATAACCCAAAATTTGGGCAAAATTTGCAGAAATTCGATCAAAATTCTTTTAAAAGGCCAAGCGATTCAGGCCAAAAAATTGTGCCCCTCCCATCCAAATTTTCCCATATGCTTATGATTGTGTAAGAATATGATAGCTGATGTAATAAGCAGTATTTGTGTTAGGCAGCAGGATTACGCAATTCCTTCATTCTTCTCAACATTCCCGCAAGCTTTTAAACCTTCAAGAATTTTCCCCACCGGTCATGAAAACCCATTGGGAAAAAGCTGAATTTTCATCAACAAATGTCACAACTTAGCGAGACCTCTCCCTCTAAGAACCTTAGATCCCTCTTGCAATGTTGGGGGATCCCCCCCCCCCCCCCCAAAAAAAATGAGGCGTATGGCCAACATTGGTAACACCACAACAGACACATTTTCTACAACAAAGCACCCAGTATTCAGCCTACACTGGATTAATAATTAATTCAACATGCAGCCAGCTGGATGTTGTTAAGGTTCAAGAAACCTTCCCTGCTAAACTAGTCAAGGGATGAAGTCCCTCAGCTGGCCTATGTAAATTTGTCAACATACAGTGCCCTGTACAGGCCTGTGTGGACAGTTACTGTGTGTACCTGTTCTAAGACTGGTTGTTCACAGTATCACATTCTCACATACTGTTTTCTGCACTATTAAGTGCACAGAATGTTTTGATTTTGACAAGCAGTGATCTTTAACTACGGTTCAGAGAAATTGCCACCATGCTGTGTATGCGTACATAAGGCCTAAACAATGACAGAAGTTAGAAAATCTGTAACCAATGAGACAAGTACAGCTTACTTTTATTTGGTGTTGAAAGTCTCTTTAGATATTACAACTTTTAACTGAGTAATGTTCTTAAAAATTTTGTACACTGTGTAGTGCAGCCTCAACACAGATTAACAAATGCTTACAGTGTGTCAAACTTAGTTGTCATAGTACCAGCTTGTAGCAGAAATATGGACAAGAACTGAACAGATAAAACAAAGTAGGCAAACAAGCTGATCAAGGGATGTTCTATTTGTGAATTATTGCTACAAGTAGAAACAACATTGCACAGGTATCTACCCTTCAACCACAATTTATTAATTCTATCATGGTCAGGCTTGTTAGGTGTTGTGGCTTTTGCAGCTCGGCTAAATTTAAGAAGGTACTGTAACTCCTTTCTGTGAATATCACCTAACATTAGCTTATAGGATATGCAAAGAAGGGTTGGTGTGGACAAATCTATTCTGCTGTCCTAATTGCTAGAGGATATGGTACATTTTGGTTGAAATCAAGTTTTTAAGATGTTTATTTACTTACTGGTGAGATTGGGGAAAAGGGAAGAATGGTGCTATCCCATGTCCTGTGTCAATTCTTTAACTTTTCTGTCTCTAATAGAATGGTACCTTTGGAATGGAAAATGGCAAATGTTGTACCTGTTTACAAAGGGTCACCGAAGCCAGTAGCTGTTGCTTCAAGCTATAGACCAATTTCATTAACACCAATTGTTAGTAAAATTTTGGAAAAGCTTATTTGTTCGAGGTTCATGAAATTCTTTGATGAAAATAATATTCTTGGTACAAACCAATTTGGCTTTCGCCCTGGGAGAAACTGTGAGCTAATGCTATCTAAAGTTCATCATCTTATTTCGTCGTCATTGGATTCTTCTTCGTGCAATTTGGTGGATGCTGTTTTCCTTGACTTTAGCTCTGCTTTTGACAGAGTGCCACATAATAAGCTCATTTTAAAGCTTCACAAGTTGGGGATAAGAGGAAGCATTCTTGCCTGGATTCAGGACTTCCTATGGATGCGCCAACAAAGAGTAGTTTTTCAAGGGGCGTTTTCTGAGTGGACCACTATCTATAGTGGAGTTCCACAGGGATCTGTTTTGGGTCCCATACTGTTTCTTGCTTATGTCAGCGATATTTCCTCTGGTCTTTCCTCAACAATGTTTCAGTTTGCTGATGATCATACTATTATCCGACCTATTACTTGTGAAGGGGATAAGGATATTTTACAGAATGATTTGAACACTGTTTTCCAGTGGTCTATTGATAACGAGCTTCCACTGAATGTATCTAAGTGTGCTATCATGCACATCTCTAGGTGTAAACCTAACAATGCCTTATTTCATGATTATTGTCTTGGAAGCAATCCTCTCAATGTTGCTGAGAATTATGAGCTCCTAGGTGTTCTGTTTAGCAGCAATTTTTCTTTCAACAATCATCTCGAACATATTTGTAAATCTGCTTCTAGACTAGTAGGATTTGTTTTCTCGTTGTACAAATGGGATGCCTCATGATTCTTTCTTACTTTTATATAAGACTCTTGTCTTACCTGTTTTGTTGTATTGTGGTTCTATTTGGCACCCTTTTAACGTATGTCATTTTAGACCGATTGAAGCTGTACAAGGAGGGCTACCAGAATTTTGTATCAGAGGAAATTTCCAAATGAGATAGTATCATACGAAGACAGGTTAAAGCATTTAGTATTATCAGTATCAAGCACAACCTTGCATTACAGAGACTTGCTCTTGGTCATAAAATTGTTCATGGGTACTGTCCAGCTGAATTTACTCATTCATTAGACCTAGCACTCGTGCCCCTGGAAGGCTTCTTCACTGGACTGCGAAGACTCAGACTTTCTATAATTCCCCTTTGTTCATTTTACAAGACTTTGGAATGATCTTCCTTTGGATTTACAGGAAATTCCCTCTGTGAAGAGCTTTCGTAAGAGCCTATCTGATCATTATGTATCTACTTATTAGGTATTCTTAAGCCAGGGTAAGGGGTGCACTCACTTCACTGTGTGTGTTTCAGATCTCAGGTCTATACCCACTTACCTGGTACCTTCACTATTGTTTTTACCAAATATGTAATAAAAATAATAATAATAATAATAATATAATAATAATAATAATAATAAATAATAATAATAATAATAATAATAATAATAATAATAATAATAATAATAATTAATAATAATAATAATAATAATAATAATAATAATAATATAATAATAATAATAATAATAATAATAATAATAATAATAATAATAATAATAATAATAATAATAATAATAATAATAATAATAATAATAATAATAATAATAATAATAATATAATAATAATAATAATAATAATAATAATAATAATAAAATATAATAATATAATAATAATAATAATAATAATAATAATAATAATAATAATAATAATAATAATAATAATAATAATAATAATAATAATAATAATAATAAAAATAATAAGAATAATAATAATATAATAATAATAATAATAATAATAATAATAATAATAATAATAATAATAATAATAATAATAATAATAATAATAATAATAATAATAATAATAATAATAATAATAATAATAATAATATAATAATAATCTAATAATAATAATAATAATAATAATAATAAAGGGGAAGGGGGCAACAAGGGGGTGACAAGGGAGAAACAAGAGGAGGGAGGGGGCAGGAATTCCACATTCCTGCAATGCTGGGCACTGACATCTAAATTACAGACTTGCTTGGTATACTTGTCAGGGATTCTGCCAGAAATGCAAAAAAAGGGGGGGGGGGATTAATTGCTCCTAAACCCCTAGTCCAAATTGATGCTGTCCCTGGCTAAAGTTACAAGTGGGTTCAGGGGGACAAAGGCTTGCTTCAAGACCCGTATAAGGTGCATTTTGAAGGGTTTTAAAGGCCATTTACTTATGAAAGTCCAAACATTGCTGCAAAGGTGCCCTCTTCTTAAGTAAGAAACCAAGATATGGTCAATTTTTTTAATTTTTATGCAAATGAAAAGGGGGGGATTTTACCCACCTTCTTCTGGAAAGGGGGGACAAATCCCCCCCTTTCCCCCCTTTGGCGGAAACCCTGCTTGTAAATCACACCTGCATGCTGAGAAAGTAACCTATAAAGCAAATGTACAGTACTGTACTCTGTACTTACAGGCACAACTAAAACTGGCCTTTCGAATGAAGTGAGAAGCTGAGAAACTGGCTTAATAATTTAATTCCCCAACAGTCAAGAAAGAAACATAATACTTCTGCCATGATATTGTTACTATTTAATTGCACTTAACATCATACTTTGATGTTTTGCTGTACCCTGAAATGTCTGTCCTACATTTGGACTCTTTACCTTAGTATTAGTAAAACCAAAGAGTAATATGCTCCTTGGGTGCAATAATATTTGTCTACCTTTAATAATGCACTTTGCAAAAGAGAAGTTCTTTGCCATCGGTCAATGACCCTGATTTCCCAGTTCATCATTCACTTTCAGAGGTTTCAGACTTGTGTGATTCTTTTAAAGTATATTTACTGTGAAAACCTAAGGAAGCCTCACCACCAGGGTAAGTGGGTAATTGAACAGTTTAACAGGTGTTCTTGTCAGTATTCATTAGTTATTTCTACCTATAAGCAGCAACCCTTAATCGAACAAAAAGACCAGAGTGCAACAAAATAAATTCATCTTTATATTTCTTACCTCCAAAAGATATGCACTGAATTTTCAGGTAATAACTTGATAATTGTTACAATTTGCTTTGGAAGTCATGTAAGAAACTTACTACATTTACAGTATGGAATAAATGTCACAAGTAACTGTCCTTAATACAAAATGAAATTTCCCTAGGAAAGAATCTTTGCATTTATGCCAAATAGCCTCCAGGCATTTATTACTGCAAAGTCAAACTGGCACAGCTTCTTGTCAACATGGTTAAATTACACAGAGGGGGGCAGTGTACCAAGAGAAATACAGAGTGAAGAGTGTCTCTTCTCTCTTGTCTTCTTGTCCTATTACATACTGTACTCAATACCATCCATAACAAATGCTCTAACAATTTTCTTCTGGCCAACTGCTCAATTCCACCAGGGTTATAAAACTGTTAGAAATACGAACATGTGCTGCATTTTTGCCATGGGGGGGGGGGGGGGGGGGGGGAGGGGATTGTGATTATAGTTTTGACAAATCACAAGTATAGTATGGAACAGTTTGTGGTAGGGTTGGGCCTTGCAAATGATAGGCTCTAAGTTTTTAAACTTAGTCTGATACTGACAAGTATTTCACAAAATTTTTTTGCCAATTTTTTTCAACAGAGTGGAGATTACCATCTTCTAAACATAACACTACAGCAAGTTTATTCAAAGCTGCAAAATTGTTTTAAAGTCACAAAACTGCAACAATATGAGCATTTGATGTTTTTCCATTAAATTTGCTAAGGAGCTTTTAGTCCCAGTAATTTTATTTATAAGCAAATTTAAAGTTATCATATATGAACACATTATGGTAGCTTTAATGTTAAATGTAAATATAACACATACTGACTAATAGTGTGCAATGAGTGTTGATCAAGTGCAACATATTGGAAACCATTTATCAGTCCAACACTACACTCCAACAATTTGATACCTATCTATCTTTTAAACGTTTAGTATCAGACTGCAAGTAGGCCTATATTGACTACACACATGAAATAACTTTGCTTTTGCAAGAGCGAGCTTTTCAGCATATCAGGTTAAGGAATTTTTTTAGTATGAATCGGTGGTAGAAGTTGGAAAATGGGACAGCAATTGTAAAACTTAAGTACACTCAACTGCATGACACTGTGGTGAATTTTTGGATTTAAACCCTGTTTTGAACATATCACTTTATAGCAAAGCATGTTTGGTTCTTAGTACTGTATATCACACTTGTGCTATTGCAACTGCACTTTCTGTTGGCATACAGTTTTTTCACCCCATAGTACTTTGCTGATGTAACACACATGCCTGGAAACCCAACAAGTCTTGTATCATGGTATTGTACATGTACAGTATTTTGTAAATCAGTCTCCCTAAGTGTATACTCACTTCTAAATAGATGATCTTTTAAACAAATGCCTGTTAACTTACAAGCAAACTGAAGTAACCATTTTTAGAAATGATAAGAAGACATATGTGCCAATTCCTTGGCTGGTATGTAAAACTACTGTAGACCTGATGCAGTACTTGCACAAGAAAAGGTACTGAAGGATTGATCTCAAGTTTGGAAATTTTCACAGAGACTGACTGACAGAATTTAAAGGGAAATATTGTGTTTGTTTTAATACAGAAAGTTTCATATTTTAAACCAATTGCAATACTTAATACATGATCAATAATTCAAAATGAGACACTATGATAGCTTTCTTTTCAAGAAATAAGGTTCTCATAGAAAGAAATTCAGTAATTTGTTGCTCACGAATAATTTGCTGGCCCAAACTTTCAAAAATTCAAATGATGCAACTTCCGTAACTCTTGTAATGCATAATATTTTGAGGAGATAAAGCTATTGCTGGAGGTTATTGGTGAGATTGAATGGTTTAAAAATCATTTCAGCTATTTTCTTTGTATGCCATGTTGGTGCATTTTAAACACAATATTTCCCTTTAATACTGCAAATCTGACAGTTGCATGATTTTAGTAGATTTCAGCTCTACAAATAGGCAGAGGTATCAATCAGTGTCTCCAGAACTGTATAAAGAAAGGGCACCCCCCTTTCAATATATCCAAGGGGTAAACCAACCATGTAAATGCAGTTTACACACATTTTTCAGCAGTATTCATGGTAGGAACCCATGCATGTCATCCTTAAGGTTGGTCTTTTACTTGTATTGTAACCTTAGCCCTATAAAGTACACAATTTGAAAGCAACTGATATTATGAAAATAAATACTATGTGGGCTTGTGAGTTTCCAAGGTTTTATTAGTATAACTAGTTTATTTTGAGAACCCACTTTCTTCTTTGGAAGGATGCCTCCAGTACATTCTATCTTGTCACAGAGTGTATCCTGGCAAGACATCATCTTACATAAAATTTTTTGCAAAAATAAGATTTGCAAGAACAAGTAGCCACAGGCAGAAAAGGACCTAAAGCTGTAGTAAAGTACACTGATTTCTGTTTTGTTACTTTGTTGTACTGTGCTATTTATGGTGAATCTGTGCTATTTATGGTTTCATCCTCAAAACAGTTGCTCATGAAATTCATAAAGGCATTTTGAAAAGTGATAACTGGGAAATGACGACCACCCTTGAATCCCAATCAAAGAGTCAAGTGTTTGTGCAGAAGGTGTGTGACTGCATGACTTCTGCACCTGAGTGGATATATGGAAAGAAAACAGCTGTCTGAGAGAAATTCCTCACCTTTTTAGCTGCCTAAATCATCTTGTAACCACAACGTGAAAACCCATTAGGAAAAAAATCCTGTACACTGGTCAGACTCCCTTATATTTGCCCCTCCCTGCAACTGCTATTAAATTTATGCAAAACAAAAATAGAAAGTGGATGAAAATGACGTTTCCAGTGAAAAAGTTTAACATCGACAGATACATCATTAGGTTAGTTTCATCTACTGTACACATCCTTCAGCATGGCAATTGCAACATATGGCATACTTCCTTTTCTTTTTGCTGTTTTTCTTTTGGTTGTAAGCGAAAACAACATTTGTGAAAAATTTTTATTCGCAAATATTCACAAGCAGCCGTGGAAAGGCTGCCGACCTACAGAATAATTCATGAACAACCTGCTTCGGGGAAAAAAACTGGTATTCATGTCGACAAGTTGATTAAACATGCACACTAGCTGTGCCTCCAAGCTCTTAGTTTGTTGCTTCCCTGTACCCTCTTTCACGAGTTTATGTAATAAGTATTCGAGGAGGTTGTTTAGAAGTCTATACAAAGAACAAATGCTAGGAAAAGTGCTATCAGTAGTTATGAAGAAATCAGTCCTGGTTTCTTTAAATCCATCTACACCTCAGAATCAATTAATAATCTTTTTTTTTTACAAATTTACGATAAGGAAAGTGATGCACTAATTTGTGGGCTGTGTTTGCAAGCCTTGACATGTAGGTGTCATTGACATTGACTTGCATTATCTATCCCACACTTTAAAATGACTTGAGGGTATTTGGTGCATCCCCACGAGAATTCTTTTTCTTTCTCTTTCCTTCTTACAGTGTTGTCAGTTCTTGATATTGTCTCGCAAGTCTGGTAGTCTTAACAAATGAAAATGCTCTTCGTGTACTTCTGCAGCCGTTCAGCGTAATTTAAGCAGAAATTTGTCCTGTTGAATTGATTGCAAAGAATCCCATGGACTACCCTTTTTTTCAGTTACCCTCAGTGACAATTTGTGAAGGAGTTGTTCAGGACATTGACTTGTACTTTTTCCTCGGCAGGCTGACAATGCACTTTGATAAACTAATCCATGTTAAGGGAAAATGCTCAGTCCCAGATTGACAGTCGTTATATTGAGTATGAAACCCTACCTTCCAGGAAGATATTGAATGGTTTAAAATTTTTTAAAGGAACTTGCTATCAACGTTTGAAGAAAAATAAATGTTTCCAGTATTAACCAAACTGGAAAGTGGCAGACGGGCAGAATTTGACCCATCATAATATCCCACGATGGAAAAGGAATCAATTAACTAGCAACTCCACCGTCAAAACAAATCATGAAAATACTTTGGAGAGGGTATGGAATAAGATATTATTAACTTAGACCTGCAGAGAAAACATAAGCTCCATTTATATTCAAATGTTCTCTTGGGGCTGGTAAGAAGGATATGTAGGGTATCCATTTGCACAAGTATGGTGATTGAACTGTGAAGATTTTTTTCTACAAAAATCTCAAAATACCTGCTAAAAGTTTACTGCATATCAGTCAGCTATAGTACCTTCTGTGTATGAATACTAACAAGTAAGCAGAGTGAAAAGACAGAAATCTTTAATAAAGATTAACTTCTTAGGTAATACCTGGAGAATAAAGAAAACCAACTCTGGATGGCACTGTGTAGGAATAAAGTGCACCTCACTGTTAAGGTGGAGTAACTCACTCCCTTTTCAAGACACTAAAATATAGAAGTTCACTTTATAGTAAGTTATCTCCTGTGAGGATGTTATCTCATCTCTGTCTCTAATTTCCAAAGTGATGACACTAGATGACAATCGTTGTGCACATTTTGAGCCTTCTCCATTAAACCACTTGATGAATGCTATTTACTGGGGTGGAGTTTGGGATTTGATGATAGCAGGTACAGATAGAAAACAGCACATCAAAGGCGAGTCTTAATCTGTCAGGTTGTCAAATAAATATATCAGTTTGTACACTGTGTAAGTCAGATGATTAGCCAAGAACATGTAAATCCCTCTTGATGAAGTGATCATGTGATAGCTTGACTGCATTATATAATGCAAATGAACATTTGCATGCTGCTAAATCTTCCATGGTTACATCTGGCCTCAGTAGGCACTTAAAGTAACTAACATCATACAAAACAAGTGAGGACTATTTAGGGTATGATGAAAACTTGCATGGTAAAAATATTCAGGATGTGTTAAACTGTACAGGAGCATTGCCTTGGGGTCCTTCAATCCTGGCAAAAGTTTCCTCTTCATACCTAGCTTTGACCATGACATTTTGGTCTTATGCTTGATAAGCCCTTACTATGAGGGTAACAAGGGGGTAAACTACATATCCACTCTGATCTTGAGAAATGAACCAGTCATTTAATTTACAAAACTTGGTACTCTCTCTTAAATGTTAGAAATGTTTGAATAAGAGGGAATAATCAGTCATGCCAACCGTATTGTGTAGCAGCCTAGCCTTTCAAATTTCCTTAAATTTCCCATACCAGTATCTTTCATGACCTTTCTGAATATGTACATTGCACATAAGATGTATAAAGCCAAGGAGTTATCCTGCATGAATTGAACAATGTAACAAAAATATTAAAAAGACCTATTCATGAATAGGATACTACTAAAATCACACTAACTTGAAGGGAAATATTTTGCTTAAAAAGTTAAAACGCACCAACAAGGCATACAACAAACCAGGGTTCTAGCCAGCCCAGCACCCGCTTTGAATTTGATTTTGGTGCTAGGCATCTGGAAATGTTCTGCCTGGTTTGAAAGTTGCAAGCCTAGTTAAAATGGGAAGTGAATAATCAGTACTCAAACTATTCCTAAAACCCGTGGACTTCATTCAGATGTACACAAACATCAGTCCAAAAGAGGTAAGGCATTTTTTGTAGTGCATCCTGCCCCTAATTGCTACAGTAGCAGAATCTTATTTACTTTACCAACCTCTGCACCGTAATAGTTGCACAAAGTATAGGTTTTGCTTGCATGTACTTCGTAAATGGTGCAGTGCGTAACATGCACACAGTACAAAGACGCTATGCAATTCATTTACATTTGCACTGCACGAAGAAACAACAAGTGCAATGTTTGGAATCACAGAGCACATACTGATACAGGTGTCAGGTATGTATCAGATAATGTATGCAAACTAGTTGATGATACCTTCGAGTATGTCCATGACTGTAGGTAAGTTCAAGTGAAACGCACAGTGAAAGCACAGTAAAGCTAATGCATGTGTAGGTCTGTAATTGTATACAAATGCCCATACATAAGGCTACACAAGAGCTCTGTAAAGGAGTTCACGTCATAGGAACGTGTAGGAACTATATCCTGCACACTCTATGTAGGAACTATATACTGCTCTATGGTTCACAGACATACCTCACAAGAACATGGCAGTATGAAACATGAAGTACTTCTTTGTTTTTAAATTTGCCTAATATTTTGCACTGGTAATGGTGGAAGCTTTTTTATACAATATCCACTTAAATTTGTATGGTAATCGAAATGTGACACCGATGACCTGTGCACGAAAGTTTGATCCAGTCGGTGCTGTTGAAGATGTTCATCATGTTTACTACGTATTCCTCCATGAAGTTTGAAGATACATCTAGTACATGGATGATATGTGAGGAAAACACAGTGAAATCTTTTTTTTTTCCCTCCATGTCTTCACTGAATCACAAGAACAAGACTTGGCTGTTAAGAACTTGCCAGTGTGAGCTGCTTTATCTGTATAAACTAGGGTCATTTTAGAGTTTTGTGTGAGGTCAATTTTATCCAATATCAGTCGACTAAAAAGGTTTATTTTAGTGCACGGTAAAACATGAAGATCTGTGTCAAAACACGGGCACAACTTTCAAAGCTTTCCCACCAGAAGTTGGCATTGTTAGAGCAGGAAAGCTTTGCCTATCCCACAGTATCTAGTAGTATACTAACAGTGTGTCATGTATGATCATTGCAAAATAGTAAGTTTGAATGTAAAACAGTGTTTGCAAAACAGTGTGAACTCTTAAAAATGTAAAATCGCAGAGCCTCTGGGGGCTTCGCCCTTTGGACCCCCACCAACCCCAGCAACCAGTCTTGTGCACTGTAAATGTATTTTTTTTATTTTTATTTCTAAATGACAGTGTAACAAGAGGATTCAAATTCATTCAGATACCAGCAAGGAGTAACGTATCTGCACAGCAAAACCAGAAAGCAGGCACTTGTAAAGTTATGCCACTCTCTTATTTCAAATATCTATATTTTAAGCATTTAAGTGCCAAAACCATGCATGACAGTGCTTCTGATATCCACATGAAGAACCTGCCTTTACAGATATGAATACATGATCAATTCAAATTTCAAGGTCCTTGAGATATTTAACTCCTCGGTGTCTAAATTGTACTTTTGTAGAAGGGTTTTGTACCATTTTTATTAAATTCTGATCAGACATAAGTAAAACACTTGACACCCGACCAGCAGACTTCTGACTCCCATCTAGTGAAGTAGAAACCATCACCAGCAGTATCACTAAATTGTGCACTGATAATGGTGGTCACTTGCACTTTTGTGTAAGTAGTTGTCCTTGTGTAATATATACACCAACTAAACAAACGTACGTACCACCTGTGCTGGTCTGTCAACAAATTTGGAGACAGCATGACAGAGATTAGGTGCTACAATTTTTATTTTTGTTTCTGGTATTATGTGTAAGCAGAAAATATCTTTTACGTGTCAAACCCATACGAAACTAATGGCATTCAAGTGGTTGTACTACTGTACTGTATTGCACACAACTTGCACATGTATATATCTGTGTTTGCCTTAGGTGGCTTCAATAAATGATTTATGTACACATAACTTCTGACCAAATACATCATGGAAACTTAAATGCCACAAACAACGTTATCCACTATGGAGTTCTGTGCAACTTTACTAGCACTCAGGCCTGACGGAAGAATAAATGTACCTTATCCACAGTAAATGTAAAATGCTTGTACAGGAATGTGGGTCACTAGGTAGGAGGTTCTTAGGGCAAGGGCAGACATGGATTTGTTGAAAAGAGCTTCCAGAACTTAAGATAACATAAATAAATACTTTTGATATTATTATAACAGTGGAACTTACTGGAAACCTTGAGCCTTCAGCAACTGCAATCATTTTGGTTGTGTATGTCAAGGGAGGGGGAAGTAGTAGACAGAACCACCTATGCATCACAGTTGAAATGTCTCGGACAGTATAGGCCTATAGGGGTATCATATAAGTATGATTTTTGAATAAGGAAGCATTGTTTAGGGGACAGTCCACTGAAGCAGTACAAGTTAGTAACATTAATAATGAAATTCTGATCCAGAGATCCAGAGACACTCTCAAAAATGAGCAAATCTGAAGTCCTTGGTACTACACTATTTCATTGCAAGGCATTTCATTCTTGAAATTTGAATAGTTCCATACTATTTTTCAGACTTGTGGTGCGAGTACAATGTCATGAGTACGAGTACAAGGGCAGTGTCTGTGTTGTGAGTGTGAGTACGAGTACATATCTGTTTTCATGAGTATAAGTAGAAATTTTTGCATTTTCCCCTATGCAGAGCTTTCAAAATCTGTGAGTACGCGTACGGGTACAAATTAATTTTCATAAATAATGAGTACAGGCAATTGTGCAAACCCGTGGGTATGAGTACATACTCACTAAAAGTCTACTATTTGTACAACAGAAGCATACCCTTACTGACATATTATAAAAACTTTTTAAAAACATGGTTATGAGCAGCATGACAAAACTATGTTTGTAAAATGTGCTGAAAAGTAATGCCACATAGGCACAGTTACATGACTAGTGAGTTCCTACCCTATACCTCTACTTCTCACTTTGACAATCACTGTACCTTCTGTGAGCAAATATTATGAAAAATTCCAAGTGCTTACGCCTCTACATGTTACAGTTGTGTTCTGTGCATTACTACTGAACCTTTACAACAACTGGCTACTGTTTGAACAGATCTGTATATTTTGAAAAATTTACATGTTATCAAGACATGACTTTATTTTTTGCCAACTGGCCACCACCCCGTTGAGGCACAATGCCAGTAACTCCTTTTATTCTGGCTGGTACACTTTCACACAACCATCCAAATCTAAAATGCAAATGGACCATGGACCTTGCACAAACAAGACATGGTAAAAGGAAGGCTTAATCCCAAACATAAAAACCACTCTTTAAGGAGCAATTCCCTAGCCAAATAACTCCTTGTGTGAGTGTGTGCCTTCACAGGGGATGTTATGTAATCTTTAATGACTTGACTATTGTGTGAGCAGGATAGATTGGTATGCATTCTGGACTTAACTCTATGCACCATCACAACAGGACTATAGAACTACATGTTATTAGTGGTAAATAGGCTTGGCTATCTTGAATCAGTACCTCTAATATATAGAGAGGCCCCAGAAGGAACAGTTAGACTTCAATAGAAGTGACATTTCTCCACACCTAATAACTGTGCCCAGAATGACTTGCTCTGCTTACTGTATATCCTCAAAAAGCTGGAAACTATGAATTATTCTTACCAAATATAGCAGATAAAATACCCAAAATGTACAACTCGCTGACCATAACTGAAGCTCGCAAAGTTCAAGGCTGCTACATTGTTCACTGTAGGGTAAATGGGACTTTTTTTGTAATAATAACAATAATAATACATTGGACTAATATAGCACCAAATCAGGTGTAAAGGTGTAGCTGCTCTAGGAACTTAACAAAAACACAATTTAATAATTAAATTCAAAGGAACAAGTAAAGAAATTAATCATGGGGTTACACTTTAAATGCAGTTAGTTCAAGGCAGAACTATATATGGTCTGGTAATGGGTTCCACAAACAGGGAGTAGAGTACACAAGACATTGGTATAAGCTTTTAACCATGGATTTGGGAAGAAACAGGCTCTGCCACAGGAAGGAAGACCACAAGAAGCATAGGGAGGCAGTAGCTGAGTGGTACAAAGATGTTGTTTCTAGATACTGAGCATGAAAAGTGAGCAGTGGTTTCTTTGCAACTGCAAAGTCGGCTAGTTAACTGGTCCACCCGAAGGCGATTCAGTCTGGCGCGCAACCGACTTCGTCGGCTGGGCAAACCTGTGCCAAGTGGGAGGAAAGCCCATGTACATCGAGCGGGATTCGAACCCACGCACATGTGAAACACATTGGTGCATGGCAGCTGGAATAGACCACTCTGCTGCTCGACGACCATGGTTTTTTTAATCTGATTCTCTTATTCATAGAGGCCAGTGAAGTTCCTTTTAAAGTGGGTTGTACGTGTGGAAGTGCCTCCTTCCTTTTGACAACACAAACTGCCCACGAGTTTTGAATTTTGTATAAAACAACCTGTATACAGCCAATTTTTAGCAGTCTTTTTCTTTGAGTGTTTTTTTTTTTTGCAACATTGCAATTAGAAATGAACCATTTATTATTTCTAATGTAGATTTCTAGTTTATTCTCAATGTTTTGCCATGATATGCACTGCAATACAGGAGTGTTTTTGTGGCACACATTTGTAGGAAAGTTGCAGAACAAAGCACAGTGTTCTCATACCTTCCTTTCTATTTTTCTGTTAAACTGTGCTTTGACAATCACAAATTGAATTCTGTATGACTTACCTAAGACAGCCTCCCCAATGGCTTCAAATGCAAAGGTACATCTATAGGGAAGATGTGATACAGTAAATTCATGCCATTACTTCTCAGAAGCCTTGTCATCAGTTTCTAGGCTTGTTACAGTATGGCAATATCAGCAAAATACAATACACGTAGGACATGTCTTTCACCACAGAACTATAGACATGTGTGCTTGTTACAGATCACTGCGGGAATAAACATGTAGGCTTTTGTCCATGCGCTAATATTTTGGATTACCGTTTTGGTATAGAAATCTTTATAATGTTCAAAAGTCATTGTGAGGAATATATTCTGTTTACTATGACATTCTTAATATGATGTAATTTGAAGGTCGTTCAATCACATTTGTACCAGTACAACTCCGTTCTTATTTCTTCTGCTGATCCCGTGATCACAAACTGTGACCAATTTAACATGCTAGAGTTCCTAACCAACCTACGTCAGACTCGTTTCTTGTTCGACATTTCCAGCCTCATTTTTAAGATCTTTGTTGCTGTAATGCAAGATTACCAGAGCAACATATTCTTTCCTTAAGGAATATAATGGTAGCAACTGGCAAATTTCTTATGCCCCTTGCTATGGCAGTCTTTTTTTCACAAATTATATTGGGGATGTTCCACCCACAGGGCCACAGGATTATCACAACTTCTATGCAGTGGCCATTGCCATGTAAGATAATTTCTGACGTGATGCCTTCATAAACACAAATGGTATCACTAGATATCACAATCTCGTTTGGGTATTGAAGGAAAATTTTTCGCGATATCAATAACCAGAATTTCATATCAAAACAACCCTACCAGTTTCCCTCCACTCACACCCTACCCCTTTGACATGACAAAAAATAGTGCAATTGTTCAAACTTCAATGGCCTCAGAAATCCCCGAAAAAACCACAAAAACTAGGGACACCCGAAGGGTGGGAGGAGGGAGTCCAAATGGACTGGGAAAACGATCATACAGATCGGATGTCAAGCTAAACAGGCCCAGCTGAAAGAGATACAATATGACGCAGTATACAGACCCAGCTGAAAGAGATACAATATGACGCAATACCAAATCGCGGAACCGGTACCCATAGACGAGACTAAGGGAAACCGAGAGGCGGGAAAACTACGGGACCCGAAAAAAATGCCCAAAGAGAAGGATACTCATCAAAATCTTCAGAAAGGGCGTCAGAAAGGGCCAGCTATTAGTCGAAGTCAGAAAAATCCGTCCCCCGCGGAAGTCCAGTAGTCGGAATCGGCAGGAGAAAAAAACCAAGGCCAAAGTTGTGTTCAAACCGTCTGGTGGTAAGTGGGAAGAGGACTTGGGAGGCCGGCCTCCTCTCGGAGGGCACCCTCCCTGGCTACTGTGCTATTAGTTTACCAGGGTTTAGTTGCGGGTAAGTGGGGATTACATAGGTAAATAGGAGGTAAGAGAGGGGTGATGTAGATTTATTGTTTGCAATTTCTGTTGTTAATCTGGACCCTCCCCCCTTACCACCCCAAATGCCAGAGTACGGCTACACTACTATGCATATATCCAAAGAGCCTCAGAAAGGGTTTACACTCTCTTGAAAAATAGAAGAGTATATAAAGTACAGTACCGTCTTATGATTACACTGAGTGACATTTGTACATTTTCAGCGTAGAAACCTTTCTCCCATAGTTCAAACTAATGGATTTCCAGTTTGAAACACTTGTCAACAGTGCAGGTGTATGTATACAACAATGGTATATAATCAATCATTACTTAATTAACATCAGTCATGGTTCCTTGTGGAGCAAAATCCCCAGCTCACATTTCATTTGTACACTACTTTATGATGAATTCATACCTAAATAAACATCATTATAGGTTCAGTAAATTTGCACTCGTAATGAAACCTGTTTCAAAGTACTCCATTTTGAATGCAATGCTAACTGTTACTGTAGACAGAATATGATGACAGCTAATAAGAAAATATGGTAAGGTTCTGATGATCAATCTGACAATTCTCAATGAAGAAAGTGAAGCAGATTTAACCGTAACTCATAGTTCTGGATTCAACTGTTTTTCATCGCTTGAAGCAAAAAGAACTTTGTTACAATAATTAATGCCAAACCAGACTGCACACACTTAATTTAAGTAAACAAATGACTACACACAGCAAGCATGACCTACATTTTTAAATTGTAGTTAATATGTAATGTAAGGATGGTTTGGAAAGAGAGATGTATCATTGTAGACATTTTAACAATAAGCCAATGTATGCAAAGAATAACATACCCTATTGATTTGAATAGCATTCAAAACTATATATTACTGCATCTGTGTCACACAATTCTAAGCGCTATTGATCAGACTGGGGTTAAAAAACATTGCATATGACTGAATTTGTGTCATACAATTTGATGTGGGCTAGTTGAAGTTCATTTTGCACAAGCTTAATAAGTAGCACAATATATACATACAGTATAGTATTGAGCTGTATTATATGAGTGCTTGGTTGGAATGGGTAGGGGGTTTGTGGAAAGGAGACCAATGAGAGGAAGACTTCTTCTTCCATCTGAGAACTTTGGGGTTAATAACACCAACTTTTCATTCTGGTTTGTATTTTACTTGCACAGGTTACCTTCAGTTTTCTGAGAAAGCAAATCACACACTCTTCCAGCAGCTTTCAAGGATGAATAACTACTGTTCTCTGACTCAGGCACTGCCCTCTCACCAGCTCCTTGGATTATAATTGTAAGTTATAGCAAAGAAAGAAGTGGGTAATGAATAGAGCACTACAAAGGTCTTATTCCATGAATGAAATTTTAAGTACTTTTCATCTAGCATCTGCTTACAATTTAGCAAAATTTCAGCACTTAAGGCATTAATCATTCTGTGGTAGATGGACTGTCCAATAGTAGTAATAGGGGAGGCAAGCAGAAGCATAATAGATTGACCCATTCATATTCAAACACTCTCGTTTCTTTACGCTGCATGTCAACCCTGCCTGAAGCCAGGGGGCGAAGTACACAAGGATTAAATGGTGAGGGGAGGGGAGGTATCTTAGCCTTATAACTTCAGTGGCCAAGAGTGACACTGTTTGTGTCTGTTATTTGTTTGTGTTTAGTGGTTTCCTTTTTTAAGTGCAGAAATTGATAGAACTTTAATAACAACCTTTGTTTGATTTGCAAACAGTTTTAATGATACCAGTATACATATTAGAATAATGTAGCCAAAAATAATGAAAAATGACCATCTCTGAAAATGCACAGTGGTGAAGATTTCATTTTGCTGTCCTAATGACAACACAGACATGTATGCCAATCTTTAATACTTCACTACATCATTTTCTTAAGCTGAAGGATACATACTTTATCCCTTCCGAAACAAGGTTTTTTTTCCCCCAAAAAACTGAACCTTAGGTGTCCTTTCAAAGTTTCGACATTATTACAGAGGTGAGCTGGTTGCCATGAGTGGAACAGGTACCTACTTGGGCACTGTGTTCCTATCACCTAGTCAAGATCCCAAGGACAACTGCCAAGTTTGTCGCCAAAATTTCAAGGTACATTTCACCAGCAAAATGGGTTATTCTGATGTTCTTTCAGAGCAACACTGCAGGGGTTCCCTAGTATTGTTTTGGCAGGTCATATTATAAATTTCAAGTACAAGTTGAACCTACTATGCAAACTTCATGAGCTACAAACTTAAACGTTAGAGAGGGTCCTGGTCCGACTGTCTAAACTGATGTGTGATAAGGTAGGAACAAAGAGTCAAAGTCTACAGTAACAGATCTAGCTAGATTACAAACCATGCACAAATAGCATTGCCACACTGCATAAGCTTCTTGCATTAAAAGGAGGTGATGTGGAAAATGAGAAAGGCGAGGTGCACTTTCAAGCGAAATTTCTGTGAAGGCTGAAAACAAAGCTGGAACATTTGTGCAATATGTTTGTCACTTGTGCTTGCCCTCATTCTTTCAAAATCTACTTGAGCTACTTGGTCGTAATTCAACAAAATCATGTTATAAAAATTATCTGTTTATTTACTTTCATTACTACATTCAGTTTTTGTAATGCAGCTCCATCAAATTCCTGTTAGAATGAAATATTCCTTTCACATGACACTTTGAAGACATCCTACCCCCTTTTTTTTTTTTTGTGAAGGCACCTCTACTTTTGCTCTACCAACATGGTCATGAACAGCACCAAGGGTGGGAGTGGTGACATGGACCTGACAGGTAAGGGCCAAACCTGTACATGTGTGTCTACAGAAGGCTATTTAACTTCCCCTAAGTTTTGCGATTTGAACTCAAAGAAGTACACGTAAGGCCGTAACAGTTCCAAAATTCATTGGGATGATAGGGATAGCATTTTCACTCAAAATAGTTATCATAAAGGACCAAGGGTTCAATTTGTGGCTGTACAAGAGCCACATGTCTGCAGGTATTGTTGATTATTCACAATCTAACCTAGATGGTTAGACCTGGCCTCAGCTGGTCTTTAGAAGTAGTGTAGCAATATCACTAAGAACCTACAGTAATACCAATATATGTAGTCCACTTCTCAATGTTGGCTGATGTCAATCCAGTACAACTACCAATATTTAGAAAAGAGCATTCTGTACAAAAATGTGTGGGTTGTTATGCACTACTTAAACTGCTGTTTCCTACTGTATGTGAGGTAATACAGTACATCAACTGCTTCGTTAACAGGCCCATACATAGACATTGAAAAAGGTGTGCCTTTGTATAAAAGTATAGGCTATGTAATATCAGATAGGTTGTATCAGCATTTTTGGTGAATTTTTGAAAGAGTATGAGGAATATAAGCTGATAATGATACCAAATACCAATAATACAGCACCATTCTTTAAATACAGGTACATTATAACATACACACATGTATATGCACGAATCTATTTTCATCTGGTAAGTATAAAACACACATTCACAAACACCAACTTGAGTTTTAACTGCAACCTAGAGGTGTTCCCCTCACAGGGCTGGATAAAAATGCTTACACTTCCCAGGTAGGAATTATACTTTGCCATAATTTCTTACATAATATTCATGTGTGTGCAAAACGTCAAACTTTCCTTCCAAATACCAAAGTTTCCTAGGAACCTCTCAGCTTCCCAACTTTTTCCACCCATGACTGTCCACATAATAAGTAGAATGCTTAGTTTAAGGACTCATTCTGTGATTTATCCTTCCTAGTTGAAACAATGAAAACCACCACTCTCTTACTTTCATAAAATTTAGAGCGATTAGAAAATAAATCTTCCAACTGACCGTTGGTTATTTGGTGGTACAGAAGCTGAATATAGACCTCATTATCATATTCAAAATCAAATGTGTTGATTGTACTGGTAGTAGCGATACAGGAGTACAGCTATGGTACTGTAGATTGTACATGTGACAGAAGTGTCTTCGTACGGCCTTCCATGCCAACAGTACCAAGGCTATACGCTACATAGTTAAGAGAGTGCCTCAGTTCACACACAATGTCAACAACACAGTTTGTACATGGTCTTGAATAAGATTCTGCTTCTCTGTAAGTTCCCCAGGAGATGCCACTCTTTTATTTTCAGAGACATGTATGCAAGAGTGGAAGAAATGGGAATCTGGGAAGCTCCTTACTGAGAATTTCAGAATTTTAGGGAAATTTTGGCAATTGAAAAGAATTTGTACACAAAATAATGTGAAAACTGTGTGGAAATCTGACAAGTGCTTTCCAGGAAATACTTTTTTCCCAGCCTCGAGGATTATCTGCCAGCTCTGCTTACATGTACATGCTGCGGTATATGAGAACATACTGATCATGTCCAGTTTCAGTATACAAATTTCAATAAAATGGCCTAAATCATCTTGAATGAAGGCAATTCACCTTTTTTGATGCTGAAAAGCTCTTGAGTGCTTTCATATTATTGCCTGGCTAGTGTAAGATCTCCATTTACACAGTGCCACATTAAAGTCCATACTTTAAAGTACAAAGCAGCAGTGACACAGGCCTTAAAATTTAAAGTGTACCTGAAGTCTACAACATAGAACTTAAAGTGGGGGAGAATGACGTCTGCCGATCTGGACTGAAGCCATTGATTTGGCTAAGCTGTGTGGCAATAGAGCACTAGTGTGTAATACAAATATCACGTCATTGCTTTTGCCCCAAGTATTGGCAAAGAAACTACAAGTTTTCAAGTTATGAGTATAAAACAAAATACTTGAGGCACCATGACTTATTCCTGTAGTGAAAGTTACTCCTGATCTTTCAAAAAAAATAAGCTATAACTTCTGCAGCAGAATGCACACTCTACCTATGGAGACACACCAATCAACCGGTCTTTTGCCGTACAACGAAAGCAACGTCAGTTTTTGTGGCTTTACCGGTTAAACATGCAGGGATGCATTGTGTCAGCATTCTCCCTTACTTTTATTTCTATGGTCTACAATTACAAGAAAATACTGTATATTCTCTAATAAACCCTCCCCCTCTATATTCTCTAATAACCCCTCCCCCTCTAATAAATGCCCCCCACCCACCCCCGTAAATTTTTGAAAGGCCATTTGCTGAGGAAGAAGCTGAAGGTGTTCTGTTTTTATATTAAAAACAAAGCGACTATGCCTATAACAACAGTTACAGGGAATGGCAACACAATCCCTTCCTCCCTCCCCCTTCCCCACAGCTCTGCCACTACATAACTGTAGACCTCTCAGCCTTGCCTGCAACAAATGAAAGGCCCTAACAGTTCAGCTGCTGCCTTAAAATCAAGAAGTCAAGAAGTGATGAAGACAGCAAGCCTACTGTAGTGATTCCATTCAGCTTTTTGAACAATACCAGCTCCAAGTTCATATAACATGTGCCACTTTATTCCTTACTGTTTAAACTTTAGTTGTATGTTTTAGGCATTTTTGTAATAAAACCAAATCAAACATGATTCTGTGCCCATATTTACTTACAGAGTCACACAACTTTCCAATGTAAATGAGACAGATCACTTTGTACATCCCTCCTGATCCAATGCTCCTTTTATCCAATCCTTCAAAGCAAATTCACTCCTATTTGCTCCGTCAATATGTTATGCATTGGATAGACCTAACTTGCCCATGCTGTGTGTACAGAGTACACATCAAATTTTGGCCTAGTTTTCATAAATTTTAACAGATCAAGACCTAGCTATCAAATAATAGTGGCTCAATCGCCTCTGCTTGGATCAATTTCATTCTGGGCAAATTCCTGTAGCTGTGTATTAAATTTCAAAGTTCTCTCTTAGACTGATATCATCATGTGTTTGCACTGAAGTCACTCCTCATGCCTATTAAACAATAAATGTGGCAGATACAAGGGTGTTATCACCCAAAGAATCGTTGATATGATAGATTTGCACTTTTTTACATACTGTAGTTCCATTCAAGATTTAGGTTTTAGGAGATCTCTAATTTCACACAGTTAAATACAATCAATTTTCCCTCTTTTACAATCAATTCTACCCACTATGCTTGGAAAGTAAGGTCAGTTGAAGTTTGACGTAGAAAAACGGGTATTAGCCAGCATGTATATGCTTTAGGTAACCAATTACAAGTTGTCTTTTCTCACGAAATCAGATCCGATTGCAAGTGGCAAGCTATCCCAATCATTTTTTCTCTGCCTGGGGAGAGGTGGTTCACTGAAATGCCTTTCTCTGCAAGGTCTCCATGACCTAGGTTTCAAAGGAAGGCAATTATTTGGTTAAAATCTGTAGTACAGGGAATGTAATATAGCTCTCCAACAGGGTCCACAGCAACTGTTTCTAACTATAGCAAGTGCTACCCTGCCCTATCCCTGTGGGAGATTGATCAAGTAAAACCTCATTTCAAGATGATAAGGGTTGGTCAGGCTTCAAAAACTGAGGAACTGATATGTCAGAATCAGATGAGAACACTACTCAAGGCCATCCCTGCTGGATAAAGATAGGAGTATTTTTGCAGCAGAGTATGTTAAGTCAAATTAGCAGACAACAATATCACAAAGAGAGACCTTCCTGTCCTTTGAATTTTGAAAACATAAAGTGGTAATTGGAGAAACTAAGCCTGTTTAGCCCACATCTTTGGAGAAGAAGCTATTCATTTCATTTTTTTTTTTATTGTATATAGTGAGACTGAACTGAGCTAAGTGACAATGATAGCAACTGCTATAAATGAAAATCCCCAAAACCCAGTATCTATTCCCTATCTGTAGGTAAATGATGACATCTTACATATGAGCAGCTTTATTGATGAAGAAACTCACTTCTCCCTCATGCCACTGGGGGCCAAGGTCAGATGAACTCATTGTTTGATTGTAGGGCTAGACAACTTGGGAACCCCAGGCTGTCAAACCAGAGAAATATCCATGCTTAATTGAAAACATCCAAGGTTTGGTTGCCAGCCTAGCATTTCCCTGTGAAACTGGAAGGATGACAACCCCATCCTGTGTGCTCCTCTGAATTGACTGAAGCAAGTTGTTTCTTTGACACATGTCTGGTTCGCTACATTACATGTCTCCATCTGAATGTCTCCAACACAACAACAGGACAAAGTGCATTATTGAGGGTCACTGCCATAATTTTGATTAAAGAAACCAGGTTAGAAATTCCATTAAATTACCTGAAAGGAGTGTGACAGGAGAGCAAATGGAATCAACAATGAAAGAAGAGTTGAGTGTATCCATAAATTGCTACCTTTTTAAGAATGGAAGTTCATGAAATCCACAACAAAATTTTAACATTTTTACTTGGTGGACAGAAAACATTGTTTTTCCAGCCATAAAACTGAAGTAAATTTTCCAAACATACTGGAACAGCAGTTAGCAACAAAATCTGTCATAGAGTAAATTCTCTCAATCTATATAATAATATGATTTTACTGAGGATGGGAAATAGTAAAATCCATTTACATGCAGATAAACCTGGGAATATATAAGCATTTTACACAATTCAGGACTTCCACTCTATAATTATGGCGAGAATTCAAACTGCATGTATTTATACTTCAAGATACTGTATGGTGTCAATTCTGATGAAACAAAGTACCCCTAACTCTCTGTCGCAGACTTTGACATCAAACCTTTATGATTAACCTTGACTTCCAGCATCACCATACATCACTCCCTGTATTCTGCTCTCAGAGACCATTCCCATGAGACGCTGGTATTACCACCAGAAGTTTATGCTCTACAGCCCATGAAATGTTTTAAACAGTTTTCACATTATGAGAATGCATCATTCACGCCAGTTCTGTTTTCATGAACACTAAGCCCTACCCTGCAGGACCCATCTAAATGAATAAACTTGGTTCTATACAAACTTTGGAAAGCATCCATTGCCAAAAGGCTCACATCGTCACCCAGTATAAAACTAACAATTCATTTATTGACTCAGTCCATTTAGCTGCCCGGACACAGTTTTTACCAATCAATACTTTTTGAAGTTTTCCTTCTTTAAGCACAATCAATGGCAAAGCTGTAAGAGCAGCAAGCAATTGATGCAGTGTGGGAATACCTATTATTTATTTTGCCCTTCATGATTCCCACTTCATGCCAAATGTCGGAATAGCTACAAGGTGATAGTGTAACACTGCTGTATGCCAGCATAAAGCTTACGCTGACGTTTAAAATAACTCATTTTTTAAATCGATGGAGTAAAGAAATGATATTGTATTACTAAGACCACTATAGGACACCAGGAGTTCAAGGTTATGGTGACATATAAACTGCTTTAAGCAAGTCAATGTTCAAATATGAGAGAAAACCAAATAACAAGAAAATTCGAAAATTCATTAATTTGTGTGATTATGCTGTTTGTAAATCTTTCAAAGTTTGACTGCTCCGCAAAAAATTAAGGTTCACTTTCGAAGTGAAGAGTACACAATAATGGAGATGTCATGATGGTTAATACACAGAGATACACACCAGGGCTGGAAAAAATGTACATTGCCCAGGAAGGGAGTCCAATTTTCTGCAATTTCTTCCATATTTCCATCTACATCAAACATGTTAATTTCCCTCTGATGGCCAAAACTTCCCTCCAAGTACCCAGCTTCCCAACTTTTTCCAACCATGAATACACACATGCCTGCATACTTAGGTAGTTTGTGAGCCTCATGTATGGCCATCACAATGGAGAGTAATATACCGTAGTCCGTTTAAATTCATACACATCTGTAACACTAATGTTTATCTTTCTGAAATAAGACTTACAGTACTGTAGACGGTAGGGTAAGTGTTACTTTCTTTTTCATAAAACCTGATCTAATTAAGTTTCAATAGGAGATGCAACTGAGGAACTGATTATTATTATTCACAAGTACATTTTTGGAAGAAGTTACATAAATTATGCAAGTAAACTAATCAATAGGAATAGTTTTAAAAGTGAATGCTAAAATGTATTGAGGTTACCAGCAGAGCCACACATCTGACATTCAACAATGGTAATCATTTCACACTGTTTCTTGTGGTTGAAACTATGGAATTATGCTTCTTACAAGAAATTAATTTGATGTCACAATAGTCTTAGAACAATCAAGGTTATGCACCGAGGAGGTCCATACTCTCCAAGGCAAGCACCTTGCACTTTTCTGCCATCCTATTTGTCTTGAACTATTAGTGACCGTATCATGATTTTACAATTGACCATGGCCATAATTAAAAAAAAAACATTACAGCATTTAATTTGAACCACTGACATGTACTCAGGGCTGGGAAAAATGTTTACTTCCCAGGAAGTACATTTAACTACAATTTTGTCACCAAAGGTTATTTACCTCAAATTGCTAAAATCTCAATCCAATTACAAAGAATTCCTGGAAAAAAGCCTCCCAGTTTCCTGGAAATTTGTACAGTAGACTGCAAAATACTGTGTCAATGATTCGAACCAAAATGGACTGCACAGTGAGTAAAGCTCTAACACATTCTTTACAAGAAGAAGGGTTCATTTTCTTAATATTCAACCTCACAGAAGTAAAACTTGTTAGGATTTACCTTCCCATAGGGACAGTACACAAGTACTGATAGTAAATGACCTATACAATACAAAGTACTGTTTTAAAACAATAGCTTCAAAGTTAGAACTGTTAACAGTATTTCAGAAAGTCAGGTTTAAAGGTCAAAAGCAGTTGCCCCATACCTATTTTGAAACAATTGTCACAAATTTCTTATTTCTCTTCCAAGTATCTTTCATAATATTTTAGGACATAAATATTGCATACTCAAGGTAAACCAAGCAGTTGCTCCTTGTAAATTTTACAATTGAGTGAGAAAAATACTGTCACATGATTTTCAAGATCCATTCAGAAAAAAGGATAGTCTACTATACAATTCTTCATTGGAGTGACTGCATTCTTCCTTTAACCTTACAAAAGGTCTCTGAAGAAGTCAGAAGTTGTACAGTTCCTGCTGTTGGATGTAGTGGGGTACAGTACAAATAATACAGCCAATTTAAACACAACAATCTTGTTTGCTTCTCATAATCTCACTAAGCATTCATTTCAATTTACATAATGATAATAAAAGGAACCACAGAAACTACAAAAGATAGGAAACCTTTAATCAGTAGTATGACAAGTCAGGTATAAAACTGTGGAGGGTCACTGGAATGAAAGTCCTGTTCTTGTACCTTTTTATACATTTTAAGCATCAAAACAGGCCCAAGTCTGCTAAACTTTAAAAGAACTTTATTAACCATTCTGGTCCTACTGAACAATGTTTTCAGTGAAAATGTCCTTTTCATTACAGATAGCACATGCCTAATGATTTTCAAAAAAGAATTCAGTCCGTAATAAGCATCAAATCCATCCCAGATTCTGATGAAGTGAACTGCACTCTTTTATTATTATACTATTTGAACCAGAAACACTTGAAGTCCCACTCTAATGTGACAAAACTGTCCCAAGGGGATTTAACACCAAAATGTATATTTGGTTTAATAAGCTAAAACTGGGTCAGCTGGAAACAGACATGCATGAATGTGTGTATAAGAGGAATGAAGTTCACCATCAGCTGTAGAGTACGGGTGCTTCATTGCAATCTTGTGATTGGTGTTTAATATGCAGGGTTCAAATTTTACCTTTTTCCACAAGAGCTCTTTTCAAATGTTTTGGAAAAAAATGCCTCCCCTCCCCCCACCAAAAAAAAAAAAGTGTGGCATTATGGGCAGTGGTGGGCAAGTAGGTCTGAGAATTTAAGGGGAAAATTCTCCCCTCTGAATATTTTTGGAGGTATTTTGGTTGAAGGGGGGGGGGAGTCTTGATAAGTTGCAACATAAAAAGTCAACTTTTTCTCAACAGGCACTGAAAATCGAACTGGATCAAACTATGCAAACTAACATGACACAATAGTCACACACACAGTCTGTTACACTCGGACCTAAGAATTTTTTTTGCGTCCCAAGTGTGAATATTTATAATGGCAATCTTTAGTCAAAATCACAAATCAGAGGATGTAAGTTCTAGCACCTGGTTAATTTCTTTTACTACAGACGAATTAATTTAAACATAGGTATTTGCCAGTAGGATGTAAAAATGGCCATTTCAACATAAAAGGCGAATGCTGTCTGTCACCCCACTGTATTATTTTAACTGTAGTAAGGTAGTGAATACTGACCAAAGATTTTAACTGGGGCTGACACTGTAAATGTGATAATTTGAATCAAGTCCAAGTTTTCAGCAGCCAGTGTGAAGTTACTTCCATCACAGTGGTTGCAGGGTAAATGACCACATTCAACTCTCATGAAAATACGGGTGCCTAGAAAAAAGTTTTTTTTTTCTTTTTTTTTTTTTAATATTGGCAACCCCCTCACTTAAGCTGAAGCTGGTATCAATACTTCATGTACAGGCTTGTAGCAGTCCCTGTCAATTACTAGCTACCCCAAGTTTGGTGTTTAAGAGAGACCACAATATAGATCCATCTGACAAACTTTTTTATCTTTAATATTTATACATCATGCTGTACAGTAATTACTAAAAGTGTACATAATGCCTAAAATTTCAAGTTATGTGTCACACAGCTTGAAAAATGAATCCAAATGGTCTAACTCCCATCTTCACAGGACATTTCTGAGCTGATGTATATAATTATGATGAAGATTACTGAATTTACTCAATTTTAAACTGGTAGATTGCACAATCATTTGTGATGTCATTCTTGTACTAGTCAAATTGTCTTTTTCTTTTTATCCAGAGCTACTGCACCTGGTACCAAAATTTGACTATACAAGCCTCTCCGTACAACATGCTAATTTTAATTTTGAAAAGAAACAAAAGCAGGTAATGTGAGTTGTACAAGAAGGACATCACAAATTATTGCACAATTGACTGTTCCAAATTCAAGTAAATATCTTTCAACATTTTATATCTCAGCAATGCAACTGCTATGAAACATGGGAGGTGGATGAGTGAGATTCATTCTCCAACCTCAAAAATATATATTCTTATTTCTAGACTTTAGGTAGACTTTAAAATAAGAATCACACTCTATCCACTGAAAGAACTCTAACATCAACGGCTTCATCTTGATAATATTTTTTAGGTCATAGATGTGGAATAAATGACTACTAACCTGAGTGGTGTGCATAAGGCTCTTGGCGTTCTGTTGGAGTGTTCCCGGTTTCTGTGCTTTCTCTCCTTTCCATGTTTGAGGATGGAGATGCTGATACTCCTTCTTTGGGGGTACCTTCATCTGTGAAGAAATTCACTTAGCAGACTGAGTAATGTTTAACTAATCTCATGAATACTGAAAGGGAATATAAAGCATTTACTTTGAAGATGAACTAAATGTTACAAATCTCACCTAATCTCTGTTGCAAGTATTTATCATGTTTTAGAACATGGCATTTCTCAAGGTACACAAAGGAGATGTTATGCATAAATTTAGAAATTTAGTTACAAAATCATTGTCACATGCATTAATATGAGCCATTCATGAATTAAGAAGCCTGGGTATTCTGATATTATTTGGGGTGACTGCATTTTCCCTTTAATTAAATATAGAGAAATTTATCAGCCCTGATGGTTTTGACATCTGACCAAACACCAGTTTTCTGCTTGCCAGACGAGGAACCAGTTACAGGTACATTAACAGTACATAACTTTTGAACTATTAGGGATGGGGAAGGGGGAGTGGGAGAGGAAAGGAGGAGGGGGAAGACCAATAGACCTCACATCAGATTAATTTCCAGAATGAAACAAGGTCAGTTTTATGATAGGGGTCAACATTGCACTCCTGTAAACTCCATGATAACAAAAGTCATGCACAAAATTCAAATCAAACATGAGCCAACTTTCCTACATTCAACAGACCTTAAACAAATAGTACCCCAGATCTTGACAGAATTTTTCTTTAGTCTTACACAATTCATATTTTTATGAGAAACATGCAAAATGTGGTGGGTGTAGTTGCCATGGGATCACAAGTTTTTTTTACTTGCTGTTATTAATTTATAGGGCACAAGAATTAATGCAAAGTGCTACAAAGTGCTTTGCTAGCATATCATGCTTATCAACATTATTTCTTTCTAAGCTCATTTCTTAACAAAAGCTTGTCTGCAGAATACTGCAGCATAATGGGACAAAATATTTAGTGAGGGGAAGGAGGACTATGCCCTTTTTAAAGGGGTTTTGCAGGTCAGTAAGGGAATAAAATTATTTAGCTGTAAGCCAATAATCTACAAAATAAATGCCTTACATTGGGAGTTTACTAAAGTGTTTGAAAAACTGCAGACCCCAAGTACATTGTCCATGTAAGAGTACTGGGCAGCTGTGGCCAGAAAATAGTTACAACATTTTAGTTTCTGGCCCATAAATGTTGTGTAAAACCTGTGATACGTCATGACAGTGGCATGTTTAATCTTTGGGATAATATTTTAAAGGGGATATGGCATACCCCAAACCAGGGAGGTGCTAGCAACTCCCTTACCCATACGTATTCAGAAATTACTCTAGAGTTCTTAATGCAGTTGATGACTGCACATTGATTAACATTCATTCAAACAATATAGCTCACTTTAGCTGGTCAACAATGACTTGTACAATCAGTTGTGTTCCTAATAAAGCTCACACACATTTATGTGACAATATTGCCTATATTCACTCAGTACAGGTTACTGTGGCTCAGTTTTGGAAGTGTACAAAGACAGGTGGTTAGGAGGAGGGGCTTGAAGTAAATTTGGTGAGAATTGTTACTGGCTGGGGTGAGATTAGAGAGCCTTTAAAGAGCCAACGTCTGCTAAATTTCTGAGAGCAGAGGGGTAAGACGCGCAGAGACTGAGGCATTAGCTCACAGAGATCTCTCCATACTGCTCTGTACAACGCCAGTGGCCAGGGGGCAGGCCAGGGCATTAAGAAGCTTTCTTCCTGCAGTGGTAGAGACAGTGGCTAAGCACAGTAAGCACATAGATTATTCGTAATTAAGGACAGGGTTGCAGACAAATATCCAAAACTTCAATTGTGCAATAACTATGAACATCAGTTGTAGGTGACTACTCAACAGGCATCAGTGCACTTAGTCTGGTTTGTTTACCATTCTTCTTGGTGTATTTTACTGAACAGGAAACTCTGGTGGAATTTCTCACCTTTTTGTTATACTGTATTATGTTAATCTCCTCTTTGTGATCAATTCTTCAGCATCAGTGATCCTATTGTTATCTTCACTACTTAAAGCTAAGCTACCCTACACTGTTCTCTCTTTTTATTCAAGATTTTTCTTTTTTGGAGGAGGGGAAGATTTTGACTGTTTATGTGTGTATTTGTGGAAGGAACTCAAAGGACCATTGATTAGTTAAAATGCCTTGTAAGGAAAGTTACCAGTTGTATGAACCAGCGATTACTGTAGATACACTCCCCTAATCAATAAGAACTGTTTTCATTGCCTTTTCAAGTACTATTAAGCATTGTACAAATCTGATAGTTATCTCCAGCCATGCACAATGGATTGTTTCTCTTCAACATTCTCCACACAATAGAAGGAGCTATTTAAATGGAAGCCTCTGTAAATGTTTCCCTTAGACAAACAATTAAAAGACTCAAGTGGCTGAAGTATGTTTTGGTCTATAAAGAGGTTGAGCATTTTCATGTGACATACGGTGAATCCTGAAGCATTGGCACCATGGCAATATGCACGAATTGGCATTATTACAGTGGCATTTATGACATGGCGCTTGCTCAGTTGTACTGTACATAGTACACAGTTGTGTGAACAGGCTATAGCATTATACTGCTATACATCTTGTCAAGGTTAAATGTCACTTGAATCTTGAAACAATATTTGATTTAGGGAAACAATCCAGTAGAGTGTATGTCTATCAAACATTTTGAATAAATGAATACCATTCTAACTTAACCTCTTTGTTAGTTTTAAAACAAATAGGCCTACTGCATGACATTATTACCAGACTGACTCCATCTGTGGATGATGGACAGACTTAACTGGTATAATGGTGATGTAAATGCTGAAAGTGGTGTCCATGCCTGCAAAAAGCTGGACGCAAAGACGCATTGCGTCCGCAAATCATGCTGCAGCTAGAAATTTCCATCTTAGTCCCAAATTAAGTAGACCAGGTGAGCTAGAAATTTTGGTTTTCAAAGTATGAGTGCCCGCAAAGTTTTGCAAGTTCTGCAGCCCTGGTGGTGTCAGATGATCCCTATCTTGAACTGCATTAGAAGGCAGTCCCCACCATTTGAGAAAAAAAATCCAATTGACCAAAAGAAAAAAAAATTGATTGTCATGCAAAAGTTAAAAAGATGAAGCACAACTAAGCTATACTGTGCAGTGTGCTTACACGTAGTACCCGCAATATTTTGCTAAACTGTCATGTTATTGTTAACAGAATCAATATGTAAATTGGAGGTAATGAGGAGAGAAATAGACTTGTGGTTCTAGTTCCAATTAATGAGGACATCTCTTTCCCTATTGTGGTCAGAGAATGGTGGGCGGGGTGGGGGTAGGGGCTTATTTCAATACTGGCAAACTCCACTTTCCCTGGCTATCATTGCATAACTATATCAAACTATGAGTGCGTGAAAGAGTCGAATTCACATGCTTGCCAAAAGTTATTGCTTCAGCACCTTTAACTAGTGCAGACTTGCCAACTCTCATAGTTTCACCATGACACAGTTTCGGGCATCATCTCACTGTGAAAATGCCAGATCTCACAGTGAAAATCACTTTGAGGCAATGCCAGATATGTTTCTTTATTTACACCAAGATCAGTGCCTTCAATTCCTGAATAAGTTATTGATTCAGAGACTTTGTCAGAAAAGTGACTAATTTTTTTCAAACAGTCAGCTTTGAAGGTGGCATCTTAACTTTGTATTAAGAAGGTAAAACAAAAACTTAATCTAAAATCTTCCTAGTTTAGAAAATGCTTTTTATAATAATGCATGAGACTTGTTTAAGTATCTCCAGGTTTGAGATGTGATTTACAGGTTTTCTCATGAGAATCTCAAGGTTTGCCATTTTTGAGGTTGGCAAGTCTGCTAGTGCAACACTACAGTAATGCTATACAGTGCATAGTATGTAGTTTAAGCTTATGGGGCCTTAGCCCTCCTTTGCCCTTTAACCTGTTATGTTATGTTATGTTATGTTATGTTAAGGGAATGAGCATTGGCTCCAGAATTATTTTCTACCATCAGCTGATTACAGATCCCCTGTTAATTCCTTTACATGTACCTTTAATGATCAGTCTGAACATAAATATTGCACATTAAAGGTAAAGCAAGAGTTATTCTGCATAAATTTAACAATTTATAAACACACATATTGTCACATGATAAAAAACGAGCCATTCATGAATTAAAATACCAGAGCACTCTAATTCAAATTGGGGTACTGCATATTCCCTTTAAGTAATTTACCTTCCTCTTGGGGCCGCTTGAAAGGATATCTGCTATAGGGTGGTGGTGGTGATTCTGAAAAAAAAGAAGAAGGAAAGAACTAAGAAGAGTAAATGGCATGACAAAGCTTGCTTTTTCTTTTTTTTTTTTGTATACATTTTGTTAATCTCCAGTGACAATCCAACAACGTTCTGATTACTTTATCAGTGAATTGATCCCAGGCATTGATGTACGATTTTTTTCCCTTCCAACTCTATTATTATTTTACTGTCATGTCTACAGTATTTCCAGTGTTTTCATCGTTTAGAAACTCCGTAATTATCAATATAATCTGGCTCAGCCCTGTCAAGCATTGATCATTATTTTTTATGATATTGCTTTAGACAAGCATCTTGGGTTGTTAACTCTTCCTTTTGAAAACAGCTCTTCAAGAAAACAAGCAGCTGGCCACTGCTCTTACCCATCATCGGTTTAACACCTTGCCTCTGCACTTTTCCTCCAGGGAATCTGCATCAAAAAATAAACGCCTCATCTACATCACTCACGCATGCCTGACTCTCCATCTCTTTATATCTTAGTGCTACACTCCCTACGGCCAGACATAGTACATACTTCAATTTACTTGTGCATAGAATTCCCACACATTGATTAGTGATGTTTTCGCGTTGATAAGAGAGGTTTTCAACTACGCTTGGTTGCATCCCTCTCCATACATTTCATCGTCTCTGGCCTTTTGCTGTACGCTACGGTTTTCATTTATTTCATATGCATATTCACCGCTTCTTGGAGGCCACATAGAGTACTGATTCAGTAATTGCAAAAGCAAGATGAAAATGGACAAATAATTTCTGTCTTGTTGAAAAATTGCAACATCTGCAGCAAAGCCAAGTAGAATACATACATAGGTTCTTTCATCAGAGGAGCCCCTGCTATTTGTAGACATAGTGCTTACTTCCATCTCTCTAAAGTCACCTTACAATCTGTTATGTAAGACTGTTCTACAACAACTTGCCTTGCAAGAAATATGCCTCATTTTCTATGGTAATCTTAAGAAGGGATTTTAATTTTAAAAGGAAACAGTTCAGCACGATTGTGATTTGAGACTAAGTGAAAAAAATTGCAAAATCCTATTCTTCTTCAACAGAATGAGCCATATCAAATGGGAGATGGCCCAATGGCTGTCATATTTTGACCTCTGTGATGAATATTTTAAAATAGTGAACTCCAGCTAAGCTCTTGCTTCATTATACAGTGTCAGTGAAATTTCAAATTAATGTATAATGAGCAATACAGTATTTAACCATGTTCTAAAAGCATGCAGTGCTACCATTTGTTATCAAGAGCATGCTACGCTGACAATCAATTTTGTAGGGACATCTAACAGTATTTCCAGGCCAAATTAGACGCATTGCTTGTTTAAAGCAGACTTTGTAGCACACAATGTGCTAGCAATCACTTAAAATAGCCATGTTTACCTTGTAGGCCTATTACCTTTCATCAGCTTCAAATTAATAGAATACATCTCTTCATTGCATAATTTCACATTATTTTAGGGAACCTGAGAAGTGTAAATGTTTCCAAGTTGGAGGGGAAACCACTCCTTTAGGTCTATTCCTATTTACCAGGTACAGGACCAGTCCTTTGAATCAGATGGTACATTCCTGCATGTGCACTGTGCACAGCCCTTTATTCGTACCAACTGTTACTATACAAACCAAAGGTAATTTAATAGGCCTATATAGCCTAAGCCTATGCTGGAGGTACCCACCTTCGCAACATCCTCCTACTCAGTGATACAAGCTAGCTTATCTCTCCCTCTGATCTCTCTTAGCAACTTTTGCAAGCCTGCTTTGCAGATTAAGATTTTGGTTTGGGAGTTCACTGGTTTACTCTTAGCATTTTTCCAAGCCAGTTCTTCCATTCAGAGTAATGTGAGAACCTCTGTGAGCATATTCCACTTCCTTGCCCCAGATAATTTTACCAAAGTGAGTGATCCAGAGGACCAGACTGACTCTGGCGGCACCACTGCACCAGCAGAAATCATCTGGATGGAGTAACCTACAAACAATGCTCACTGTCCTCTCTTTGAATAGACATTTTTCATCAGTTTTGAAGAAAGAAGACTAATTTAGCTTGGTAGAAAGGTAAAATTGATGACAATTTCCATGACCTCCAACCTCAGACCAACTGGGGAGTCCTAGGAGGTCAGAAATGTTTATTATCGAAATTCAATAAAATTACCTTAGGCCCTTTCATGAAATGCCAATGTACAAATATTTTAAAACAGGCTTGAGTGGAAAACTTTATAATGGTGGCTAGTTGGTTCTGTGGTGCAGTATCATGATGATGTCTTAGAGGTACCAAAAAGGGGTATTTGTTTACCAGGTACAAACTCAAGTAAAATTTCAGCTTTGGATTAGGACTATTCACATTGGTTCTCACTGAGTTTGTTTTAAAAGTCAGCTTAGTACACTGCAAACATGAGGCCCCATTTACCTCTTTTTTGGAGAGAAACATTGCTTTGTCATCAGAAATAAACTCTGTCACTGTCAATACTTAGTTGGTAAGTTTTTAAAAAAAAATGCAAAAGCTCATCATGGCACACTGATGTTGTAGACATGAGTAGAAGTTGCCTATATGGTGGTGCCAGTTGTTAACAATATTTCCAAAATTAGGAAAGGAAACTGTTATTCAGTACTTTCAATTGACAGTAACCTCGTGTCCTTCTTTTCCACATAAGAGACAGAGTAACTTTATTACTTAAACAGGCCATTCCCACTAACAGCTTGTTGTATGAATCTTGGAGGCTCCACACTGACTGTGAGCTTTTCAAGTAGCCCAATAATTCTACTATGACTTCCTTGAGAACCTTTTTCATTGCTTTTGGTTTACCACATGGAGCCTTTTCAGCTGTGGATGGCACAGGTCAAACAAACGTTTTGACAGGGAGAGAGGGCACACATTGGCTCCTCAGAGTGAAGAGAAAAAGAGTATGACTTTTGTCAAAAAGTTCCTGGTAATATATGAGGGGAATGACACAAAGCCAATGCAATGCACACACGAATCACTTCCGAAATGATTGAATAAAACATTAGATGAGTTGAATTTTGATTGTGGAGCCACATGGGTTTGTGCATGGGTCATGATTGCAATCTTGATTGGTCTGTTCGCTTCTATGATGCATGATGATACATTCAAATTTTTAAATACTGTATGTGCAGATCAAGTCCTACTGTAGGCAGTGTTCTCCACTAGCTGTTTTGTTAGGGTGCTGCACCCAGACAAAATTTGCAGAGGGTGTTCAGCACCCAGACAAAAAATGTACCACCCGGACAAAAAGTTGAGCAACCAGGACAGAAATTATCAATTCACAACCTTAAAGTGTACCTAAAGTCTGAAAATTCAAAAATATATATTACAGAACATGAAAACTGAATTCCAATGGTCCAATTCCCATCTTCACAGGACTTTCTTAAGCTGAGATATAAAATGTTGAAGTTTATTCACTTGATTTAAAAAGGTAGATTGCGCAATAATTTGTGATGTCATTGTTGTACTACTCAAATTACAATCTTTGTATTTCTTTGTTTTTCTGAAAGCCACCGCAACTTGTGCCAAAATGTGATCGCGTTCTTACTGCTTTGGGGTGACTTGACTATATAAGCCCTCTCTGTACAGCATGTCATGCAAGAAAACAGGAAGCGGTCAAGGTCATATAAACATTTTTTATTCTAAAAGAAAACAAAGCATTTAATGTGAGTTGTACAACAAGAATGTCAAAAATTATTGCGCAATGAACTGTTTGGATTTAAGTGAATAAATCTTAACATTTAATATCTCAGCAATGGAATAAGCTATGACAATGGGAGTTGGACCAATAAGATTAATTTTGTAACCTCTAAAATATATATTTTTGAATTTTTAGACTTTAGGTCCACTTTAAAACAGAGCAAACAGCAATAATTTAACTGTGAACATGGAGTAATGATAATCAGAAATGTACTTAGTCATCAAAGGCCATAATAACATTTATCATTTATTTAAGCAAACATTTTTCAAAGAAAGCAGCCCCCCCCCCCAAACCAGCTCTTTATAGACAGCCATCACTATTTCACTATTGACCTTTAACCTTCAGAGCACCCGGACAAAAATTAACTCGGTGGAGAACACTGCTGTAGGTATGAGGTGAGGGCACTAAATCACACCTACAGGGTTGCACCTGAAGTTCTTATGACTGATCCAACTCACAGACTGTACATACAAAGTTAGACCAATGAAAGACCCATCAAAACCTAAGTAGCATTTAAGTCCCCTTAGAACAGTTCCAAGTTCTGTACAATCTGACCAGTACAACCTGCTCCAGGATCAACAGTGATCTTGGATCACTTGAATGTCTACCGTTCATGTATTGGCCTTAATTTTCCTGGCACTTGTGAAGTTTTGTTACGTGGTTCCCTGGGAATGTGATCTCTTACTAGCATCAGAATGCTGCTCCTTGATCAGATGTTGGTCTTACTTAGTGTGAAAGAACCCACTTTCAAGATGACAGTTATTTGTGTTGTACCGATAGTGCAAGTAGCCCTAGATATTACCGACACTGATATTTCAGTTCTCCCAATCCAATACTGGTATATGGGAAATAAGCATTCTGCAACTACCGATAGGTTAAGGGGAACAGTGATGAAGTGTCCTATCATTGTGATGACGTAAAATATTGGGTCCTGCATTCAGAAACACTCACATTGTGTACCATTTCATGACACATGGGACGATAAGTATCGGTTAGGTAATATCAGCATTTAAGGTAAATTTTGCTGATACCAAAACAGGATGAAAATGGGGAATATTCCGCCCACACCGACGGTAAATATTGGTAATTGTTCCAATGCTAATAATTGAACACACAGGGCTGGATTACCTAGTAGGCACAAAAAGAAAGGGGAGGGGGCCTCTGAAAACCTGCTCAAATCAAGGCTGTAGCCTATGGGACCGGGGAGCCCCAGATTTCTGAACCCAACATGAAAAATGGCCTACTTGGAAAAAAAATACTGGAAATGCTTGCACACTATTGTTCTGAATGATTAGGATTTGAAAGCCCTCTGGACCAGGAAAATAGCATAAAGGTCCTGTTTCCCCAAATTTTCCTGGGGAGATCCCTGGATCCCCACAACGGATGGGCTCTAATGCGCATAATTCGCAAAGACAAATGAACCTCCTTCCTCATGCATTATTCATACATGACACATCATAGCTGAAGCCCACACATTAAAGATCTTCAGTATTGTTCTCATGCGGTGCCACACCATGCTATAAAATGGCCTGCAATTTACAAGCTAAAGAACCTATCAGTCCTATTTTCTCTTACGACGTGATTTTACTGAATAACTTTTCCAATTTTAACTGTTCTTTTTGAAATCTTAGTTTGTAAAGCATAGTCTCAAAAAATATTTTGATACAACTTTGAAAGCCTAGAAAGAAAATGCCATTTTCACCAATCTGGGAGACCTTTAAAGTTTTGACAAAATAATGACCCTTGCTATGTGCCAACTGATGGTGGCCCTCTTGGTAGCACACTTATAAGAATGGCACTTGGTACCACAGTCTTTGGCATGTGGCATGGCACTGCTGAAAAACATAATGAGAATTTCTTAAATTTGTACTCTGTTTAAAGCTTTGTCAAAGATAGTGCTCACAGTTTTGTATCAAAGCAACCTTACACAGGTAAAATTTCTCAAAGGGGAGGGGCTGTAGACAGCATGCTCTCCCTTACATCCTGCCAAAAAAAATGAAGGGAACTAAAAGTGAGAATTTCTAAGCATGTAACCAGTCCAAACCTTTCCCAAGATAGCACCTATTTGCACCTCAGTGATTTAACATAGCCTACACAATAACTTCTCAAAGAGTAGGTCTGTCACCCACTCACCCTCAGCTTGGGCCAGGCTCCCCTCCCCCCCCCCTTCAAAAAAAAAGAAATATAAAAAGGCACTTAATATGACCAGTTCAAAGCTTTGCCAATGTCACATCAGTATCCCCTTTGACCCTCCCCCCCCCCCCCACAGCACTGGGTGCACAAACAGGATTTGCCTGGATGCCAACTATCCTAGGTATGCCACTGGACGCTGTAATGAACTGCCACCCTTGTAATTTTGCCCAGGGTATGGCCCTGCAGATGTTTTTTACTTTCAGGCCTTCTATGGTACACCAAGTGCCTAAGAAACACTGACGCCGATAATCACCGACTGCAAATGATACGATCATCACATGAAACAATTCAGTCTGGATAAGGTCTCTAACTCTTGAGGCATCTTGCTGAGCAGAAGAGACTTATGAATGTTCAAGAAATCATAATGCCATACCATACATGGTGAGTCATGTTTAGCCATTATGTAAAATTAATTGTAAAATAATGCACACTTCATCTTATCCCTGCAGCTCATTCCAAGAATAAACTATGTACGTCTTTATGGAATGTATTTTCTAAAGGAGAGTTAGATCACTTCAATCTGCTTGATAAAGTAGTGCATGGCAAATCTTGTGCAGCATACACCCTGGTTATTTCAACTGCATGTCAGCAGCAAATGTTGCTAAATCATACTACCTACCCTGCTCTACAATGATGCTAATTCATCTCGTGCCACCAAAATGTGATCAGAGCCCTAGCTATCCTGTTCCACAGGAACAGCCTGCCCTGTCCAGTTTTTTTCACACCAGCTACTTTTTGTCCCCACCCTGCCCTCCTTTAGATTTTGAACATTTTCCTGTGATGTAAAATATTAAAGGGTTATGTGCTAAATATTCAACACACAGTGAGTATGTATAACATTTTGTATAAATTACTACTGTACATGATCAATGACTCTGGTCACATCCACATTACATTAAATACCAAAAGTCACCTTTGTTGTTGATCTTAGTATCAATACAGTAATGTGAAGGTAGCAGAAAATGGTTGCAGCCCCAGAAGATGGTCTCTAACCTATTCAAATCTGGGCATTTTGTGGTCATTCTTTTTTTCTTTTTTTTTTTTTGGAAAATTGCATTTTCTAAATATCTTGGACTTTACTTGCAGATCTGAAGCTCCAGTTTCCACTTGGACGTATTCAAGTATGAAGTAGTTCACTTTAATGGAAATTTCGGGTGAAAATCGGGAAACCTAGGGGACAGTTCAATTGAATGGTTTCTTTTAGTGTTTGCGTTTGATGGTAACAGATTCCTACTGTGGAAACATATGAAAGAAATGCAGTAGCCTAAGTGCATATTGAATGATAGAAGAGCTCAGGTGCAAGTGAGCTGGGTTTGCATCTCCGATGTTTTATTATACATTGCTTGTCATGAGTATTTGAAATCAAACATAAAAGGCAGCCACATGACTAAGTTGTGGTGTTTGTGTCACGTGGGTCAATTTTCTGTGCGGGGGGCAAAGTTTTGTCCGGGGGCTAAAGTAGTGTGGCAGATTTTGTACGGGCGGAGCCCCCGGACAGAACAGCTAGTGGAGAACATTGAGTATGGTGGGAACTGCCAAAAGTTGGAGTACATCACATGATGCACACAAAGATCATGTGTCCAGGATTGTTCAAGTGATGTGCACAATGATCACCATCCTATTGGACGAGGTCAATGGGGATGACATATGTTAGAGATTTGCCTATGCCAGATGGGGATGTAAGTGCCCAGCTGGGATTCATACTTTTTAATTAGTGACTGGAGAAAAATGTTTAGTGCCAGGCTGCTCAGTGGTCCATCAGTACTGCCCTGACGATGGCTCCCTTCCCCAGACATGCACAGACTACCGTGCCAGTATATCATTATTGTCCTAAGCTGCATATTTGTATTGATGCGATTCACACTGTGCAAGCTATCACAACAAATTATGTTTGGGTGAATCTGTCATCTGCAAGTTTTCTTCTTCTATAAATATTTTGATTTCATCAGTACAAAGACAGCTAACATAGTTGCTCTATAATTCCTTTGATTGAAGTCCACAACCAAACTCAATGTACAATTGAATTTACAAACAATGAAACTAGTGTTGTATCTTATACCTTAGTGTTTTCTAAAATTTGGTGCCAAACTCCAACTTGGTTGTGCATCCTTAAAGAAGGAAAGGTTCTTTATTGGATAAAAAAAAAGCTGAGCAGATTTCTGATCCCCACACATAGGCCACATCTTTGTTTACTGTTTTGTTGTAGCATGGAAGTACTACCTACGAGGTAGTGCTTCTATGGTTGTAGATGCTGCCACTATTCTTACAATAGGTAGCTCCTACAGGGAGGTATGCCAGCTGACTTTTGGCAAGTCTATCACAGGGCAATATTTTTGTTCTCAACTTTATGAGTCCCTTTTCTGTTGCACGGATACTCTCCAAACTGAGGTTTTAAGTGCATGCCAGATAGAGATACATGGAACATATCTGGCAATGCAAAAATGAAAGTTAAGGTTGAGGCCAATGGCGAATGCCATTTAACCTATGAGCTGCTTTAATAAATATTCATATACAATTTCACACATCGTGATAGGTGCTAAACCTAAAATATGGTGTGGAAATTTGATACCTCTGCCAATTTGTGCCCTGGGATGATTTTTTCTTTTCCTGCGACAGTGTCATTAATTCCAAACACTTAAATGTGAAATGAAAGAGAAATTACTGTTCGATACATAATATAGTTCACACCTTTAAAGCCAGTCCACGATGTGTTTGTAGCATGGCTTTTGTGCCCGCTGGCAGACTGGCGACTCATTATTGAACACATGTGATGACAATAACACAGCACTGGTATTTAGGTTGATATCTTGACATGTATTTCAACCGTCAGGACCTGGATCAAGTTGGATGTAAGTTAAAGAGCGGTGCCCATTAGCGGCCTGTAATTAGTGCGAAAAATGTCACCTTTCTTTCATTATCGTACTACTCAATCACTCCTTAATGTTTAGAAAACCTTTTCATCTGTTCAAATCATCAAAGGGCTTCCCTAAGTTAAAGAGAGGTCTAGACATTGTGACTTTTGTAAGGGAGCAAAATATCCTCTACGACACTTCATTGCTTTTGAATAAATGACTCCGCAAATAAGCCAAAGACGAAAAGGGCAGAAATTGACAAAAGAAAACACAAAAAGAGAATGACAATAACAGGATGATCAGCGTACGGACACTAGAATAAACCCATAACACTGTTGCTGTGTTAATTGCACCCTATACCGTATAGCCTGATCATCACATAAATATAGCGGCGCCAACGCACCAAATTGCTCGCCTCGCTTTCAATAGAAACCGCGGAGACATCCAGTCCTATCGTTCGTTCGCGGACTAGTAGGCTTAAGTGGAATTCAGTGAACGATAACTGTGGACTTCACGGCGCCTTTTTCAGGGCCACGCAAAAGGGGGTTCTTAGGAAACATGAGATTTCTATCTACGATGCTTTTTCTATTTGCCAAAAAATAAATCGGGTGTCTTGAACTTACTGCACGTGACGTACACTTTTAGTCGGAAAACAGTTACAAGCCACTTGCTCGTTCAACTGAAGTGTGCAACTATACTGTGACAGTATGACTCTCTTGCCCCGACACTGATTTATTAGAGTAAAGGACAATTCGACTGCTGCTGTTAAGTGCTGAAGTAGGCGGCGGCTTGGCAGCGGCGACCCTTTCCAGCTATGACCGATAAACAGTTTATCGAGTGGGCGATAATAGGTTGTGTGTGCTATGACGCCCGTCATGAATACGCTTTTAGAGTTCAGGCAACCTCTCGAAAACGTTATTTCATATAAAATCGCTACACATCACATAGGCCTTTAAATAAAACCTCTAAGCTGTTGAAAGGTTAGCTTAGACTTAGAGTAAGCATAAATTATTTAGGTTTACATACAAGGTCCTATGAAAAATCGCTACCGATTAAAACGAATAACATTGTGTCCAACATGTTCAACTGAGTAACCGATGGTGAAAGGAATTATTGTTAACATTCCCATGAAAAGTTATTCCAAGATTCCTTAGGTCACATCGAAAATTCAAATGAGTAAGCTTGTCTAAACTCATGCAGACACTGGGCCATTTCCCACCGTTAACTTAATAGCAAAACCACAAATTTGGGTAAATAATATAAACAGTAAACTTTCACGAGGATGGAAAGGAGGGAATTATTGGGGTACGGTATCATAAAAACGACAGATCCCAAAGTGATGGCCGACGTGTTGAAATTTGAAAAGCCAGAAAAGTCGGTAGACCATACCATAGTGTGGGGAATGATACCATTTCAAGAACACATTCATATGTTATAGTTGTGTCAACAAGAATTTTACGGGGGAGAAGAGAGTTAAATGAGTAAAAGCTATAATCAACCATAATCACACTTCAACCAATTTTCCCTTGCTAATCGCATTTAGGAAGGGAGCCGCGGGCGGTTTTAAATGCCATACCTTCCTAAAGAAGAATTTTATTTTATTTTGTTTATTTATTTATTTATTTTTTTGACCATTCACCGACATGCATACCTACAGTACAAAGATGTGCTATGAAGGCTTTTTTAGGCTACTTTTAATACTCGGGCCTAAACCATCTTTTGAAGTTCTGTTTTCTTGCTGTTCAGACTATTACAAGTTTACAACTCGGTAACTTTCAGTCAGTGAAGTAAATCAACAGTAATCTACTTCAAGAGTAAATATTAATCTCAGTGAACGTAATTAACACTTCGAAAAGTTTGCCGAGTTAATGAACCTGTTTTCTCCAACATTCTTTGGGGGTGGAAGGCCTATCTGAAGCATTTGGTGTATTACTGTAGTTGTCATATTCCAAGTAGAGAGGAGAATGGAAAAAGTAGAGATTCCAGATGTATGTTTGGTTTTTTTCACTCATGACTAAAATATTCCCTAATTCCATACGTCAAAATAAAGATCGTCTGCTACTTGTTTGAAACCTTGTTCATTAGACTTAAAAGCCAGATGTATTATGTATAAGCGTTTGGGACCATTTGGATTTAGGGGAGCATAATTTTATTGCCCGAATCCCTTAGCCATAATTTTGCTCGAATTTGTACAGATTGCCCCAATTTGGGGGTTTCTAAAAATTTCGGGGACACAGTGCCCCCTTGTTTCACACGCCTATATATGGAGATAGGAATTACTAACTCCCCTAAGGAGTACGTCGCTGATTTTGCCTTCCAACTAAAAATGTACCGCCTTTTGGTAGGCGCGTCGGAAGATAATATTGGATCTATTCACCCAACGAAGTAGGTTTGTGAAGCCTAGAAATACAGAATGCCGATCTTCCCAATATAAAGTCTCGCATTTACGATCTGCGCAGTAGCGCAGAGCTAACGCATCAAAATCTATGTGAATCTTCAATCCATTTAAACTTAACTTTCTTGACATACGGACTGAATGCTGGATTTCGAATACTACTCTTCCGGTCCAGCTTTTGCAACAACTCCCGGCTTACGCGTAAACACGTAAACACGGCGAAGTAAAAGAGTGCGAATGCGCATTTAACTGCATACGCAACCTGCACCTGGGAAAATATATAAACGTCGAGTGCGTGTGATTTTTTAGTTTTCGCGTTTCTTCAAACGTTTAAATTTGCTCCCTTCGCGATTTCTTCAACCCACGCGAATCTCGTATCGGGCATGATGCTGAAATATGCACGAATAAATTGTTCTTCTTCAGAAACAGAATTTGATGTAGTACGGTAATACTTTGACACAAATTTTGTTTTCTCGGCGCCTTCATTCTTCTCCACAATCGAGTTTCAAAAGACTAACTGATTACATTTGTCGACCAATTTTTAACCCAACTTCTACTTAGCAGAAAGTGCATATAAACCACCAACGCTGTCTGAAACAATAGGCCAAATGGCTTTTCTCTCGTTGTGTAACGAAGAGTGGACTAGTGGCTGAAATATCCATCTGTCAGGCTACCACTCTTTCTACACCAGAGACGCAAATCTAATTAAGTCCACAGCAGAGGTTAGGAAGGCAGGAAGCCAGGCGTCCGTTCTTCCGTCAATGTTTATATCATTAGGTACACAATCAGACATTAGAGGGCAGTTTAATTCAACATTTTGCAAGGTTCTATCACAGAAACGGGAACATTTGTTTTTGAGTCTAATAATCTCCTTGAAAATACGAGAACATATTATAATTGGAAAACATACATTCATACGCAAAGACATAATGAAGGCAGAATCAAGGTTATCCTTGAGGAGTGTTGTTTTTCACTTTTTTCCCCAACAACGTAACAATCCTCTCGGAAATAGTTCACTGGAAGCGCTGGAGGTGGAAACGGTGCAACCGTTTGGGTCCCTTCAGTAACGTATGCCATGCTTTACAGTTGACTGGAAATATAGATCAAACACACATTTGTTTCAAGAGTGTTTGCTCAATATCTTTAACGTTTGATTAAATGTGTCATTGTACCGATGTTAGCACATGTCAATGAGCAGGTAATGGTTGTGGGCGTTTAATTGTAAACAACACAACAGCGTGTGAGGAGATTTATGTCAATGGCAACATGTTTACAGGCATCTCGCAGTTTTAACGTGAATGGGTGAAGTACTCAGCTTCTGTTCTATTTAATAATGCTAGTCGTTTCCTTTTGTCCGATGATGACAGTGACATAACTTCTCATTTGTTGATCTCAAGAAATGAGGTTCATCGAAGAAAAGGTGAAGTTGCGAATAGGCCTTTGCCCCACAATGACAACGTTGGCATGAGTGGCATCAACTTCGCATGAACGCAAAACGTCCGGTTGGACCACCAGGGTTGTCTTCAGATCCGGACTGGAAATAAACATGCTGATGAAAGATGACGTTATCATTTCAACACTGGATGCATGCTAAAAGAAACGGGTCCCTGTGTGCACATGCAAACGCGCCCAACCCCAGCCCCACCCCGAGAACTTCAGTAACGTACGAACGATTAAAAACGAGTTACACACTGCTCAGTTTAGGAAACATCGACCCATATAATTTTTGCGCAGCCGGCTAATATGTGGAAGGAAGTTACCACTTGAAGAATTACAACTTGCTGTTAAGTGCAGCTAGATGCTCATAGAATACTCGTCGGCACGATTTCAGAATATGAAGGTCGCATTTTGACCATGTTGAGTTTTATTGACGATTAACAGCTAGCACTGTAGACATTGTAATATCTGGGAGTTGTCACTTGACTCCCGAGTAGGAATAGGCAGTACAAGTACAGTAGTATCGGTATGGATGGTGTATTATGTTTATACGAAGGCTGAGATAAAACGGGCTTTCTTCGACTATTGACAACCTGTCGTTGAGTGCTATACTGTCAGTCCTTGGCCAGTGAGGTTTCTATGCAATAGTCTAAGGAGGTACGGTAGTATACTCCCATGATCTTAACTCGTTACTAATACGTGTGGTGCAGGTATCAATGGGGAGCAAAGTACACAGCACTGTTGAAGGAGTCTCGCGACACCCTTAAAATTATTGCAGATTGTAATGTATGGTTGTGGCTAAGTCGTCTTTTTCGTGAAGCATGCATTTGCCAAAAGACCACTTCCCGAACATTTAAACTGGATGCCGGCTAATTCTTTGTGGCTTGCTTATAGCCTGTAATACCGTTATGTGCTGTAAAGTTGTAGTGTAGTATCTTCTATTCTGAAGTCCCTAGCTGGAAAACTGTAGTACAAAGTTTTAAAGGTAAAGAAAATAGTTACGACACAAAAATAAAATTCAGCAATGTGAAGCCTAGGCAATAATTCAGTATAAATAAATATAAGCAGTCGTTTCATGCACAAGCACTATTACGACACTATTCGTATTTTAACGTACCTGGTCTACATAAGCGACTGAGATGGTATGGGTTGCAGCACACATGTCCTGAGTTGGTATCATCGCCACTGGCTCGGCTTGATTTGCAATTAAAATGTAATCTCTTGAGTTCTCCAACATGTTTGACGTCGGGCCATCGGAACAACTGACAGCATAACACCTGGGGGTCAACTGTCCGACGGCCCAGCCGTATTTCCCCTTGTGGAAACAGCACACAGTCGGTATGGTCGCCACCATTGCTCTCAACAGCTTCCACCAACTGTTCCAACTGTGATTCTTTAAGGCGTTTGAGGAAACTCTGAGCTGTGGCTTTGAATTCTTTTTCAATTTCACTTTCATTAGAATTTTTGCTATCTCCGTGCGGGTCGGCTGGCGAGGCTCCCACACGGCACCTCCAAAGGCGCCGCACCAGCGCAGATCGCTTGGACCTGAACATGCGACATGCGTTGCATGCACACAGCTCGCAGCCCCCAACATCGGCTGCTGCCGACGGTGATGTAAGGCATTCCAGCGCCGTGGCACCGGCGAAAGACAACCTTGCAGTAGCTCGCGGCTTGAGCCTTTGATGCGAGGCACTCAAATATTTGGACCAAGTTTAGTCTCGTCACACGACTTGCCACATACGGCTCTGGACAGCACTACCACAGTGCATCCAGTAGGAATGCACAGTGTGCTCCTCACACATAAACAGTCAAGAGGCAACGCATATAAACCATCACACAAAACATTCAATAACACACGGAGGAGAAAACCAGAAATGCATTGAAAAGTCGGCAGCTTGCAATTGCAAACGAAAAGTATCTACTCCGATCAACAAATACTATTCGTAGTATGATAAATCCACATGTTTAAAATTCTCCCGATGTTCCCACAGAAAAAAATAATCCAAAATTGAATTTTATCCACACACTGCTTCTTAGGCATACGAACGATACAACAATTGTATGCTTTGAGAGCCCCTCCACTGAGTTTATAGTAAATGATCTAACCACAACAGAGAAACAGCAGCAGTTTCACTGAGCACACTCACACATGGCTTGAATGGCAACACAGCAGAGCCTTTACCAAAGTAGATACTCCAAAGTGCCACAAGCTTGAAAGAATACCAAAAAGCTTCGGTGCTTTTCCATCGATGTATAAATCTTGTTTTTTGCGCTCTTTCGAAGCTTCTGCTAGTATTATTGCCTTTTCGGACTTATCTTTTCGGTACTTTGTTGAAACAAAATAAAAATTCAAGAATTTTGCGTCACAAATTTCTTCGCAATATCCATTGGAGGTATTGAGGTTGGAAATTGGTTGAAGAAACCTTCGCTTCCCTTTAAGTTCATTATAATCTCATTATAATATGGCTTCCCATTGGTCAACGTCCTTCATGTGGTTGTCTAGACATTTTGGCGCGGCTCGGGTCCGAAATGATTGTTGAGCAAATAACTTGACGCTTGACTGGCTTCTGTACTCACTCCCGCAGGAAATTAATGCCTCTCTTACTCAAACAAAATATTGCAGCAAAAATTAATGCTTCCGAAAACAGTAAGGAACGTAAGAAGTCACGAATCATCGTATACAGGCTTAACGAAGAAGGGCGATGCGTCGAAAGAGGTTTAATACCCCCAATAGCTTGTATTAAAGCCTTCATTACGTATTCATTTGCCTTAAAATGCGGGGTGCGCACGGTTCCAAAACAGCTTATCTGCTCTCTCGTGATTGGAGAAGATAGATAGTTGGCGGAAACCCCGACCCATTCTTTATATCTATCAAATTACGCGTAAATTACTCGAAGCTGCTTCTAGCACGGCGACATTGGGACTCGAGACGCGTGTAGTTGCTACTTTCTGTTATTTTACCGCCCCTAAGCATGGCAGAAATTCATGTTTTGATTGTTATTATTTCTTTTAACAATTGAAAATACCCAAAATGTATACATGTTATTCGTTAAAAAGAGTTCGGAACAGCTGATAGGACAGGGACGGGCATGCAGCTACACAGCGTACGTTGTTTCTTCATTGAAGCAAAAAGTTTCAGCAATGAATCTAAATGAAGGAAAAAACAAGCCATATCAAACTCCCTGAGTTTTCACAAGTAACGAAGCACTAATAGCGTTTAAATTAGGCCTACATTTCTAGTTGGTTTACGAGAGGTATGCATTAAAAGCAACAGAAAATGACACAGAACTAGTGAGAGAGAAAACGAGCAGAAAGGCGCCGCAAAGACTGCTCGCATTAAAGGCGTAAAGAGACGAACAATACGGCCACGTCACACGGGTTTAGTGACTGTGTGAATGGTAGGCAAGGATGTCCGTGTACATACAGATGGTAGTGAAGGCATGTTTTAAGGCTTAACGGTTGACCGTTGGAAATCATAATAGTGATAAATATTACAACCTATTGATTGATCTAAATTTAGTCCTAGGTCGATAGATAGGCTAAACACAGTGCCTTCAGTCAGGAAGTTATCATTGAAAGCGGTGGTTTACGGTATCAAAAGTCCCCCCTTCCGTACATACTGTTTACATGAAGCTGGCGAAATAAGATTTTGGGTGAATGTTGTACGATCTCGATAGATAGGTGGTTTTGAGCAAAAGCGAAATTGCTATCATGGTCAATTTAGGCTGCACGAAGGTTTACGCCTCATATAAGAATATACACGTAATAGAATCAGTTAGTAGTACTTGGACAGTGCACTGAAAACCTGATTAGGAAGGAGATAAACAACAGATAATATTTTATGTTATAGTTTAGACCGGAAGTCGACGATAACGATTTTCAGTACATCTTGCCGGCACAGGAAGTTGTCAAATGGCCACCTAGTCTACGAAAGAGTCGCTGATGGGTTTTCTGTATTGAAGTGGATCCGGAGTCCACTATTATCCCATTCACCAAACCGATCACCAATTGCTTCGAACGTAGGCTATTTTAATTATGTCTCTTTTGAACGAAAAACCAATCGCGAAAATTTAACTGTTTTAATAAATTCAGTGTAAGTTGTTTAATCATTTAGGCGGAAATCAGACCTTTTCCAAACGAGGTGTATTTGCGATGGACATTTTAAGCATTGTATTCATCAGATCAGCTTGCGATTCTGAGATAATTCTTTCACTTCCTTCAGGCTTACATCACAGCGCTTGGTTTTGTGCAGATTTGACCAAGTGATCAAAGCCTACACGAAGCACAAGTGGAGCTGAGAGAAATGGGTGACTTTGACAAGAGTAAAAAAGTACGGGTGAAGTGGGGGTCAGGAGCCCATGTATACACTTTGAAATGATTTTTTTTTTTGAGGGAAAATCATTTGCAGATTTTTGCGAGGCATATGCTCTGGGATGGGAAGGGATCGAGATCCCAATAATGAGGGCCCTCGGTCCTATTGGCTTCCTGACCCTAAAACATTAAACTTGTTTATGGAACTCTTTTGAAAATGGTGAAATTACATGAGCACCCAGGACTTAAGCATGATATGAGGAACTCGATCTAAGCATCTAAGCGAATTTTCCATGCAGTTCCAATTTCTTGTTCTCGAGATGTAAGCACGTACGTGAAGGTACTTCATACCCTGATGTGAACATGGGGAAAGCAGAAATGAAGTCATCTCCTCACATTGACGAGCAATGCCATGGGCGTAGGAGCCCAAGTTGATTGGGGGGGGGGGGGCTGTAACGACTTGCCCGAAAAATATAATCTTAAAATTTCCGCGCGCACCATGCGCGTTCAACAATGTTAATGTACATATTATATAGGCATCGTTTATCACACGGCATGTCAGTTACAATCATTTGCCGTGTTACTACCTTCCCATATTGGTTATACCTTTTTGGGAAGTTGTTACAATAATAATGATAATAATCAGTGGCGTAGCCAGAATTATCTCTCATGAGGGTGGAGCATGCAGTATGCTTGTGATCGCTGGCCTGGGAAGGGCCAAAGGGGTGAAAATTTTTGAAAAATTAGGTGTCCTTACATGCAATCTGGTGCCGCATATGCCACCTTTGAAGTAAAATTTGTGTTAAAAAATTTTACGTATTTTAGGTACTTACTATAAAAAAAAAAAAAAAACGGCAACAGTGAGGGGGCACTCCCCCCATGAAACACCACTCATAATGATAGTATAAGTTTAACCATTAAAAACACACTGGTGAATTAATACCAAATATATGAAGTTTTTTAAACTATTGATTACCATTAGCTGCATCGTTGCATTATTTTTCTTTCAGTGGGTGCCCGAAAAATGCTTATCATCATATTGCCCAAATTTTCACAAAAATATTTGGGGGCTGCAGCCCCCAACCCTCGCCTCCTACGTCTGTGAACAATGCCTTGTTCTATTTGTTTTAAATCATTTTGAACTTGATATAGAGAGGCATGTGAGTTTCCAATGGACCTGGGGAATGGAAAGTTTGTTATAAAGTTTCATGCCTCACATGCATTAACATTATGAAAACATGAGGTAAAGAAGGTAAAAATTACTTGTACAGTTTGAGAAAACAAAACAGTGTTGATCAATGTGTACTTATGATGTCATGTGCGCGTGCTTCAAGTTCATGTTTGGATTTAAAGTGTGATAACTTCATCTCCTCAAACGTCCAGTGCCGAAAATAGGAACTTGAATGCAAATTTTAACAGAATGCTTAATTCAGCTCCCCTAGTAACATACTAAAACCAAATGTGCGCCTTAAACCTCCTTTTAGAACGCGGACAGTGTTTAGAAATTCGCGCTCCTTCCAGGTGATGACAAAAGTGAGAATATCACATCGAACATGTAGTACCATGACAGACCATGGAGCTGAAAGAGAACAGACGATAACTTTATACCAGTTCCACACTGTGCGCAATACAATACAACGCGACAAGATTAAACGCGATATTTCATCCGCCTTTTACACAACAGGTGACGTTTTCTTCATCTCTCTACGATATGTTCCAGTGCCTGATTAGTCATGTGATCTAACAAATTGGCAATTCTATCTCAAAATTAGTGACGCGAATATCGCTCAGTGACATGTGGGTTGATTTTATTAACTCAGTTTTATTGCGTGGTGTCGTGCCATATCGAGCCCAGTGTGAAGGGGTCTAAAGTCTCTTTCAAACTGTACGCGATGCGACACGACGCGATGCGACACAAAGCGATTAAAATGTCGGGTCTTTCACACTACAAGCGACTTTTCCTTCATCTTTCAGTTATATTCCAACGACCGAATAGATTAGTTATGTGACCTAACAAAATGGTTTCACACCGATACTATACGCGACACGATTACACGCGATACGTTAAAAATGTCGCCAGCCCTTTCACGGTACAGGCGACTTTTTCTTCCTCTCTCAGCAAAATTCCAATTATGACTGATTAGTCATGTGATCGAACAACCTAGCAATATCGCTCTGCGATAAGTGGATGAAAGTCAGAGAGTTAAAATTATTTCAACTCAATTTCATCGCTTCGTATCACTCCTAGTATCAAAGGGTGTAACTTGCTTTCAACTTTATATCGTATCGCGTACTGTGAAAGGGCTTATATGGCTGAAAATTCAGTGCAGAGACCTTATAACCCACCGTACTTGATAACAGTCGTGTTTGAGGGCATGCCAGGGCCGTAGCTTGCGGGGGGGGGGGGGGGCAAGAGGAAGTTGCCGCTCTTAAAGTATCTTTTAGTCTTGTTTTCTCCAAAGTGACCCTACAGAAAAAAGTTTTCAGTTAAAACTTGTCTTCTTGAAGTCTTAGATTCTAAGACTTGGGCTCTCCAAAAATGTTTAGATGCAACTCTGAAGGTCTGGAAATAAATTGCCATTCCGCCAATCTGGGAGGAATTTTGACAAAAAATAGACCTACGCTACGCACCAACCGATGGTGGCTCTCCAGCTGCGCACTAAGAGGGGTGAAGGTAAGCATCGGGTATATAGGCAGATCAGTCTTCGGCTGTGGCATCGCACCGTGCCATGCCACAGTCGAGAAAACACTTAATAATGAGAATTTCTAAAATATACAATCAATGTAAATCTTGTCAAAGATAGCACCATTCTATATCCAAGCTACCTTACAAAGGAAAAAAATTCTTAAAAGGGAGGCTTTAGACAGCACCCGCTCCCTTCTAACCAACCAAAAAGAAAATAGAAAAAGGCACGAAAAAGTGAGAATATATAAACTCATAACCAGTTCAAAGTTTTCCCAGAGATATCACCATTTTGCACCCTAGCCATCTTACGTTTTCCAAACATCTCAAAGAGTAAGTGTGTCACCCATGCCCTTAGACAGTCCCCCCCCCATCCCCCATAAAACCTAAATAATGAGAATTTTATAAACATATGATAAGTTCAAAGCTTTGCCAAAGACAACACTAATTTGCACCTAAGCGACCTTATATAAATCATAATGTCACATCCTCCCTTAGACCCTTTCTCTTAGACCCCTCCCTCTGGAGGCACTGGATGACAAAGGATCCTCATGGGTGCCAACTATCCTAGGTACCTCAGTCATCATGACTGCCCCTGGATATTTCGCCCACGCTACGTACCTGCATGCTGCACTTCTGGGTGTACATGCACGTCCTCTAAGAAGGCGCACTTCGGCTTTTATGACCTTGTGATGTCATGTACATAGGGTCGATGTGTGCAATATACTAGGTTTGGCAAAGTGACTGTGCTCGTCAGCTGACAATCCTGATACACACATATAACTCATACAGTCAATATGATCAGGGAGCTGTTAGAGTGGCAGCTCCCTGATATGATGTAAGGAACTTTTCCTGCGGGCCCTAACAGTATACACCGTAGGTCTTTTGGCGTAAGATGCGTATGCTTCATCATTTTGAGCCCACTGTCAGTGCATGGATTGCAGTTTTGGTGATGTTGAGTGACATGTCAGAACTTTGCAAGTATAAGCTATACTAGAAAATGGAAATATATTCAACATTTACGTCAGTCAATAAATTGAGGGGCAGAACTCATTTCATGCAATGTGCAAGACTAAATCCTTGGCTCTGAGTCGAAATTCTAAGGGCTCAGTTCGCACCTTCCATGGATTGCATGCATAATTAGAACAATTGAACAAGAGTTAGTAATTTACCCGATGCGCCGCTATAAAATACAAACGACCCACATGGCATGAACGCAGCCGAATATGGCACGCTTATATCTTACAGCAATATCACCTGATCATTTCCTACTTTCTATATTCCCTGTCCTCGGCCCCCTTGGGTAAAACCACAAAAGCGGTTAAAGTTAGGCCTGTATAGATTTCAATAGATACGGGAAATGCGGCGCATGATAATGATCGTGTGTACAGTTGCAGTATCTATTCTTTCAGCCCCTATAGAGCTTATGCACCTACGTCACGTTTCTCTATTTTTCCATCCAGGCGTACATTGTGCAACAATTGTTACTAAGACGCTGTCGTGAGCGCGTATCTTTAACACACCTACTACGTATGGCAGTTCCATCCAGTAAGTCAAATTGAAACGCGCTGACGTCACGTGCATAAGCTCTACAGAGGGATTTCATGTGACGTCACGCGCAATGGATTCCCAGGAACTGAAGGGCAAAACACACGCAGTAAGCGTATTTACAGCACGCGCGCACGGCATAACCATAGATACTACAGTGACACAAAGGACGCGTGCCCGTCAAAACAAAGAAGACGCGCTATCATGCCCTTCAAAATTGCGTCTTATTGGTGGAAGTCACGTGACTGAAATCTCTCTATAGACTTTATGCATATGATGTCACAATGGAGAAAGTGCGCCCTCTTTTGGAGGAAGATGGCGGAAAAGCGCGTATCATTGCAAGTTACACCAATAAATGCAGACAGCTGATTCGTCAACTATCGTATACGCGTGTAAGTCTACTACACATGGGGCGAAATCCACGCCGTTCGTGCACGTGTGTTTGTACCCAAAATGACGTCAGTGTGATTTCAATGCATAAGGTCTATAGAGGGATTTTAGTCACGTGGCTTAGACCAACTAGACGCAATTTTGGAGGGTAAGATTGCGCGTCTTTTATGTTTTGAAGGGCAAGCGTCCATTGTGTCACAGTAGTATCTATGGTTATGCCGTGCGGGTGAGTTGTAAATTCACTTACTGCCTTTGCGTTTTGCCCTTCAGTGCCTGGGAATCCATTACGCGTGACGTCACATGAAATCCCTCTCTAGTCTAGAACGACCGTCGACGAGACCTACAACATAGAGGTCTGACGAATGAGCGGTTGGTAAGGTTTAGTTCAGAGTCCCTTCAGGGGAGGTACGGTAACTCTTATGGGGGGGGGGGGTTGTTTGGGTTTGGGACAATACGGCTTAGACGATAAGGGTCACCGTATAATACCTACACGCAATGTATGGTGCGTTATTATCATTATATTATGTTATTGGCTTGCGCACTTTCATTTTCCGTGTATATGCATACACTCTGCTATATGGGACCTACTGCGGAGTCCGAAACTCGTGTTCCTTCTGGGTCGTACCCCTTTTAGGAGCATTTTCAGGTTTTTGCCTTCAGTGGGATGCCATCCAACGTGCTCATATAAACAAACCTGATGAGGTAACTACACTCCCTCTGTCCCACGTTTAGCCTTGACTTGATATTCCATGTTATGAGTTATACATGGTCCCTTGAAGAAACGCGGCGGGCCATGATTCCAGGGTCGATCTCTCAAGAGAACTGAAAGGTGGTCATGAAATTGTGCCCAGTTTCCATCAAACCAAGCTGCCAAATGCTCACGACGTCCATGTGAAAGAGATGCATCTCGCAGAACCATTGAAACTGTGAAAGCGTGCCGTCACAACAGTACTCTGCGTAGCGGCTCTCTTTGGCTTCCCGCAACACCAGGTCTGCCGTTAGGCCTGTCTTTGATAGTGACGAGCTGAACGAAAACCTTCGAAAACCAATCCGCAGACTGTCAAAGCGACAGAGGACCAGCAGAAATTTCATCACATAGGTTTAGGTGTTTGCCAAGCAGAGGCAATCATTCGTTTAACTGCACACATATTTCAGTTATTTCCTTAACTTGTTACAAAGTGACAATCTGTAGGAGCAAGCATGGGGACAAATCTTCATAGTGCTGTATATTCCAAAGACTCAGAGTTGTGTGGTATAGGCTCTTCATATACACCTCTATGTTTCGAGGCACCCACGCAGCCGCGAGGAAGTGTTTACTTTTGGTCTTTTCACTTACACTTTAACGTCAAGGAGCATAATACACTGATCCTCACTCGCAGTAAAGGTGGAGCTTCGAGGATACTTTTTTCCAAAGTCCCCTCGACTCTTTGGCGAAGAGCCCAAGGGCGAAAACCAACCGTTACTCCCGAAGGAATTCTCAGGCTCCCCTAAAGGAGCTACATCCCCAAGGGACACTCAGACTTAACGTGACCAACCTCTTGACCATCAGACCAAACATCGTGGCCCGTGCTAGACTGGCAGAAAAGAGCAGATACTACACATGATCTTAGCCAAAAAGCCGAGAAGCGATTGCATGTATACATAGGCTACGCTTAAACATTCGTTAATTTACCGTATTGCTACTGGCCCACTCGAAGAAGAGTTTGACCAATAAAATTGGCATACTAGAAGCTAGGTGTAGTATTGACGTCCAGCTTCAGCCGAAGCATACTTAGCCGGAATATTTTCAATAACCTATGTATCCACGACGATGTACGGTATAAAGGAAATCTTATATTCCTCTCAAGGGCTTGCTATCTCGATAAGGACAGTAGCCTACTGTATTCAGTGAAAATGCGTTGTTTTGGCTGAGGGGAAGCTAGTTTCCCACTATTAAGTCATAACATGAGGGATATTCATTAAAGTTGAGCGTTCTTATCCCTGATTGGCCCTCCCTATTTTTTGGTTGGGGAGTGAGTTTCTTCGTGTTTTTCTCCATGAAGTCGAGGGAAAATAAAAGAACCAAGGAAGCACGTCCCTTGCAGCAGGATTACCCTGACTAACCCTAACTTTACCCTATCCTAACACTGACTTTCATGTATAGACTTGTCGGAATGCATAGAGACTTCGGAACAAAGAGACGGCGGACCGCGCAATTTTTTCCCACGAGGTTATGGGCAAATCATGCCAATGGACCAATCAACTTCTTGGAAATAGGCCACACCCCTAGTTCTGAAATGACAGCTTTTCGACCCTCTTGTTGTAATTCTGACACCGGATTTTGAAAGAACATGCCAAATAACCCTAGATCCTGCGATCCTAATCCTATATTAGCCCTAACCATGGTTTTGAAACAAATTTGAAAAATTTAGAAAATCAAATTTGCCCATTACCTCGTGGGAAAAAAATGAGGCCGGCGGAGCAGAGAGTAGTCATCCTTGGTAAAGCAGGGTACGAGTACTTTTATAATGACTGCAGTAGTTTGCGAGACTACATGTTAAACTTCATTTATTTGGCATATCAATGTATGACAGAGTAGCCTACATGATCAAATAGGCCTACTCACGTGTGACTTTTCAGGAAAACCCTGTAAAAAAAAAGTAAGTCAGCTAGTTGACTGGAACACCAGAAGGCGCTTTCGGCGACCTGGGCAGTTGCCTTCCCGGCGTGCGTACTCCTGCACATATAGGGCCTACAGGTGGCACTCGTAACATGTATTTGTACCTAGAAAAGATGTACATAGTAGAAACTTACTGCGAAGGTAACCTGGGCAGCCGATTTTAATGACAAGTCTTTACCCAGTGGCAGGTAGATGATAAAATCCGGAATGCCGGGAGCAAAACGGATTCTATAGTCAAGCACTTAGCGAGGCAGGTGTGCATATATATTGACTGTAGCGTATGACAGCACAATCCGCTCTGCCACCGACATGCAACCTTTTTTTCGCTTTTTCATCCGACTGTCAGTTTCCTTCAAAATGCATGTTTTTCCACAATTTTCACAGGAAACTGTGCACCTCAAAGCGATAATTTATGCCTCACAGTTCTCACTAGCGACATACGTGACTGAATAAACTTGGTAGACGGTCATAAAAAGCACGGTCACTTCACATCATATTCATGATTTTTGAGCAATCGGCATACTAATGCCAGTGAATTTACGTATGGCGCTTTTCGACCATAATACGCCAAATGAAACCGATTTCCTCTCTGAAAATATGGCAACCCTGTCGAGGACGAAAGTTTTAAAGTGAGCAGACTGTGGAAAGAGCTCGACCAATGTCAGAGCGAACATGGATATTGAGGGATGCTGCATACGTGATCGCCGCGGTTTTGCTTTGCTCAATTTAATCGTCTACCTTAAAAGTTAGAAGTGTAAAATAATGCTAGTTTGATGATAAGAACAAACAATAGTATAGAGCAAGCGTTTCTTTTGAAGACTACATGCAGTGTTTTTACTTTACCACACTTTGACGTAATCGTAAACTGTAGTCCGATAGAAATTATTTGTGAGCCTATATACACTGCCTCGAGGAACTTAGGAATTCTTATTTGCAAATTAATTGCATAACTATCGCTCGAAATTGCTCCCAAAAGTGTTCAGAGACAGAGAGAGGCCAACAACAACAACCAAAAGGCTATAGTATTTTGTTCACGAAAGATACTTGGGAGAAAAAAATAACGTTTAAACTGCAAAAGCCGTAACTTGAGCGTTTCCTCAGGCACGAACAACTAAAGAATGGTGTGAATGATGGCGCTCTTTAATACGACCGATTGAGACCGTAATGACAAAACTCGGGGATATACTTGGGCTAGAGCAGGAGTGACCAACCTTTTGACAGCCGAGGGCCACATTGCCATTTGAAGTTTTCATTGCGGGCCGCCCGGCAGGCATAATTTTTCCCAGGATGGTTGAGGGTAAGTTCAATTTTCAAAAAAATTTAAATTTGTTTCAAAATCATGGTTAGGGTTAGAGTTAGGGTTAGAGTTACGTGGATTGTGGTTATTTGGCCCGTTCTTTCATAATCCGGTGTCAGGATTACAATAAAAGGGTCGAAAAGTTGTCATTTTGGAACTAGGGGTGTGGCCTATTTCCAAGAAGCTGATTCGTCGATTGGCGTGACTAAGCCTCAACCATCCTGGAAAAAATTACCCGCCCGGCAGGACTATCTATGCGGAGCGCCAGCATGAGTTGCCGCGGAGCGTACAGAGAATTTTTTGCATTTCCAACCTCCCAGATGTCCGGAAATGGCACTTCTGAAGTGTTTTGAGCTGAATGTGTTCAGCCTTGAAATGAGGATTTTATGTCAACAATTTCTTATTTATTGAAACAAAAGGTAAGCTCTGAAAATTTTGCGGAAAATGGCATTTTCTAGGGCGGAAAGAAACCCAAATTGCACAGCAAGTGGAATATGCCGCAGCTTAAATTATTTTTTTTATTAATGTCAACTTTACTAAACTAAGTTAGTAGATTAGTAATACATTTATAAAAGTTGCATTTCATGACAAGGGCATAGTTTTATTTTCATGTGCCTTACCTCCGTTGTTAATGAGACCTAAATAACAGATACTTTAGTAGGCCTACACTCCCTCAGTATATCTTTCGTACTGTATATCGGCCAATACACATAACTAGACCAGCTGCATTTCACCCACCGTGTCTATTTAAAGTTCGGTGATTCTACCTTACGCATGCCCCGCCCTCTTCTCGACACTTCACAGGTGCATGCTCCTTTGTCTTACTTCCTGGGCAATGCCCTAAAAATAGACTTTGCTTTCAATTAGGCCTTATTTTTCTATTATTTGAACCAATATTTTCAAAAGAAAATTGAGATCTAGAGAAGTTCTTGCGGGCCGCACTGGCCTTTCTCGCGGGCCGCAGGTTGGTCACCCCTGGTCTAGAGGTTACACCCGAGAGTTATAAGCTTTCAGTCCTCTGGTTATACGAGTGTTTCCCTTGTTGGGTAAGTGAAATAAGGATGGTTTGACACATAGTATTACCCTTAAAATTTGACCAAAGATTTTATATACTAGTAAAAAGATATAAAATGCAAATTAAGGAGATTGTACGTTGTTTACTTTGTGCGATCGTCTAATCCTAATCTAGGACGTAGGAGTCAAAAGTCGTTAAATTATGAAGTTTCGGGTGTGCGACAGACTGTGGGTAAATGACTTTAAAAATGGGTAAGCAAAGAAAGGGTAGAGGGTAAGCCGGTCGGTAAGTAAAAAACTGCTATAGCCTGTGTGAGGATATATACATATATATAAATATACTATAGTTTATATATATATATATATATATATATATATATATATATATATATACTATAGTTTATATATATACTATAGTTTATATATATACTATAGTTTATATATATACTATAGTTTATATATATACTATAGTATATATATATATATATATATATATATATATATATATATATATATATATATATATATATATATATATATATATATAGTTTTAATGCATTTGGGAGACCGTTCCAAAGAGTAGCACCAGTGAATAAAAGGGACTTACTACAGTTTAAAGTGTTTGCTTTAGAAGCAATAAGAATAAAAACACTTCCGGTGGGGTAGGGGTGAACATTCGAGTTAAAAGAAAAGCAGGTACTGTATATACGAAATATGTCTGGGAGCAACTGATTGGAGTACTTGTAGATGAAGCTACCAAGCTGATGCTTAAAAATATCATGGATTTTGGGAATCCTGCAGATTAGAGAAAAGTGGTGAAGTATGAGCTAAGAAATTAGAATTAATGATAATACGGACTGCTTTCTTTTTGCATGACATACAGCTTATTGATGCAGTGTGAAGAGGAGGCATTACCCCCAGACAATATTACAATATGAGAGTTGGGAGTAAATCAGTGAATAATATAAAGAAATAAGGACTGACCTAGGAAAAAATTCTTTATCTTATATAGAACTCCAACAGCTTTACCCAATCTTCCTCAAATTACTTAACATGATTCTTCCAATTTAACTAGGAATCAAGAGAGAGAGAGCTAAGAATTTTACAGATTGTTTCTGAACAATATTAACATTGTCAATAATGATGTCTATTGTTTTGTTACATCAGTATTGGTAAGGATGAAAGAATACAAAGTGGGTCTTACTGGTGTTAAAGGTTGTGTGACATGCCACCAAAAAGAGCTGTTTCACTTGTCAGTTAAAGAATTAAGTCCTCCAGTCAAAGATCCGTTGGAATTATTTCAATAACTTTTACCGTTCTCAAAATATAAGTCTTCAAAGTTTGATGGTTTCTGAAGAAACTAATTGCCTATGCAAAAATAATGATGTGGAGTGTTGCACAGTGTTAAGATTAGATTTTTTTTGTTAACCCTATATAAATTATCTCTTAATTACTGATCATATGATTACAGTTTGGTGAGTGATATCAATATTTTTCAAGGATAAAATTTTAACTTTTATAATAAACCCCTCAGGGAATAACAATGCTACCAGTGTCCTTGAAATTAAGGTTGAAAAAACAAAGGCTAACATGTGCCATATATGGTATGTCCCTCTTTAGATGTCACATATTTGCATATTTAGCTCATGTTTATTCATGATACAAGTGTGAAATAGAAATTTCCCAGTAAAATGGTCAATGTTTGACGGATTGTAATGGGAATTGCGGCCATTTTCAGAATTTTTAATGCTTTTTTACATCAAATATCCAACTTTGTTGTTTTCATGTCACACGACCTTTAAGAGATGATTTGTTTAAATCAAACCAATCACAAACAAGTTTTATGTCTCTGTTGATAATTTGTGCAGAAGATGGTATTCAGACTTAAACAAAGTGCTGGTATCATCAGCAAACAAGCAAAACTTGAGTTTTGAGTTTTTTTGAACAGGCAAGAAGATCATTAATGAAAATAAAGAATAATAAAGGACCTTACCTTGAACACCACATGTTACAAAATTACAAGTTGAGGCATCGCCATTGACATTCGCCCGATAACTTATTTAGCTACAAACAGGGGCGTATATCCTTGAATTTGCAGGGGGTGTGAACTTTTGGGACCGCCTACATTTGTTTTCTTGGGGACCGACTCCCATCGCCATAGTTGTACGATCCGAAATTCTGGAGACTTTTTTTTTTGCTTTTCGGGCAATTTGAGACCGACTTTGCATTTTCACGGTGACATAGTAAGTACGATCCGAATTTTTCAAGACCTTTCTTTTTTTTGGGGGGGGGGGGTTCTCGGGCAAACTTTTCACTGGTCTACTGTTACAACGGCATACTGAACTGGCTTTGAGACCGACTTTTTGGAGCTCAGAGACCGACTTTTGATTTTCACGGGGGTGTCACACCCCCCCGTATTTACGCCCCTGGCTACAAACCAATCGTCAGTAATACCTCGAATACCGTAATGTGAAAGCTTATGGAGAAGAATACAACGATTGACTCTGTGAAAGGCCTTTGAGAGATCTAAAAATAACCTAGGTTGTACTTTGTATTGTGGAAACCTTCAATTGTGTAATTCACTACATCAGTAACTGCCATAGGAGTAGTGTAATTATTGCCAAACTGGGCCAAATTTACTTGAAGAGATAACGTTATGAGTTTATCAATAAAGACGATAAGTCGGTTATGTACAAGTTTTCCAAGAATTTTGAAAAAAAAAACAAACAAACAAAAAACACGGCAATATAGACATTAGCCTGTGCCAGTGGAAGGTAAACTGTTACTTCCAGATTTGAAAACAGGTATAATCCTTGAAACTTTTGTATTGTCGGGAACTGCTCCATTAGACCGACAAAGATAGGCCTAAGTTAAAAAATATAGGAGTTATCTTCCTGGTATTACGAGTAACAGTCTGACAAATACTGTATCTGCCTCAGATTATCTGAAAAATGATGGTTAAATGTGCTTGCTGGCTGACCTGTACAAAAACCAGCAATCTAGGTGAGTCATCTCATGTAGGTATAAGGTATTAAGTTCGGCCTCATGTATTTTCGTGATAATGTTGCTCCATGATGCAGATGGTACCGTAACTGACCGTAAGCAATGTGTGCTAACCAGAGTCCCGGCCGACACTTTACACTAACGAAGCTACTATACCACCGGTTTTGCAGAGGTCATTGCTGAATTACTCCAAAGCTTTCTCTCTCGAGAACCCAATGTGAAGAAAATTAAGAATAGCTTCTAATGCAGCTGCTCGCAGTTTGCCATGGGAATCAGAAAATATTCCACCCTGTTTGTCTTTTTGTCTCTGAGTCAGCCTGTCTCGTACCGTTTGATAATATGAGAAACTGAGAGATAAGACCGACAAACTGGCACTTGCGGGCAAGTTCACTTTCCATTCAAGGAGATGACCTCATTTGTTCACCAGTATTGCACTTTGTAATTGTTTTTTTGCAAAAAACTGTTGGACGACCTAAATGCATGTGACAGCCTTCTGTTAAGATACCTATCCGTTGGGGAAACGAAATCATCTCGTGACGCTAGTAACGGACGCACAACCCTGCCAGCCAATTCGCTTACTACGAACATACGGGACATACTTGAAGACGATAGGAAATGAAGGGGGGGGGGGTGCAACGGGATCACTCTGGTTCAATGCCTCCAAACGTATATTTTGCCCCCATTTTCAGTCTACGGTTTCATTAATAATCCCCTACGGTGGATACCTTCAGTTGGCCCAGACAAAAATTCTTCCCCTCAACAGCTACGATCACGGGGTTACAAAGCATGGGAAGGTACTATGTACGTCATATTGATTTAACGAGTATTATTTGGTTACTAGATACTGAGAAGGCTATGATTCTTGGTACACGAATCTTTATCAACAATGTAAACCTGTGTAAATCGTTGACGGTTTCGGCCATCAGAAACAACACGTTTTAAATCAGTGACGCATCAGTGCTGAGGCGATCTACCCCGAGTATCAGTCTTGAGGGGGTACCATGATAGAGCCTCCATTCACAAAATCCTGATAATTTTTAGATAAGCAATCTGTTCAAAGCTTTGACAAGGGTAACTCCATTTGCATGTAAGCCACCATCCATGAACAAAAAAAAAAATCAAAGGAAAGGTAGTGTCACCCCTACCGACCCATAGACGACACCGCCTTTCCTTACACCTAGCAGAAAAATACCAACAAAATTCCCAACATAATGAGAGTTTTAAACATAAAGATGTGATCAGTTCGAAGCATTGCCAGAAATAGCACCATTTTCCGTCTAAGATACCTTATATACACGAGAAGGGAAGGGGTTTTCCCTCGTATTAGACACATCCCAAAAAGTAAAGAACATTACACTGAATGATGAGGGCTTTTCCACATATGATCAGCTCAAATCTTGCCAAATATAGCATTATTCGGGATCTAAGATATGAAGAAAAATTCTAAAGGGGAATCGTAGTCCAGTGTGGCGGGATACAAAGAGAGCTGCTACGCAGGCTACTTCACGGGGCAGGGAAGGATGGGGCAAAGGAAGGATCTACCGTACCCCTTGTGGAGATACACATAAGAACGCCAATGTTTTAGATGAAAGTAGTATGCGTATATGGAATTATATAACAGCATTAGATACAATCACTTGTAAGATTTTCAGCATAACCATAATTCAGTCTTCAGTAGTGATTTCGTAAAGCATTGTATGCACATTAAACTGACGCACCATGACTTATGAACATTTACCAGGGCCTTTGGAAGCTTCCAAAATTGGGGGAACAAAAAATTACAAACAGAAAATTATTACTGGGGGTCCCGGCTCCGACGGCCCAGCATTTATCTGGGACCCTTTTCTCGATTAAAGCCAAGCAAAGTTGATCAGGCAAGTAAACAGCTCTGAAATTCAGAGCGTAAAGGCTTTACCGTGCACCAGCAAACTGCCACTGATTAGGAAGGAATAACCGCTTACCGTAGATGCTTGAACCAGTAATCTTTTTTTCCGCCAGATTCCACCGGCCGTACTAAACATGATGTGCACCGCATGATTTGACGGTGCATACTCTTTTTCAAAAATCGCTCTTCTCTGCCCCGATTCCCTGCATCTCGCAAATCCCTATCGAGCCCCCCCACCCCACCGTTTTCATAAGTATTTATGATACACGCCTTTACCGGTCTTTTTCGTTTTGCGTCGATAAACGTTAAAAAGTAATGAAGTAAACGTAAACTAGCCTTTGTCCTCGTAGCCTAAATATGACATTTCTCACGTCACACTTTTTAATCATTAATACAAGGTATGTTTTGTTAAGTTATGTAGCCTACGTCGCCAGGGGGCCGAGGGCAAAGTGTGTCCGATAGCAATTTGAAACTGTTGTTGGCAAAATTTCAACGACGACGTGAACAAACGGAAAGCAATGCGCATCGTATTGCCGACATGTGGACATATAATCTGTAGCATTTTGTATTTTGTAAATTTGCCACGGGGAGGCTTATAGAGCTGTAGAGGGTGGGAGCAAAGACCAAAGTTCGCCATGCGGGACAATGTCTCTTAGGATAACCATCATGGTGCAGAAAATAGCTCGTATTTTTCGTGAATACTTCATTTGTATGAAAATCTTCCTTAAAGGGTTCATTCTAAGTGGGGCACGGGAGGGAGAAATTCCGCCCACTGGCGAAACTTTTAGTGACAAAATGTCCCAACTATTATCAAAAGTATTGAAAAACACAAATCATCTGGGTCTTATAACGGGGAACAAACCTTGGAACTCCCTCCCTGTGACGAACTATCAAGCGGCTACGTGTCTATCCAGCTAGCTCGTTTCACTTTGCGGACCCCGGACGTCGAAGCAAGGATAAGTGAATCTGACAGAGTAACGACTACCTGGTCGAAGTTTCCTCTTCTCCGAACAGGGAGGTTGTATTACATCTAATATCACCTCCCTGTTCCGAAAAAAGCATTGCCTTTAGTCCCACCAACCGAAACCGAAGGGCGAAAATCAAAAGCGTAGCTTCGGGGGTGGCTCAGGGGGCACCAGCCCTCCAACACACACACACACACGCACACACAAAATCGTCGCGCCTCCAGCGCCCCACACTGGCGATCTGGGCCGAAAAAATTCACTCGACTGGGCTACTCAACTTGATAATGATAGACTCTCTGGCTGTGGAAAATCTCCATTCCAATCAATCCACTGAAATCCATAGGGGTAACTCCACTCTGAATAATTTTGAATAAATTCGGATAGATTGTGACAAATTTATTGTGTCTGAGAATAAAATAAAATCAAACTTTACATTTTTTTAACCAAAACTGCAAATCTTGATGGCTGCTATCAAGCCTGGCAAGTGTCATTTCCGGCGATCTGTGATGTATTAAAATCTCAAATTTTCTTGGTACGTTCCGCGCCAACTCATGTGTTGGCACTCCGCCTAGAGAGTAAACGTGATTCAAAGTTGCAATCCTCCGACCCCAAGTCCGGCTTGAGCTGAGCTAATCCTTCCTCACGGAAATATGTTTGAGAAAATCAAACTTTACATCTTTGACCAAAATTGCACTTCTTGATGGCTGCTATCAAGCCTGGCAAGTGCCATTTCCGGCGACTTGGGATGTACTAAAATCTCAGATTTTCTTGGTACCCTCCGCGCCAACCCGTGGTGGCGCGCCGCTTAGATAGTAAACGGGAGCCCCCCCCCCCCCCCCACAAAACTCAACTTAAGGCCCCCGAGGTCTCAAACAAAAAATCCTAGCTATGCCTAGCTATGAAAACAAACTACTCCGTAAAGGAGTAGTGACCACTACTACTGGTTACTACGGCCGCGTGTTTGGCACGGTCTAGTGGTAGAGCATCCGCCTCTCACGCGGGAGGCCCGGGTTCGATTCGGCCAGGTCAAGTCATACCAAAGACTTAAGAAATGGAACCTATACTGCCGTATAATTGTGCGTGATGTTCCACATAAGCAATGGAGTAAGGGGAAACAAGCCAGTGAGCCACAACTGGAAAAAAGGCCGTGGCCGGCTCGACTTGAACCAGTTCAACCCCATCTCACTAACTACGCTGGTTTCTATGCCCCTAATACTATACTACTGTAACTACGCCACCCTTCCTACTACTAGTTACTAAATATCTGAAGGGGCACCAAACTAAATGTGGCCAGCAGTTCAGACATCGAGGGCCTTTCTAGACCGTCTGAAAAGAATACATACTACACTATGATCTTAACCCGGGCATCTGTTCCGAACAAAGCCCACATTCTAACAATGGACTTAAAAATTATACGGTTTCTGTGCTGCCAGCGCAATTTTTTTTCCCACGAGGTTATGGGCAAATCACGCCAATGGACCAATCAGCGTCTTGGAAATAGGCCACACCCCTAATTCCAAAATGACAGCTTTTGAACCATTTTTTTGTAATTCTGACGCCAGATTATGAAAGAACAGGCCAAATAACCCCAGTCCACGTAACCCTAACCTTAGAAATAACCCCAACCATGATTTAGAAACAAATTTGAAAAAAATTTCAAAATCAGATTTGCCCATAACCTCGTGGGAAAAAAATTAGGCGTGCTGCCAAGCCTTTCGTAATTTCAAGCTTTCACGATAGTATTACAGTCTGTTTGATGTTATCATTCTTTTTTTCTTAAGCAACTTGAAAACTTTGTGCACGTGTACAGCCAGCCGTAAGAAAACAGGGCAAATTCGGTTCTCGCTTCGCAGCAAAGGGACCCAGATCTCCCACGTATCATCCCCCTCTGTCTTTATTTACATATGCTACGAACCGATCGGGTGTCATCGATATTTTATTGTACATACGAGTTTCACGACATACCCGGTACCAAAAAGCGTCTACAAAGGCATGTGCATGTATAAGCTATAAATTATTTGCACACTGCACGTTTTTATATATACCTTGTAGAAAGAAAACGAAGGTTTAATACTTACTTATTCTGGTAGTTCTAATTCATCTTGTTTGCGTTTTAAATTAGATAATTATTGACCTCAATGCCAGCTTAACTGGTCTTAAACTTAAGATAAACCTTTCAACATTGGCGTGTCTTATCTTAAGCACATAGAAGGGTAGCCAACTTCAAGATTGGCTCGCGACAGCCAGGAACCAACCAATATGTCGTAATCTACAGTTTCCATTGAAACTAAAGCACTTGTTTTACAAGAGCCCTGTTAGTGAATGACTTTGCACGTCATCATTGTTTCTATTCAAACACGTTACATGAAGAACGTCTCATACTGGTAGGTTGGCAAAATACTCGGTAAGGACGTCATGGGAAAGAAACTCTAAATTCATAAACATTACACAAACAAAATAAAAAAAAAAACACTTGCCACTGTTGGTCGCGTGCATTTGTGACAGTACACGTGTGGTATTTATCCTCTCCGTTCCAGATTGTCAAATAACATGAAAGGATTTTATGGAAGTATCCAAGCTTTTGACAGGAACTTTCCCCGAAGAGAATAAAATATAGACTTACCGTCGAACTTGAAGATTTCTGTATGTATAGTACCTGATGTGAAATTCATAATGCGCATGTTCGCTGTCGCCTACACATTGCCAAATGGGCCATTGGTTACTGCCAATTACGGATGTAGGCCTAAACAGGCACAGATGCATTCAGTCTACAGTGTCTGTATATTTTCTTCCTAGATCAAGGCCAAATAGCCTGTGCCACGTTTGATCATTTCGCCGGTCATCTATTCCCTTGATTCTCAAACGCGGTCTTTGGGGCCATACATGGCCTTCCGGCATACTCGGTGTGGCCTGGACTGATTTTTTTAACATTAACTTCGACCAGAAAACCAAGAACTTAAGAGAGTTTGCATGGAAAAAGTGCTCATGATGATTTTTATCTCAAATTGTGTCTTTTATAGGTACTAGGCTACTTCACTCACGAATGGAGGAGGAGGGTGAGGAACCCAACCCGCGGCCGAGCTCCCTTTTCCGTAGACGGTATTTTGTGCATACATTGCTAATGAAAGTGCTGAAAGTATCATTGCACTGGTCGTGACTTGTTTAGACCTGGTCCGGCTGTTTACAAAATAAATGACATGGGTGTGACTTCTGTCGCATGTGAAGTGAGCATTCAATATCTTTTGAAGGTAGTTGCAATCTTCATTCTAATGCCCACAGTTCGTTTGTAAATAGTGTAGAGTTTCCCATGTAGCCCGAGTATACCAGCAAGGGTCATAACTAAGGGTGCGAACTCTTTGGACAAGTTCTTTCGGGCCCGTTTAACCCCTGCACCCCACGGCACAATCCCGACTATTCAAGCTTGCCAACTAGTAGTATAGTATTTCCGACTGGGGCTAGAACATTTTTCAAATGCCGACCTTAACCTCAGCCCCACTTTTTTTCACCCTTACCCTGGAGAAGTTTGAGAAATCACCAGTCTGTTCGAAGTTGACTGTGAATATTAGAAAATTCAGACAAGGTTGTAGAAAAATGAGTGTCAGCTGGGTAGTAAAGGAGAGGGCCGGGGCTGCTGCAAATCAGGCGCGTAACCAGGAATTTTCCAAGGAGTGGGCGAAACCTGTAGGAAACTATCAAAGCGTAGCGCCACCATAGGTTCACGCGAAGTGTACAAGAAAATCTGAGCCGAAAATGGATCCCAGATCGCTGGAAATGGCACTTTCCCGGCCTTTGCAAGTTGCATCTAAACATTTTTTTATTTTGAGTTACAAGCAATATCATAAGAAAAAAATAAAAAAGACAAAAAATACGCTCAAGGGGGAGGTGGCCGCCCATTCGCCCATTCAACTCCCCCCCCCCTTGGCTACGCCTGCTGCAAATGTCTAGTTAATGAGCCAACAGCGTTCCCCCATTCTGAAATATAAAGGCCCAGAACATCACTTATCTGAAATACATTTGTAATTTTAATTGGTAGAAAAAGCATTTCCTTAATCGAAGGTCAAATGTTACCTGCTAAGCTTAAGAATTCTCATAAGTGACCCTTTAGCTGTCCCTTATACACGTGCGCTGGGCTGCGGTGGTCCTCCTTTTTAAACAAATGTTTACTCCCCCTGGTTATAGGAACTAGACCTACGTTTCATCCACAGCCTGACAGTTGCAGGGGCTTATCCGCAATAGAGCTACCCACGGGGCGGACTCATTTGCTCCTCCCACTTCAAGTCCCCGGAACCAACAAGGATGTTGATCAAGGAATATGCGATGCACTTTGTAGGGAGACAACAGTGGAGTAGACCTGTCAGACTGGTCAGTTTTGAAGTTATCTATACATTTACAGCATTTCTTTTTTATAACGTATGCCTTTGTGGGAGTGGGGATACCCCAAACCCAGGACCGCATACACAAACGGTGTGCATTTTCATCATTCGGGGCAAAAAGGTCCAGAGTGATCAAATTGTAACGAAGTTGTCATCCAGTACTCAATGTCATATTACTTCAAGCCCGAGTATGGAGGGACCCGGGACACCATGTGGCTTTCTGCAGCTATGGCCAAAACACGCTTTTAGCAGATGTTGTGTTGTTCACTGAGTGAGTGTACCGGTATGTGTTAGCGTATAGGGAAGTATGGCTTACAATGCCAAAGGAAGAGGCCGTTGTTTGTTACATCTACATATCCAGGCAAACAGGCGCCTTCCTGCACTCCTCTCGACATAATTCTGTGTAGTAAAGCGGACGTTAGTGCAAAGCAAATTAAATAAAAAAGTAAATAAATCACATTTTCCGTTTTCCAAAGTCTGCATAAAAGTTATTTCATGTTTGTTTCCTCAAGCATCGGTCGACGTAACTAAAACAAAACTAATAATCGGAGTTAAGTGAGCAGATGACGTGCAAACCTGGCGCCTTTTTTCTTCGTGTTGATTTAGTGGGCGTTCAGTTTAAACGATAACCTCGGTATCGAGGTTATGTGAATGACGATTGGCATCGGTGACTGTTCTGTATGCACTAGCAAAGAATAAACGATAGGTGTACTGCTGTAAGTATGCCGACTAGTTCAAGTAGTTTACTCTGCACGTATAAACATTTTGAGTTCTGCGGATTTTTCAAGATGTAGCTAGAGTATATTTCATGTTGTTTTATGGTTCCTGTCAAGTGCGAAGTAGAAGTTAAATTTTAAGAGTGCCCAAGTTTGAAAATATGACGGCCAGAGGGGTGGATCACGGTTTTTGGTAGCTCAATGAGGCTTTGTCGGTTACACCCTACGACGAACATTCAGTTCAGTTAAAAAAGTAGGCACTGGTGACCTTATTCTTCAAGATGTACATAATGCTAGCACATATCCTTAAAATTTTAAAAAGTCAGAAAAATTATAAACTGAAACTGAGCTTAAGATATCGACAGTTATGGGTCATTTCGACGAACACGAGAGTTTGGTGAACACTTGGTCGAGTAGCCATGTCTGCTAGTCAGACGTTGTATCGCGACTAAAAGATGTGTCGCCACCGAAATTTGTGGGTCGCCTTAAAACTAGTGTGTCACGCCGTCATCAGATATTTTGCAAAGATTTGAAATAACTTTATTTCGCTAGCGAAAATACCAGCATAAATCAGCTTAGTTTGAGCATAGCCATTGCAACATAGCCTAAAGAGCGCCTCGGTTAAAAATAATATGAAAAAAATAATGAGGTTGTTGAAGAAATTGGGATTTAGCTATACGGTACTCATCCAAGGAATCTTGATTTCTGTACTAGCTTCGCCGTATGCTTACGACACAATGTAAGTTGTATTTTCTTTTCGATGCAGATTTTCCACTGACCACGAAATTTGGCAGTGAGTATACCGCCAGCAATATTTGAAGATATTTGGAAAGTTAGTTAGTTAGTTAGATGAAATTTAACGACACACCAACACAAATGTGTTATATAGTGTCAAGCAAAGTTTAAATACAGTGCAAGTCCTTCCCTTTAGTCGCCTCTTACGACAGGCGGGAAATACCATGGCATATTCTACAACCCCCAGCCTACAGGGGGCGATATTTGGAAGGACGCACGAGTAGTTATGATTTGAACATATTGAAGAGCGCCCTAAGATATGGTTTTGTCAGTTTGTTTTGAATGATGAGTATGTTTTCGCATAATTCGGTTCTGCTCTGATATTTTAATAGGCTACAAAGGGTGGGGTGGGGACAGACTTTTCCATTACGTATGATCGAGGCTATGGAGAAAGAAAATAATTACTATCCGTCTCGGTGTGGTATGTGGGGTCACGGGCTTTGTTAAAGTTTATCATTACTGTTTTCGGCTGCCTCAAAAAGATGGTAGGCTAATTGGTAAAGCTTGTTATGTAAGGCAAGTCGTTTTTATCATTTCTGTATTTAGTCGGGACTGAACGTATGGCTGTGTACTTTCGCCTTGTTTGATTTTATGTCTTTTTATCTGATATTTAGTTCATTATACATCCTTACTGGGTGGAGCAGGTTCGGATCCAGTCATTCTTGTAGGAAACTCCCACCCCTCTCTTTCTGAAGCTATAACACAGAGAGTATTAAACTCATACACGATAATGGACTGCATATCTATGAAGATTTTTGAAATGTAGCAAATTCATCCTGCTATGTGCCATCTACAACCAGCAGCACAACGTGGCTTTTGCAACTTTATACGGGGTAGGTGGGAAACAGAAGGGAAGAAGTGTGAGTTTTTTTTGGGGGGGGGGTAGCCTATGCGTAAGCTTTTTTTTTTCATGTACTGACCTATAACATTTGGGACACGCGGTCAAACTGTGGGTCTTGCCTAGTGGCGTAGCTAGATATTTTTTGTGGAGGGGCAAAAGCCAAAAAATTCCGACAGATCATCACAGATTGTCAACTCCCACTGCCATAGTTGTACGATTCGATATTCTGGGGACCTCTTTTTTTTTTTTTTTTTGCTTCCCTTTTGCTTTCCCGGCAATTTGGGACCGACTTTTGATTTTCACGTTGACATTTAGATGTGTAATTCTGCTTGAAAACATAACAAGTATTGTAAGTGTTTCAAATGAATTGTTTTTATTTATTTCCGACAGGGACTAGAAATTTCCGACAGAGCCATTCGGAGGCTTTGTGGGGGGGGGGGGCGACCGCCCCCCTCTAGCTACGCCACTGTTCTTGCCCATTTTCCCTCCTTTCGTTTGTCGGATGCACCACTCAGTGCCAGTTTAACCACTGAAACGGACCTTGGGCACTACAATCTCTGAGGGCCCTACCCTACACACGGCAACGGTCCTATAGAATCCTACCCACAGCTTATGTTTAGGGCCCAAAGCCCTGGAGATTTATAGGCAGAGCCCATTGTAAATAACTGGATAATCCGTCACTGGCATCACAGGTTGTACACAATAGCGTCATGTACGGTATGCTATGTTCCATTATACTGTAGTCCTATACGGTTTTATTATTTGTTTCATGTAGAAAGTTCGGTACACAAGCCAAGTACAATACGTGCATATATGCAAGCATATCATCAGTTTTCCTTGAATCATACAAGTCGTCGTAACCTCCTCAGCAGTAGGTTTGTACTGTCGCCACCATAGGATACTACCACTCATCTTAACTCAACCCTCTCCCCACCCTTCCTTTTCAAAGTCATGATGAAACAAGGTGGGCAACCGTAACGTTTTCTTCCTAGCAGGCCGACTGGCTATGGAAGTCGAGTAATTGCGTCATTAGTTTTGTTTACAAAGGCACATTGGACGGCAACGCCATGACAACATTAGCACTGCAAGTATGTCAGGCGGGGCATGTACCAGTATTCCTACACTATGTGTCCGTGCGAAATGAAGTATATGGTGCATACGCACAGCACTAAAATGTGTGTATGAAGAATGTAGCAACTGCCTTCCAACTTGGAGTCATTGAACTGCTCGGTAATGTCATTTGATACCCCCTCTTTACAGGGGAGTGGGCAGGGGGTTGCATTCTCCTTTGCACACAGTGCGTATCTCATTTCATCAATAGATTGGTGCATATCGTCGCGTTGCCCAGCAGAGTCAAGCACACCACTGGCATCATCTTTACATGTGCCCTATTCAGGAACAGAATAAAGGACATACTGATTAAAAAACCAAAGTAAATGAAAAAAATGAGGTTAGCCGTAAATCTTCACATGAAGAACTAATGGCTAAGCTGCTTCCTTACTCTGAATTATTAGTTTGTGGGACTTAACGTTCGTATTTTTTATTTATCTTTTTGTGTGTGTGTGTGTGTTTGGTTACAGGGTTATCGAACTATAAGAATGTTCAATGGCATTCTAAATTACAGAACTGAAAAGGGGAAATTTCGCAAGATGATGAAAACGCGGGCCTGGCAGTGAAAGTGACTAGAACTGCTGGTATGATGGGGATATAGGTGGCGCCAATGTGTACCAGCCTTTCCTTCGTAAGAACAGAATATCGTCTCTCCCATAGTCGACGAAGTTGTCTATGACTGATATAAGTTCTTGAGATAATAATATAGTACCGGTTCGTTATGAAATGGTTTTCCGAGTAAAACGCTAATAGCATCTTGTGGGCACGTATCGCCGAGTACCAGTAAATAATATGATCAAAGTTGCCAAGAGTGCTGTTAAAAACCAGAAAACCCAAAGGCTTAGTGATTTCTTGCCGAACGGAAATTCTTTGTCACAATGAGGTAAATCCCTTCTTGAGATATCACGTTTTACGATGTTTTCAAAATTTGACCTGTGGTGACCTCACATGTTCTTTGACCTCCACCTAAACAACGGGGTTTCTTGTAAACAACATTTGTCTTCCACCTTCTGCGTATTAGAGCCCTCATAGTTACAAACAAGGTTTTCACAGTTTGACCTCTTTTGGACTCAAACGACCTTTGACCACCACCACAAAGAATTGAAATATTGAACGCAATATGGGGACATCCACATGCCAACTTTGAGATCCATCTTGATTACCCTTTATGAGATATCGTGTTTACGAGGTTTTCACCATATGACCTCCAAATGAAATTTCACCTCTACCAAAAACAAAATGATTTTTGTAATTAGTATCTGGCATCCAAGTGTGATACACCTCAATTTAATAGGTTTTCTTAATTTCACCGCCGTTGACCTCAGATGAATTTTGAACTTTACCGAAACAGTCGGGATATTTTTCTAAGTACAGTGCATCCACATTGCAAAGCATTCTTGATTCCTAACTTGAGATATGGTGTTTAAGAGGTTTTCAGTTTTTGAACATTGGTGATCTCAAATGACCTTTGACCTCCACTAAAACAATAGGGTTCTTCCACTCAATATCAAATATCTATATCCAGATATGATAAGTAACAAAAGACAAAGCAGAATAACAAAAACTGAAAAATAAGTGCTTATAGCACATGGTATTATGTAGTATAGTTAGGATTTGCTTTTTGCTACATTAAATTATGATGAGTTCTTTAGACCATAAGAAACACAACCTGGGTAGGTTCCATTTTTTTTTAAATAAAATCTAAAGGGGACCATTTTGAATCCCAAAATGGCTGCCATATCACATGGAAAAATGACCATAACTTACTTATTCGAGAAGCTATTGGTGTGCTTTTGATGGCTAACTTAAGATTTTCATTATCAACCTACTTATAGTAACGCCTCCAAACATAAACGGCGATCATGTTCAATTTCATGATGGCGGCCATTTTTTTTTATTAAAATCGCCATGAAAAGCACTTTCATGTCTTTTCATAACCGGTATGGCCATCTATTTAGCCCCACTCTCTATGTTTTCAACAACAACTAATCCACGACTGAAAAACCTTATGAGCCAATTGTGGAGGCTGTACTGAATTTCAAGATGGCTGACATTTAATGAGTTTAGTTAGGGTAACCGTACCGTCTGGCGTGTGCTTTCTTGTAGTCCCATACGAGTGTTCTTGACAATAATTACTCTTAGGTGGTACCTTCATTTTAACCATCGACGTCGGGAAGCACATCACCCTGTTTATCACTTTTTATGAATGTGGGGCTTCGTTACAGTTAACACAAATATTTGTTAGTACGTAGCTATTGGACTCATTCAGAATTCAGTCAAGAGCAATGGCATCATGGCATGTTCCGCATAGTGAACGGTGGTATCAAGCTCTGCTCGAATCATACACATCTGCATTATTTGCGCGGGACTTATCCTCGATGATATAGACTTGTAAGCTTTCAGTGAGGAATTACCCGTCATAGCATCGAGGGATAAGTGAAAAGACCGAGGCTAAGGAAGCACGCCCCTTGACAGGGTTACCCTGAACAGGGTTACCCTGAACAGGGAGGTCTTCCAGCTCCCTGCCCCGAATGATGAAAAAAATGCCTCAGTGTCTTAGAGTGCGATTTCGTATAAATTTGATGAAGATTTTCGACCTTAATCCACTGAGCAAAACGGATCTACATTACCCCTCAGAAGGAGAATTTGTCTGGTGTCTTTGAATCCGAAAGATCAAAGATGCATACCTTTACATTACCTCATGAGAGAAAGGGAAGGACGCCGTGATGTAGGAATAAGAATATATATAGAGCTTAATGCTATGGGCTCAGTGTACGCTGAACTATGTACATTTCGTATATACAAGATGCAAGAGGAAATGCTTTGCGCATGCACAAGGAAAAGAAGGCTCTGGTTTCTCCATGAGGGAGAGTTGGCGGATTGTAGCAAGGGGGTAATTAATATAGCTCATAAATGTCCACACGCTAGTAGGTCTAACTAGTGGAAATTTACTGATGACGATTCTCAACAGCAAGCCAAAGAAAAGAGCTGTCTATATCAGATCAGGGAGTTGCTATTTAGATTGTCGTGATTCAACTTGCAAACCAGCTCACATCCGTCCTATCGTTCAGAAGGGGATCATATAGAGGTGGTGTCTTCTGACCTGAAGGATGGATGAAATTACCATGCGATACGCTACATAGTTTGATTTACGCTTTTCAGGGTGTCGCCTTCGACTTCTGATCACATGCCTGTTCATGGTTCACTTCTTCGGACCCTACATGCCCCCTCCCCATTAGACCGAAACCTCTTAGCCCTCTTGAGCAGTTTGACAGGTAACTCTTTCCTGTCCTCCGTCGTGATGATCGGATGTCGCCTGGATGGAAGGTCTGAGTGTGGATTGTAGTGACAGTCTTCGCTTCCTGCACATGGTTTTCCGACCTTACAACCAACCTACATATCCCTGAAAAATAGTTTTGACACAGTTATTCTCAGTATCTTTTCATATTTTATGCCAAATAATCGTAAGTTAATTTTTCACGACACTTTTGTAGGAGTTCAGGTCAATCAAGGTGGCAGAAAAGCAAAATGACCGACAGTGTTAAACTTACAATATAAGTGTAACAATGAAAATAATTCTTTAAAAAATACTTTTAACACGTTAAAACCTTACATCTGTCCATATCCTGTTATGCATATTCAAAACGTATTTATTTTTCTGGACATTTTTTCAGGATCTTGGTCGATGGAGATAGCGAAAAGAACAAAATGGCAGCCCACATAGAAGTCATAATATATTCAATCAATGAGAAAAATATTCACCGTGACGAAAAATATGATTGACACAGTTGTTCTTTATATCTGTCAATATTTTATGCCTAATAGTCAAACTTATTTTTCATAACGTTGTTGGAATTTAGGTCAACCAACATGGCGGAAAAAGTAAAATGGCCACCAATGTAAAAATTACAATATAACATAATCAGAAAAATAATCACTAATCGAAATATCTGTTCATATCCTGCTATAAATATTGAGAACGTATTTTTCTGAACTTTTTTTTCAGGATCCAGGTCAACCAAGGTAGCTAAAAAACAATATGGGCGCCAAGGTTAGGAGAAACTGTGAAAATCATATTTTTATGAACATTTCCTCATGATTTAAACAAATTAATATATGGGCGGCCATGTTGTTATTTCTGCCATCTTGGTTGAACTGAATCCTGAAAAAAAGTCCAGAAAAATATGTGTAATAGCCTATAAATATTTAAAACAGAATTTGGACAGATATTAGGTTTAACTGTGTCAAAAGTATTTTAAATGATTATTTTCCTTGTGAATAAACTTTCGTAATTATTACATGTTGCTTTTTGTACTATCTTGGTTGACCTGAATTCCAACAATGATTGCCCTATATAAGGGGATCAACTTTGTCTTTTTAAAACCTTGGATGACTGCAGCCCACAAGGCTTCCCCTTCCCTCAACCAGTGCCCCAATCAATGTATGAGAAGTAGCCCAGCTGCGTGGCCTGCTTGAAATATCTTGCTCCATCTTTAATATATCTCAACTTACACAGCTTTCATTTGTTTCCTCCTCTCAATGATTTGAATCTCATGACGGGCACCATAAAAGTACTGGACTACTTCCGTGAGGGACTGCAACACTTTTGCCAGAAATTTTAACGCATGTTTACCCGGAAGTAGCATATCTTTAGCATGAAATGTGAGCAAGTTTTCTGCCCGAGTGGGGGCTGCACCCCTCCCCCGAAAGTAGAGAAGAAAAAGAGGACTGGAATCGCGCTGCAAAAGACTTTCCAAAGTCTGTCCTGCTCCCTGTAAGCTACAAGCAGGGAGCTGCCGCTTCAAGGGTGTCAATTTTGTACCTGAGATGACTTTCCTCCTAGATCAAAAACGATAGAATTCTCCTACTCCTTACCGTTACACACATGGGCGTAGGAGCCCAAGGTGATTTAGGGGCTGTAACGTTATCAGCTACTCAAAAAATATAACCCAAATATTTCCGCGCGCTCTCACGCGAGTTCAACATGTTAAAGTACATATCACATAGGCATGCATCGTTTTTCACACCGTATGCCAGTTACATACATTTTGCCATGTTACTACCTTTCCATATTGATTATAATTTCGGGGATTTGTGTCATGGGGGAGGGGGCATGCATTACGTTGTGTGATCACCGGCCTGGGGAGGGGTCTAAGGGGAGGTGTGAAAAATTAGGTGTCCTTACATCTAATCTGGTGCCACATAGGCCTATGCTACCTTTGAAGTAAAATTTTTGTTAAAAAATTCATGAATTTCAGGCACAATAAAAAATCAGCTTCAGTGAGGGGGACATGGCCCAGTGGCCCACTAAATACACCACTGATAATCATAATACAAGTTGAACCATTAAAAAACACTGTTGAATTAATACTGAATATGTGGGTGGTGGTGCAATTCAAATCAGAACTTTATTTTAATTACCAAGGAAGTTTTTGAAACTATTGATTACCATTAGCTACATCATTGTACTATTTTTATTTCAATAGGTCCCCGAAAAATTCTCAGCATATTACCAGAATTTTCAAAAAATATATGGTTGAGGGCTGCAGCCCCCGCCCCCACGCTTATGATTACACATCCATACATTTTAAGTATGAAAAGTATCCTTTATTCCTTAACTTGAGATAAAATGCATTTACAAAGATGTCGTCGACTGACATCAGGATCTTTGACCTTCACCTAAAAAAAAAAAAAAAAAACACACACACACAAACAAAAACAAATTTCCCCATGTACTAAGTACGAAAAGTATTCAAGCTTTTTGTCTTGAAATAAGCCATTTTGCAAGCTTCCTTTGACCTCTGCCAAAACAAAAGGGTTCTGTTTAATATATGACATCCAGTTACCAGTTATCAATGTTTTCTAGCTTGAAGTGTGTTTACACGGATTACAGTGTTTGACCTCTAGTGACCACAGATGACGTTGAGTATCATAATTTTGAATACCTCATATACTCTGGATGAGAAATTGCGTTTTCAAGTAAACTTCTCACACTGCGGAGCGAACTTTGTTTGCTTATCACCTCCCTTCCCTCCTTTAAGGCTCCGGAACAAACACTGAACAAGGAATATGCCGTGCAGTGTGCTACAAAGGCAAGCTTGCCATTTACATAAAGAAATCCACACCAACAAACACACCCACATACACCCGGTAACAAGCCGCAGGTTCAATACGAACTTACGATCATCAAAATCAAACAATCGAAGACTTCCAGAGCACACTGACCTGCGATCAGTCAACACGCGATATAGAAAGTCATACCATGCATGGAGCTACCTCGAGGTAGCTCCATGGTGATACAATCATATGAAAAACTTCCCTTTTAATTATAACTATTTAGTGACAACAAAGTGCATTTGATAAGCGTGTGTTTATTATTTTATACATGTGTTTCCAAGCTTTGTGAGGTTTGCATGAACAATGACTCGAATAGGGCACCCTTTAGATACAACATACACTAGCGGGTTTAGGATTTCGAGAGGTTCAGGGTCTTCACCCTAACGACGGGGGGTGGGGGTGGGGGTGGGGGTTCGAATCTAGCCGAAATTAAGAGGTAGAACGCTACCAAAAGGTCATTTTAGCTGCGGGAGGGGGCAAAGATGGATCTGCCACTGTCGTAGGCCTACATGGCAGGAGCGCGTCCAATGTTTAGGCCATGAAGAACTTTATGCCTATCACTTTTGGCCGGGTCAGTAACTATTGTCTTTTAAAACTAAAAAACAGCCATTTATTGAAGATTGTGTCAAGTCCGTATATCGTATTGAAGTTGTTTGTATATTCTAACCCTCTATTATAACTGTTATGAGAATGATTTTTCCTATGTAAGCTTAGGCGTATTTGTGAGTACCCCGAGAGTTATCACTATAGTGGTGTTCTGCTGCTTATCCGTGAAGGAAATCCTCAAATGTTCTGTTTTGTGTTTTCTCAGATTTGAACGTCTTTCCTGTCTTACGAGGTCCAGGACGAAACCAGGACGTAAAGATAAACAGTTATTAGTCACACGGAAGATCAACATAAAGAATATAGTGTCTGTCAAATGTAATATAACCTACATTACGGTATTATAACATGTAAGGATGTTTAAATGTTTGAGAGAATTTTGGGGTGCCTAAGATTAAAAGGGAAATGTGGTCTCTTTTAGTCTGTTATATCAATACCGATAACGATACCGGTCGTCTAGTTGCTTAAAATTGTCTTAACCTTCCCGGAAGAATTCGTCACTTCCTTGCACTTTATTAAGTAGAAAGGATTTCACGACGGGAATCCATACTAGTAAGATGATTTCAACGAGTACGTCAAGACCTTCGACGGCGTACTCGTTCAAATCATCTTACTTTCTTGCACTTTGGTTCGATGACAAGGTTTGAATTCCCTTCATGCAATCATGTTGTGCATTTAGGTATGTTTAGTTTAGCAGAAGCACCCCCGGCCAACCCCCTCCCAGTTTGGCCAAAACCCATTTCTCGGGCAGAGTTTTGCAAAAACTAGGGCAATTTTCACGCCTGGAAAAAGAGGTATAGATCAAACAAAATAATATGCCTCAGCCCGGTAGAAAATATAAGAAAACCCGGAGGCCTATACGGCAACGCACAATGTTAAGTTTTAGTGACTTAAGTATCTATTAGAACCAACGGCGGATCCAGAGGGGAGGGGCGACCCCCCCCTTAGGTTGGCCAAGAAAAATTTGAAAAGTACACAAAAAATAAATAAAATAAAATAAAAACATATAACTCACACATTTTAAGGTACATTTCCGGTATATGGGATATAGTAAGGCATGTATATCTCAGTTCAATACAAACTGAATAATCTCTAGCGTACTGACTGTAAGAACTGGACGCTCTTTTAAATGTCTAAATTCTTAATTTACAAAATACCTTACATACCCTCAATTAAAATTCCAGTCGCCGCAGATAGGCCTAGGTGGCTGACTTGAGGCGAAATAAGGGTATTTAAGGATACTATGCCCCAAAGATGTCCTCGCTCTAGCAAAATTTCATGGTGAATTACATGTCTGGCATTAACTTGAGAAGATGTTAAGGTTGAGGACAGACCGTCGTGTGCCATTGATGTAGGCGCGATTCTACTGGGGAAAGGGGGTTTTAGCCTGCAATTCCCCCCCCCCCCATGTGCAGAAATATTATAGTAATGGTGAAGACATAGCTAGATATGCTCAATATGTATTCCTCGTGGCTCTTTATCAGGCCCGTAGACAAGAAGTTCTGTAACAATTCTTTCTATAACTACAAAAATTTTCGCGCGCTACGCGCGCTTTCATGTCCAGTTTCATCAAGCGGTAATATCCTGCATTTCACTCGATATATTCGACGTTAAAGTTTCCACGAATACTATTCTTACATGCAGTTGCGATTCCATAAAAAAACACAAAAATGCATCACTGCAAATTTCTAACCTCTTTTTCCTATCATTTGGAAGATTCTTCTTCAGCCTCATCACCGTGGCAAACATATTTTGTGATGACAATATATTTTACAGTTTAGTCTGGGAGGATTAGTTAATGGGTAAGATAAAGAACGTAATCCCCGACGACGACCATGCAGGCCCTCATTACATTTCTTGGCTTGCTCTAACAGTAAGTAGGGCAGATTCTTCAATAAGAACCCAAACTTTTTCACCTTTTATTAACAAAAGCAAAAATATGAAACCTTTTCAATTTCACCCAAACTTTTTCGGCGCTCTACGCGCCCCTTATACTTCGAGTATGGCATCCTTTTGGCAAACCAATGCATCTGTTAGGGCTTAGAGTAACTGGCCCCAGTCAGGGCGCTTGGCCCCCCATAAAGGCAAATCCAAGGACCACGCTTGACTGAGCCTGCAAACTGCCATCATTCGGTGACATCCCTCCCTACACATATGATCTTCTTTGGTGGCAACCTTTGCGGCACCTATCACCCCTATGTCAGAATTCATGGCCACGGGCTTCCTCTTTATGTGGTCTCACCAGGGTCAATGACAACATAGCCCCCAAATATGTCCATATAACCGCACCTGTATGCATTTTTGCCTGTGATGAAAACCCGTACCCGTTACTGAAACGCTCAGCTTAGGCAGTTAGGAGTTCTCAACTCACCCAGTAAAAGTGGCAGCAGGAGAAAGTTTTTCTGTATTAAAAAGGTTGAAGACATGGCTAAGGAGTAGGATGAGTGGAGAACGCTTAAACGGGCTATGCTGATACATGTGAAAAGAGGTGTTGCAATTTGTGATCTGTAAGAGTCATAGTTCGATACGCCAAATGTGGGAATCGTTGCCTAGGACTTTTATTGTGACTTTACGTTCTTGATCCAGAGTCACACAGGTGGCTGGAAAACACTCCCTGAGCCAGGGAAACGTGCCAGCTTTACCGTACGGCTTAAGTAGCTTGTGCCCCCCCCCCTAAGGGTCGTCAGTTGTTTTTTATTTCATTGTACCAAGCTATAGTTTTCAAAAGAGGTAACTGGGCCATGGCGAATTGTTCTTTTCTGCAGCAAACTAACAATCAGAAAAGCATGGGACAGACGTGATCACATTTTGACAATCTCCAATAATGTTAAAGAGAAGGGTCTTCCATCCAAGAGAATACTGACAAAATCATAAGTTCCTGGGAAGGGCGACTTCCGGCGACGGGGGGGGGGGAGTATTTCTGTCGAAAAATTTTCGGGTACGCTCCGCTCGGCTTAGAAAGTCTTCCCACAAGTTTCAGCCCCATCTAGTCCAAAATCCTGGGCGGGCCACTGCGTGCAGTTTTGAGTATGGAAGAAACAAAAGTAAAGAAAAGGTGGCGACGTAAGATCTTGTTCCAGACTTTGGCGAAAAAGAAAAAGGGTGATTATTTCTTGTTCAAAGCAGGGACAGATAATTAATCATGTACCTACATCATTAACCCACTTGGTAAAAACAAATTTTGAAATATTTTTATAACGAAGATCTCTTTAGCGGAGGGAAATGAATAGCAAAATTATAATTACAAATAGATTTGTACATGTTTTATTGTAATTTCCCTTAGATGTTTGAAACAGATAAGTTTTACTTTTCATTTTGCACAACAGTGGCATTTTCATATGATTCTGTTAATAACTTTCGTATAAATTCGAGTAACATTCTTCACTTCAGTTGGGTTGTCAATATTCGTAAACTTCTACCACTGACTGGAAAGTACCTTTTACTGAATCCGGATCCGGAATCCGGGAAATTTAAACTAATTTTCTGTGTTCAAATTGTCTCCCATTGCGAGAGCTTCCGGGAGCTTCGCCCCCTGGACCCCCGCCGGGGCTCCGCCCCTGGACCCCGCCAGGGTCCCTAACGCGGTCTCCTGGACCCCATCGGAAATACTCGCGCTTCGCGCTCGTGGTGCACCTTAGGTGCATTGCATCCGCCCCCACTTACAGTTATTCCTGGATCCGCCCTTGATTAAGACAGGTAGGATAAAATTGCAAGCCTGTATCAATTTTTTCGATTCTGCTCTCTGGAGCGTCTTCTTTTGTCTGCAGGACATATAGTCAAATGACGAGATTAACAACCTATCAAATTCTTGGATATCAATCATGTGACTCTTTTTTTGAAAACAATGTTCTGAATCATTTTCGTAGCTTTGACATCTGAAGACCATTCATGATTCTTACGTGCCAAGTTGCCACGTAACTATACCGTATTTCGTTAACCTTAACGTTGATTACAAAAGCAAAATTTTCAATTAGAAAAGCTTTCTTGCTTTACAAATCCGCAATGCAAAAAAGTAAGGGCCCACGGAACCGCAAAGTAAGTTTCCCACCAGACAGACAATAGAGCACCTTACCCTTAGTCTTCAGTTATTTCCCATAGGCCGATGGAAGGGATGTATAGACCCATCTACATGTAGACTGCCAGGCACCAGTACCTGGCAGCTGTGCCGAAAAAAAGCATCGAGTCCTGATTCAGACAATAGGGGCCTAAGCACCACTTTGCAGAATAAGTGATTTAGTCCCTAGAAAATGTTCACGCGGTTTCTACCGGATCATGATTGATCCGAGAGCCTATGAACATAAGAAGCACACCTCAGCTACCAAGATAGCCCCACCCCAAATGTTTGTTTCATGTACCGGTATGTAACTATATAGCCTATGAATACCAAACTAAACGTGTTGATACGGTAAAAATGAACTTGCTAATGTGCTTCGCATATAAGCCTGCGAAGCGGTCGGAAGTTTTCGTTTGGTTTGTCGATACGAAAACCGAGGAGCGGTAGCCCCGTGTGGCGAATGCTAAAGAGTGTCGCTACGCAGGCTAAACTGGTGTACGTAAGATACAAATCGGCTTGTGCTAGACCAAATAATAGCCTAGGTTTGTCAACCGTCAGATTGAATATAAACGGTTAATCTTGCCAAAAAGGGAGACCCCACCGGACTGTGGCCCTTGAACCCAACATGATGGACCGCACTGGACCCCACGGCGTTAAGTGGTTGCAATGTGCAGGCGATAGGGGTCGATTGATATGGAAAACATCTGCCCCCCCCCCCCTCACATATTGAAATTTCCGCATAATGTCGTACCTTTCTCTCTGTCATTATCAGATTCTCAGGCTGACATTAATGCGTCAAGATTTCGTACTACCCGGGGTGGTTATTTTATGATGTACGTTCCAGGCTATACTGGTTCACTTTAAATCCCACTAATTTGGGAGAGACTTTATAGTCAGCTGAGTAGGCTACACAAGTTTTAATATGCACAGTTGTGGAATACTTGGTCTGTTGAAGACCTCTTCGTCATGTTTTTGCGTGTAGTAACGTTTGCTCAATATCAGACGATTTCAGCTGATTTACATAAATGCACAGCGTTTGCAAAAGTGCATCGACATTGACGATCGAGGGAAAAACAACGCCGTGCTGTCACAAAGTTAAATTCCTAAACATGACCTTCAAAAAGTACAGGCTCGAATCGAACGCTATGGAGGCAATGGCTCAACTCCACAGGAGGCCATCTTTCAAGTTTTTAATTACGGAATACTACAGCCTACTCTTTTCAAAGCTTGTGGCTTTGTCCTACTACTATTGCTCCAAAAAGTGTCCTGGCTGCCTGGGTTAACGTGGTTATTGGGGTTGTCCTTGGAGGTAAAATGTAGTAACCTAAATGTATTTGTTGCTATTGCTGTAGACTGTGGAGCGGACGAACTTTTGGGGCGGTAACTACAGAGCCACCACGCACGCTATCGTTGCCTACATAAGTAATACTTCCCTTCGCGCGCATGTTTGGTTACCTGGAATTTTTGGCTGGGCATTTTGTGGTTATTTACTGTTTTATTTTGTAGTTGGACTAGAACATTGACGCTGTTTAGGGTGCATATCTTGACAACGTGAGGGTCTCGAAAATACAGCTCGAAAACACAAAGCCTAGACTTCAGACCTCGAGAACAAAGACCTCGAAAACACAGACCTCGAAAAATACAGACCTCGAAAACACACACCTCGAAAATTTTCCTCCTCACCCCTTTGAAGAGAAACCTTCAAGTATAGTTAGGAGACAAGGAGTTAGTGGCTCTATTTCGCGCATGTACTATTAGTACAATAGTTGATGCTACTTCTGAGCCACCTAACCAGGAACCAGGTATTCCCCTGCTATGCAGCTAGCCTCATTTTGTTCCCACGAGGTTATGGGCAAATTTGATTTTCAAAATTTTTCAAATTTGTTTCAAAATCATGGGTAGGATTATTTTAGGGTTGGGTTTACGTGGACAGGGGTTATTTGGCCTGTTCTTTCATAATCCGGTGTCAGAATTACAAGAAAAGGGTCGAAAAGCTGTCATTTTGGAATTAGGGGTGCGGCCTATTCCCAAGAAGCTGATTGGTCCATTGGAATGATTTGCCCATAACCTCGTGCGAAAAAAAATTGCGCATGCAGCTATCACATAGGCTGTTATGCAGGTTTCTTTTCGGTTATGATGAGTGTGTGCAGGACTGATAGTGTAGTATGCCTTATATCGTTGGAAAGGCGAAAATGTTACACGATATAAGGTAGATGAGGGGGTAGGTCTCACCACAGGCAGTGGAATCTGGTATAGCCTTAGCCTGAAGGGGCTAGCAGCAGTTCACATAATCTTAAAAATCTCAACAAACATGATACCTTTGAGATGACATCGTCTTTCAAACAACTGCAAATAACATTTGAAACGCGAAAAAAAGAGCAAACTGGCAAGTTGAGTGGAAGTACCATTGAGCCGAATAAGAACGCTCCCGGCGCGTCGAAAAATGATATTCAGCCCAAGGCAAAAATTGTCTGTTTGCAGGAATTACGTATGTGAACTCAAACAGTCATAGGGAAGTAACGACGAAATAAGGTGATTGAGGCACAAAGAACATGTCGAAATATATATTTACAAGATCAAATGAGGGGAATTCTATTCCGTTACTAGTGACTAACAAGTGTTGCGATGATCTGGACTCAAGCTTCTGTAAAGAAGTAAAGGAAGAAACAAAGATAACTTATCGGATTTTTATGTTATATGTGTTTGAGTAAGCGGTTTAAGTGGTGAGTCTTTCAAACCGCGGACGGTACGGTAACATACGAATCCCTTTATGTGCACCCCTGATTACGAGAGCCTCCTGATTCTTCCGCAGGCACAAAAGGCAGTGCCGGATTAACCCCATGGCAGAACCGGCAATGCCGGGGGCCCCGCGCTTTTGCCCCCCCCCCCCGGGAATTGAGTCCCACATTATTTTGATTTACTGGTTGTCGGGCTTACTTTTTCATGTTTGTGCACTTTTGCCATGCCTTTACACTATCTGGCATATAATGTATAATAACTGTCATGTATCACTGTATAATGTGTAAAAGCAACTATTAGTTATTAGCGGTTAAAAGCTAAAATTTAATCTGTTGAGTGTTAGTAATTTTGTGTAAGCGGGTGGGCGAGGGGGAAGGAGGTTGAACTTGTAAAAGGGGCCCCGCTATAGAAAGTGCCGGGGCCCCACACAACGCTAATCCGGCCCTGACGAAAACGTTTATGAAATCTGCTTTAGTCAGGTGCTTAAAGGCAGTAGGCAGTCACCCCAATCAGAGTGAGTGTATCCTGTCACTCTAGTTCATGATTGGCCTATTTTGATCATGTGACAATATTTTTGTTGGTGAATTGTAAAATCCAGGGAGAATTTCTCCTTGCTTTACCTATTGTTTGTAATAATTATGTTCGAAACATCTTCAGAGGTGCTTGTAATGCAATAAGAGGAGATTTGCAAGAGTTTGCTGATTTTTCAAAGAAAATTTTGGGGCGACTGCCTATTGCCTTTAATATTAGCTTGGTATTGTAAATCACGGGCTATCGTTTGACAACTGTGGTGGTGGCGGTATGTACTATATTGAAGACTCGTTTATACGTAAAACTGAATATTGAAGAAAACAGTTCACGAAAGTACTCCAAATTAGTATACTAATAAAGTACTATAGCGAAGGTAGAATGGAGTCGAATGCGGAAGAAAGGTAAAAGTAATTGATATACGATACATAAAACTGTAAATCAGTTTTCTTCTCTTAGACCAAGAATTAAATTAGCCAGACTATTTCAAAAATAGGTTGGGTTTTTTTGACGGAAGCTAAACCCCTTGTGGAAATGGCAGGGACAAACCTTTTGAAAGAATAAGCTTGGCTTCCCATGGAGCACTGACTGACTGAGGATGTTCGAAGTTGTGTTAGTTTCTACTGCTGATGAGTATTGTCGGGCTGTATCAAGCGTACTTAGAAACAAGGTCCCCATTAAAGATTACTTGCGAATAACAATCAAGATTTAATAGGAGGGGCAATTGCGCTGGGGGAGGAGGGGGAACCTCGCGATATAGGGCTGCATTCTGTTATCACGACTTGCTCATTTTAGAACCTACACTTAAAAAGTTAGCAAGACCTTAGTTTGGCAATCTCCTTAAAGGGAAAGGGAAGCCTGATCAACCTGTTACCCTCAAATTGATCTCCCCTTGATGTTAAACAGAGTTATCTCAGAGGTTATATTGGGGAGGGGTCCAAAAGTATCTACGATGCAACATAATTTCTAAAGCTGACGCTGGGAAGGGGTAAGAGAGAACTAGGGACTCATCTTGACGACAACAACAGAGGAACGAAAAAAATCACGTTTTATACAATGCATACAACACCATACGAATACAGCAGATGTAATTTCTGTCATTACCGTACTATTTCCCTTACTGCGCCACTGAATGCCGGTTTTAAAGTTTGACATACCTTCAAAAGTGGTTTATTAAGGGGATTCTAAGCCAGACCATTAAAATGGGCACGGCTTAGGTCTCAGATTTTTTTTCACGTTTTTCAGTCAAAACATCATTGGGAACTTTTTAGTACCCGCTTCGGATTTTTAGCTCGCGTCAACATAAAGGGGACAACTAACACAAGAACTTAACTCTTTTGTGGCAGTTCCTGGGTCATTGTGGTAATGCTTTTCTTGAATAGTTATACAGAAACCACTGAAGACATGATCTCACCTGCTGCTCTCGCATCCTCTTTGAAAACATTTCTGGCTAGAACATTATTAGTTTTGTGTGACCCTTATCATGCTCCGTGAATAAGGATACACCGAATCCAAATGTTCAGACTCGGCTAGAACCGGATTTTGACGAATGTGCATAGACAGGGAGGTGTATATAACACCTCCTTGTACTGGTACCAATACGGCAGACTTTATCTGCAAGGAGAATTGTTTTTTTTAATTGTACATTGAGAGAAACATTAATGACATTTCAAACAATGGGGCGGGGTAGAGGAGATAGTGGTTGACCACAGTGGGTCAGTGAGCTGGTGTTATTTTGTAGTTTCTGGAATCATGAAGAGCATTAACTGAAAGAGTGGAATTACTCATAATAATACGTTGGATCTTTTCAACAGCGTAAATCCATTTGATGTTAATGAGAGTACATTTCAACAGAAACATACAGACTCAGTTGCGTAGCTAGAGGGGGCAGAGGTGGTCGCACCCCCCCCCCCCCACAAAGACTCCGAAGGCCTCTGTCGGGAATTTCTAGTCTCTGTCGGATATTTTTACCACCTTAATTAAAAATTCCTTCAACGGAAATTCGTAGCTAAAAATTATATTCTTAGGGGTTTACTTACAACACTTTTTATGTTTTTATGTCTTATGTTTTTAGGCACAATTGCTAATCGAAATGGTTACTGACAAGGCTTGGAAGTGTCATTTAAGGCAATCTCGGAGATATTTTAATCTAATTACGGTATTCCGCGCGCTACACGCCAGATGATGGTGGCGCTACTCTTAGATAGTACATCATTCAAGATAATGATCTGTCGGAAATTTTTTGCTTTTGCCCCCCGCCCCCATAAAAAATATCTAGCTACGCCACTGATACAGATATAACGCCAGGTGGAGGCCACCCGTCGGGAAAGGCTGCCCCACCCCTCGCGTCGAGGAAATTTTCCAATTTCATCGAGGAGCCTTGAATTGTACGATAAGGTATGTGATCCCCGAAAGTGAACGGTTTCCCGGGACGGTTTACATGATTTTGCTCTCAAGGAAGGCAGACTCTCTATCAAAACCCCCAAATTTTTAAAAGTTTTAATTAAAACCTGAAATCTTTCAAATTTTTTTCTCAACAAAAACCCAAGTTTCTCAAATTTTGTTCAAAAAAGCCCAAATTTTTCGGCCCGCAAAGCACGCCAAAAATCTCTTATTTCGCTGTCCCTACGGCAACACCTCACTTGTATCGGGGCTGCGGTTGCTCCCCCTTCCCCGTCGGGCAAATCCTAGCGCTGGCCCTGGAAACATGTTTCGAATTGTTGTTCTCAGTGATACCTGTTCGTATTGTAAAAGACTAATTTACAACAAGCATTATCAATTTATGCATTACGATAATTGCTTATGTGGGATAAGTGTAAATTAGGTATGCCTTTTGGAACTGTGTTCATTGTCAGCCCCGATAAATTTCGGATATTAACATAGAAGTTATTGTTTACAATATGGAAGTCTGACCGTCAGTGACATGAACGAACTTACATGTGACGTGAAGCGAACGAGCAATACTTAAACTACAAAATACCTCATTGGACAATCTTTTACTATAAAAATATATTGCTAAATCAAATGGAACATGTTAAATAAATTTGTAAAGCTACTACTATTTGTAATGAGATAATTCCAGCCAAAATGTGAAACAAATCAGGCCTGATTTTTCCAAGGATCCGACCGGGCATTTTCTGCCATCCGAGCGCGTAGGTCCGACCGGACCAGATAACATCCAATGCATCGCTAATCAACAACCCTGGCCATTGGATGTCGGATTCTAACACCAGCAACAAAAACACCGACTCTAATCTCTTTTCGACTTTCGGTTGTGGAAATTCGATTGTTTAAAGGGCAAGAGCAGTCGCCCCAAACTTATTTTGAAGCAACAGCTAAATCTCACAATTGTCTTCTTATTTCTCTTCAAAGTATCTTTCATAATATTTTAGGACTTTAATATTGCATATTCAAGGTAAACCAATCAGTTACTTCTAGGAAATTTCACGTTTGAGGAGAAAAAATATTGTCACATGACTCTCAAGAGCCAATCATGGAAAGGGACAGTCTACTACACTACTTCAAGTTGGGGTGACTGCATTTTCCCTTTAATTGATACTATACTGTTGTAATGCCGTTCAAATAGTGGACAGTTACTTTTCATCACAGCTATTGTATAAAAGTCACTGGCGTACTGGTAGGGGGTGGCAGTGGCGTAGCTAGGATTTTTTGTTTGGGAGGGCTCGGGGAGCTGGAGATTTTTGTGAGGGAGCTCCCGTATACTATCTAAGCGGAGCGCCACCATAGGTTGGCGCCGAGCGTACCAAGAAAATTTGAGATTTTAATTCATTCCAGAAAATTTTTGAAAAATTATGTGTTCTTACATGCAATCTGGTGCCACATATACAACATTTAAAATTTGTGTTAAAACATTTACGTATAATTAGAAACTAAAAAAAAACGACATCAGTAAGGGGGGGGGGGCTGGCCCAGTGGACTCCTCCTGTGTACGCCACTGCGTTTACTAAGTGGAGCACCACCATAAGTTGGCGAGGAGCGTTCCAAGAAAATTTGAGATTTTAATACATCCCCGATCGTCGGAAATGGCACTTGCAAGGCTTGATAGCAGCCATCAAGATGTGCAATTCTGGTGGAAAAATGTAAACTTTGATTTTATTTTATTCTCAGATACATTGAGTTTGTCACAATCAATCCGAATCTATTCAGAATTTCAAAGTGGGTGAATTTTTTTTTTTGCCCAAATCGCCAGTGGGCTCTTGGGGGAGCGCGGCGAATTTGTGTGTGTGTGGGGGGGGGGGGGGCTCGCCCCAAGCCCCCCGTAGCTACGCTACTGGGGGTGGAGCTTACATTTACAAAGTTATTCAAAAGATAGTGTTAACCCCCCCCCCCCCCTCTTAACGTAAGCCGCATAATTATATCCAAATCTCTGTCAAAATTCAAATTCTTCGGCCTACTACTCTTATGATGTTATAGTGACTGTATTAAACTGTGAAAACGTTGGAAGAGTAAAGATATCCTACTATGGCTAGTAATGCTTCGACTAGCCTGAGTAGCCGATCAAATTGGCTTCCGCCACAAGGGGCTGATCTTTTCATAGCTCAACGAGAAATCTCAGCAGGTTATGCTTCGACTTCCATCTAAAGCGAGCAAAAAGTCGTATCAATTTCGGCAGAAATTCGTCATGCTCAAACCTTGAGCCAAATGTATCACCTTCAGTTGTTTGTCTGTAATAATTAAGCCATATTACCTTGAAGATCGTTTGACATATTGTTTTGCAGATGCAGAAATAGCAAGCTGCATTAAGTCTGTGATTATGACATAAATAGGTGACTTTCAATGTTGCAGGCGTTACTTGCCGTGTAGATGCATCGTGCAGAAAGAGTGCAATTTATCATAGGTTTAACATTTGACTCGGTGTCAAGGTGAAGTTGCACTTCACAAGAGCTGAAGTCTTATCTACATCTTCCGTTACGCACAGAGAGGCAGAGTCAAAAAGCTAAGAAAAGCCCCTATCAAATGTCACAGCAGAGAAAAAGGCGACGATTCACTCAGTTGAAACGATTCATTTAAGGAAAAGTTTGACATAATAACATGGGAAGAGATAGCGTACAAGCAGTATCCAAAGAAGTGCACTAAAAATCCAAGGGTTCGTTGAATTATCACATCCATGGAAAAACCCCATCGTTACATTTTGAAATATACAACAGGAATAAGGGGAAAGTGGAGTGGGTGGACACAACCCCACTCCGTCTCCTACTCTGGAAATAACTTAGAAAAAGGGATTGGTACATGCAATGACTTCAATTCTAACTGCTGCCGACAAATTTTGCTACAGGTAAGGACATAAAAAAATGATTATATGATCACACAGAGCGACTCTTAGATTTTCACTTAATGATCGTTTAATCTCATAAAAGTTTTACCCCCGAAAAAAGTTTGCAACGTCTCCAGAATGAATAACTAGAGGGTTTAGTTTCATTTTCCTTTTTAAGTAACGTTTCTTTTCTTTTCTTTTAGTTTATTTTTTTATTTGATTTGATTTGATTTGATTTTTATTTTTCTTAGACAGGGACTCTTTTCAAATGTTTTGGAAAATTGCCTCCAAGCAGGGTGCTTTTTCGGGGTTCCCATGGGCCAGCTTTATTGGTTTTCAGTGTTGGCAATAATTCAGGATGGGAGAATTGTACACTTATAGCCCACGTGACATATGGTATTTTTTCGCACTTCTTAATGTCTTTCTTGGGGCCGTATTGGCTGTCGCGGGATTGGATCGCCATTTCATTTTGTGCGCTGATGAAGAGAGTAACTATAGGAGCCCTTTAGAACACACAGATTTTGATTGCAAGTCACAGACACTTCATTTTTTGGGGTAAAATTCATGACGTGATTTTTCGTCGACCAGGATAAATTTTCAGCGCAAACACCTTCCGCCCCTTGTGGTATGTCTTATCATATGCCTTGTTGTGACGGCGCCCTTGTTTCTGAAGACCCCAATGATTAAATACTTCATAATTATGATCTCACACTTTGGGCACGCAGATAAGTAATACCAGGTCTACACAAATAGCAACGATTTTGGTGCGCTGTGGTGATATTGGAATATGTGGCAATATTTTAAATCCTTTAATTAGTGTTTGATGAGTTTCACCGGTCACCCGCACATCTATACGACAAGGACAAAGGTGGGACTCGAGGTGTCCCCAACTTGGTGCCCTTCCATTCGGGAAAAATTTGCCTCTTGTCCTCTTTGAAATTTTGAGAAAATCCGACGGGGGATATGGGATATAAATATAAGAATCTCATTGGTCGCATCAAGATTTTTGTTTGAAGAGTTTTGTTTGAACATTAACCTTTTGTCCAGTAGCCCATGCGGGAAGAAGCTAACGGCTGGGACGAATTAAGGGCTTTGAGAAGGAAGGGGGAGGAGCTCAGTCGTGAAAGCGCAGCCCACACATACGAGCTCTGAAAGTGCGCCTACGACCTGTCCTAGGCTTCTGGAAATTTTGGGAAAAGAAACCCCAACCTATCCGATTTCACGGATTCCGAGGGCATTAGTCAATCAGGAAATTCTCAGTATTCTCACCAGCAAAAAGGTCGCAAATGAAAACTAAATCAAAATTTAATGAACTAAAGTCAAAATCATGTCGTACATTAGTAATGGGGTGCGCGCGAAACGTCCAGAAGAATTTGATCGCTTCTCGGCCTTTTGACTAAGATCATGTGTAGTATAACTGTTCTTTTCAGCCAGACTAGAACGGGATCACGCATGACAGACCCATGATGTAGAGGTCTGAAGGTCAAGAGGTTGGTCCCCTTGGGGACGTAGCTCCTTTGGGGAGGAAAACTCCTTCGGGAGTAACGTTTGATTTCCGTCTTGGCTCTTCGCCAGAGAGTCGAGGGGACTTTAGAAAAGGTAATTTGATCCCTTTTATAAAAGTTTTTAAGTAAAATGCACTATTTTTACACCTCGTTGAGGGTGTGGCAAACTCGGAAAGGGCACCGGCCCCGTGACCCTCCTCCTCTCAGACTTAGTGACGCCTCTAGCGCTAACTCATTGTCACAGTGTCGGAAATCAGAGTATAGACTTCATTTCAAGTGTACCTAAAGTCTAAAATTTCAAAAATATGTGTCTCAAAACTTGAAAAATGAAGCCAGGTTGTCCAACTCCCATCTTAACAGGACATTCCTGAGATGAAATACAAAATGTTGAAGTTTATTCACTCCATAAATTGCGCACTAATTTGTGATGTCATTCTTGTACTGCTCCAGGGGCGTAGCGAAGGTGTTATCTTTTGGGCGTGTAGAGATTATGTTTTGCCGACATATCTGGTAATGCGAAGCGCGAAAACGAGCTTTAGCGGGTGGGATCCAGGGGCCCGCCTTAGGGCACCTGGTGAGGTCCAGGGGCAAAGCCCCGCTGGGGGCGCAGCGGGCCCAGCGGGCGAAGCCCCCGGAAGCTCTGAGGTTTAAGCATATCTCTGGGTGAAAAATTAAGTCTCAGGATGGATATATTTGGGTTCATAATGCATCATCAAATGCAAAGATTCCCAATAATTTCATGTATTAGGCTATTCCTCTCGTCAGGCCGCTATAGTTTTAAGCGGTTGGGATCCAGAGGCCCGCCAGAGTTTTAGCTAGGACGTTTTCTCAATGCGACATTTACTGATCTCTGGCCTGGGGGAGGGGTCTAAGGGGAGGGATGCCCCCTTCCCTTTGGAAATTTTTGGAATTTGACAGGTGCCTAGATCGCAAATGGTGCAATATTTGAGTGGATTTCTGCCATAATGAGGAATCTCAAAATTTACACCCTGGTAGAATTTGCTTGTCAGATTTTTTGTGCGATATTCTTCGCCGTTTATGCGACATTGTCGCACAAATAGGGGCTGGCTAAAACACTGGGCCCGCCTTAGGGACCCTGGTGGTGGTCCAGGGGGCTTAGCCCCCGGAAACTGAGGTTTTAGCATAATCTCTGGGTAAAAAATTAAGTCTCATGCAGGATGGGTATATTTTGGTTCATAACACATTATCCAATGCAAAGATTCCGGATAATTTTATTAATGCGTAAGGCTATTCCTCCCGTCATGCCACTATGCTTCAGGATCTGAACCTGTCGTTCAGAATTGGAATACTATGCGTTCAGCATTTGAATACTAGATGCGTCAGGCGTTCAAATACGGTAAGTGTTCAAATCGGCGTCCGCGGCGTTCAAAAAGGGAAAAAAGTGTTCAGAATCTTAACACAAGCGTTTAAAATATGCTTTGAAGGCCAGGATGGGTTCTGTATGTTTCATTTTGGTGTTCAAAAGTTAAAAGCCTGAGATTGAAGTGAAGGGAAGACACGCGCGCGCACGCATTTTTTCCCCAGGATGTTTGTGGGAAAACCGGATCATCAGGAGTTTGCAAAATGTGTTTGAAGTCAAGGTTAGGGTTTAGGAAACGGGCTAAGGATACCCTCTCCATGGGTAATCGGGTGATGCTCCCCATGGTGATGATAACAGTGAGGGATAATGTGCAGAAAGTGGTTTTTCAAGAAATAGTGCGCCAATAGAGGGATTTCAGTCACGTGACTTTAACCAACTAGACGCAATTTTGAAGGGCAAGATCGCGCGTCTTTTTTGTTTTGACGGGCACGCGTCCACTGTGTCACAGCAGTATCTATGGTTATGCCGTGTGCGTGTGCTGTAAATACGCTTACTGCGTGTGTGTTTTGCCCTTCAGTGCCTGGGAATCCATTGCGCGTGACGTCACATGAAATCCCTCTGTACGGAAGCCTTTAATTCCCCTTCTTCCCCCGAGTTGCCGGCGGACAATAAGGTATGCAAGAAAACAATTTTCAAAGTCAAAAAAGGATATTAATTTCAAAAGAAAACAAAGCAGGTAATGTGAGTTGTACAAGAAGGCTTCCACAAATTATTGCGCAATCGACTTATTCGAATAAAGGCAATAAATTTCAACATTTTATATTTCAGCAATGGAATAAGCCGTGAAAATGGGAGTTGGATGAAGTAGCCTGAGATTCATCTTCCAACCTCTAAAACATATATTCTAGTAATTTTAGACTTTAGGTACTCTTCAAGACTGTAAATCCTTATGACTTATATTGCAGACCAGATGGTCGTCGTGTGATGAAGTATCTTCATACGTAGAACTGTAAGATCCGTAGAACTGTAAGATGTATAAGATCCATGTCGACTCTATTTTGATTGTCAATGTCAAGGTCGAAGAAACGACGTTGCTCAAGCGGAAGAGAAACGATGGGATTGAAGACAGTTTTGTGGATCTTTCTGTGATGAAATGAGTGTTTATGTAATGCATGGTCCAATTGTTGCATTTTTCTGGCACAACCGACAGAGATCTTGAAATCAGATAGACCAGCGCGGAAACGACTTTGCCATCTTAGTAAAGCTGCTGTTAGTCTAAATTTAAAGGGAACTGTTGCGTTTAAATTGCAACAACATGGCACAGAAGAGAACTTTTATCATTATTAAACCATTCAGCCTCACCAATTAATTCTGGCAGTAACTTTTCTTCCCAACATATTAGAGCGAGACTGAGCTTCGAATGTTGCATCATTTGAAAATTTGGATAAAATGTGTGGCTACACAAATTATTCTTCCTTTTAATTGCGAGAACCTTGTTTCTTGAAAATATCCCCGTCATGGACACCTTCTTATGTAGGTTTCTCTTCCTAACATAGGAACCCTCTTCCTCCTACAGGACAGATCGAATACACCTGCATATACGCAGACTAAAGGTAAAATAGCCTGTTATTACCTTAAATTGTAAACTAAAGTCAATGAGCTTGAAAAGTAACTTTTTAATTTAAATCAAAGCTAAATTTGTTTCTAAAGCATGAAACTTAAAAATAAAGAATGTTTAGATGCAACTCACAAGATCTACAATTTCTCATTTCTCTCCATCTGGGGCATTTTAAGCGAACATTTAATTGCAAGGCCTACGCTACGGCTACGCGCCAACCGATGGTGGCTCCTAGTGACGTAGACTACTAAGAGGGAGCAGCCCGCCCCGCTACCAGCCTTGTAGGGTGCCATGCCATGGCCGAAAAATTCAGTTCAAATCATGTAATCATGTAATCATTTCAAAGCTTCACCAAAGATAACACCAGTTTGGATCTAGGGCTTCTAAGAACAACAAAAATTTCGTAAAGAGTAGAGGGTCATACCTCTCCTTAGGCAACATCCCCTTCCATAATACCCTACCAAAACAGAAAAAAAAAATTCGCTAAAAGATGAGGTCTCACATAGACAGAAAAATTCTCACAGAGTTAGTGTCTCGCCCCCTTCTCATAGACAGCAGCTCTTGCCTTACGAGTTACGCCCAGCCAAAAATAGGAAGAATATCACTAAATAATGACAATTTGTGTAGATAAAATCAGTTCAATGCTTTGTCAACGATAGCACAATTTTGCACATAAGCAAGGCCTTACATGTACCCCCTGCCTTCAGCACCCTCCCCAGGGTGATATCCATTCACAGGTGAAAAGGAAGGGTACACCAAGGTTTCAACTACCTGTAGGCACGTCACTTGGTGCTCTGCTTAGACGGTGCCATAAAATTCCCCCTAGGGGTTTCGTCCAGGCTACGGCCTTGTGCTGTTGGCCATTATCACCACCAGACTACAAATAACTGGTACAACGAGTTTGGTAAGCTCTATGATGTATTTACGTTACATTTACGGGTTCGTGACAGGGTTGTCAGAATTTCTGTTAGGTAATCGGCCAAATTCGGCATCAGAACGGGAAATCTTCCATTAGTACTTCAGGGCGGTGGGAACAGGGAGCTGCGTTAGAGTGGCAGCTCCCTGGTGAGAAGGCCTTTAAAACTGTCAGCAGTTCGAAGACAGTACAGAATTTTTGCTTCATCTTGCATTACAAAAGTTGTCCAAGTTACATTGAAATGCCCTTCCTTCTTCCGTTTCTTGCTCTATTCACTTTGCCCTTTCAGCAGTCGGTAATTTGACCTACCCTTCGCAGTCAAAACCCTCATGGGCTTTTGCCGGCAGGTACGCTCCCGCTTGTGGTTCGAGATATGGGAGTAGAAGCCCAAGTTAATTTGGGGGTGGGGCTGTAACGACTTGCCCGAAAAATATAACCAAAAATTTCAGTACACTCCACGCGCGTTCAACATGTTAACGTACATATCTTGTAGGCATGCATCGGTTATCACACCGCATGCCAATAACATACAATCATTTGCCGTATTCAGGTATTGCTACACTTCCATATTGATTATAAGTTTTGGGCAAGTCGTTACAATAATAATGATAATAATCAGTGGCGTAGACAGGATTTCTCTCATGGAGGTGGGGGCACGTATTATGGTGTGTGATCGCCGGCCTGCATGGGGGAGGTCTAAGGGGAAGGGTGTCCCCCTCCCCTTTTAAATTTTTGAAAAAGTAGGTGTCCTTACATGCAATCTGGTGCCACATATGCTACCTTTGGAGTAAAATTTATGTTAAAAAAAATTTATTTATTCTAGGTACTAAAAAAATCGGCATCAATGAGGGGGCATAGTCCAATGCCCTCGTAAATACACCACTGATAATCATAATATAAGTTCAACCATTAAAAACACACTGGTGAATTGAAACCAAATATATAGGTGCTAGTGCAATTCAAATCAGTACTTTGTTTTAAATACCAAGGAAGTTTTTTGAACTATTGATTACCTTTAGCCACATCATTGCATTATTTTTCTTTCAGTAGGTGCCCCAAAAATTCTCAGCGTATTGCCCGAATTTTCACAAAAATATTTGGTTGGGGCCAGCAGCCCCCCTCCTTCTACGCCTATGGTTCGAGACAATGGATGGTGGCAAGAAGTGCCGATGACTGGGCGTTTAAAAAAGTCGCATTCCAGCTGACATGTAATAAGACATCAATGCACGATATACGCGCGAAGCGCGCCGAAAAAATGCATTTTCTGAAGTCATTCAAGCTTAAGTGATAGCCTACTTTATTTCACACTCCTCAGAAGTGATCAATTTGATAACCAAACATAATAATACAGAGGGTATTATTTTTTAAGATACTTAAAATTTCTGGGGAGAAGTTGTGTAAGTCATCCCCAGTTGTCAAACTACCTATGCGTTCATAAAGGTGTTCGTGGGAAAGTTTGAAAAAGTATATTTAAAGTGAGTGTAAAGATAGGTGCGAGTCTGAAGATGGCCAAGGCTTTGAAATATTAAAAGCCACAGCAAGCTCAGTTCGTGAGGTAGTGAGGTCATGCATGAACCATTCACCTCCGAGCATCCAATATTACAATGTGAAAGGGGAACACGCACCTTTCTGCACTCTGGACCTATCTATCAAATGTCGCATCTACAATTGATCGATCACTTGTCAATTTTGGAGGCTGAGAAAGAACCGTATTTTTGGAGAGTCAAATTTTTTATTTTTTTATTTTATTTTTTTAACGGGGGGGGGGGAGGGTGGGGGCGGAATGCTTTCATTCATCATAAGGAATCCGTTACCAAAACCACAGATTTGTTTCCCACACTCGTTACCACCTGCCGGCATTTCGTTATATATCTGCGTATAATTAAAACTTACTGAGGATATACATTACGCTTACTTGCAAAATTCTAAAATTAACGGGTACACGAGTCCACATAAATTTGAATTCACACTTAGGGTTGTAGGTGGCGTTGTTTCACAAAATTTTATCAGCGTTATTGTTAACATAAAATGTCCTTGGAGAACTGAATGTATGTAGTGACGGCTTTCTTTCATGGGGGCAAACCACTGTTAAGACTGCTGCAAACATGGCAAACAGTTATCATTTTATGTAAGGATATTTAATGACTTTTCCTTATCATTGTCATAATAATGTTCTAGTCTCCATCTAATAACATATTCATTGACCACTTTGCCCGCTTTTAGCTTAATTGTTGTTTTTGTCAATCACTTTGAGGAATAACCCAAGTTCAGGTGGGTTTATCCTTCAAACTTAATGTCACTTCTTTCAAGTAACTCACAGGTTTTTTGGGTAGCTAAGTCAATGTCAATAGAGGGGTATAAAGCTGTTACATCCATACTTCCCATGACAATTTCTTTTCTCTCTCTATTCAATTCATAAATCCTAGCTAACAGGTCTTCTGTACTGTCACATGCCTCAGGCGCTGAACTTATCAGTGGTCTAATGCATTGACATAAGAAATATGCCAAGGTTCTATTACAGGAGGTGATAGCACCACATATGGGTCTTAAGGGTGGGCCATCAGTGTCTTCTCTACTGTCTTTGTGATCCTTCCTCAGTCCATACAATGGGGGAACATCATTGTTGCTTGTACACATAATGTATCTTACCCTCTCTTCGGCTCCCCATATATTAAACCAAATATTACTTAAGGCGTTCATTTTCTTTTCAGTTTCTCTATATTCTTTCATGGTGACTACGCCCTCATCAACCCAGTCCGAAAATGACACAGAGGATGATTCAAGTTTTAATGGACACCTCTTTAATCCTATTACCAAGACACTTGATTTGTCGGCTGTTAGACCTACAAATCTACCATTCAACAAGTGGGTTTACCGCTCCCCCCCCCCCCCACCACATAATCCAGCAACTGAAGCACGCATGGTATATGCGAAACAAAAGATCAAAGAAACACTTATGAAATACAATAGCGAAGGACAAGAGAAAATTGACAAAGAAACCAAGATGGGTCTAAAAAGTCTAAAAAAGAGAACCAAAGATGGATTAAAAGTAAAAGTGGTAGAGAGATCAGGGACCAGACTCCAAAATTCTCTGTAAGTCTAACCCCTTCAATGTTAAAGGCATTTTCCAGTGGCTTTTCATTAGGATCCTAAGTGAAAGACAAAAATATTCCAGTTCATGCCCTTCAAACCTCGTAGCGATACTCTTTTCCTAACTCGAGATATCTAATGTTAAAGACTACTTATTTTTGTCCAAAAACACCTCCACTTCTCATCAAGGTCACAGATTTCTTTTGTTTTTCTTTATAATTGAATGACCTGTTGTCCTTGAAATTTGATACTGCTGGAATGTTTGAATATCTTTCCATGTAGATTTAGCATAAATCTACAACATATGTAGGGCACAATTAACAAAGTTGATAAATATTCCCTACAGCGGTATCAATATCATAAAGGGATTCAACGCTTTGTCAAATTAATGTGCCGCGATGACATCACAGTTTCCCATGATGCACTTCGTCTTGAGAAAAAATTGCATTTCTTTGAAAATGTATATCTTCCAAACGCTACAAGCTATTGAGATGCAGTTTTCACCCCCTAGATGAGAAAAATTTTCTGCATTTTTTGAAGGTATTGATTTTTGCCACTGGCAAATCCCTTTAAAGGAATGTGTTTAGATCAAGACTGTGTGCTTTGTAAATTCAACCCTGGTATTTGCAAGAAGAGGGAGGTGCTGTACTGTATAGAATTTGCTCAGTGCAAAGGAGGGTTCAAGTATATATGTAGAAGAGACTTCTCGAAGTTTAGGGGAAAGATTCATGTAACATTTTAAAAATACAAACGATGTCACTTCGGTTTTCTACAATCATAAAATAAATTTTCATGGAGGACAAGATTTGAAATTTAACATTACTATTATTAATTCCCACACCGGGGACCCTATGCGCCGCCAGGTAGCTGAAGGTGTCTCCATAGAAACCATCAAGCCCTTACTCAACAGAAAAGAAGAATGGTCTACTGGTAGACTTATTGTTATAACCCAACAACCATAACCCCCTTGCCCTGTTAAGTAGCACCTCACCCTTTGTTAGAAATAGGATTAACTTTAAGATTAGCTATTGTAAGGCTTAGCCAGAAAGCTACTACTGTATATACTGTTACCCAGTTGTATATATGTATATATTATGCATTCTAGCTCTGACTGTCAGTATGACTGAGGAGGATCCTGAGGAGGATCGAAAATTTTCAAGAGAGACAAGATGATACTACGATTACTACTCTTTATGTACTCATTTTTAGTCTCTAGAGTCGAGATGGCTGAAACGAAGTCAATATAAGAAAATAAAAAAAAGAAAAATAAAGTGTCTTGAACTCCTCATAATCCGTAAGTACGATAAGTTCAAATAAGGCAGGGGCGGATTTAGAGGGGGGGCCCAGGGGGCCCGGGCCCCCCCTTCCAAAAAATTTTGAAGTTTTTTTCAACATCATAAAACAAAGGACAAGGCCCTATTCCAATGAGATAGTTCTATGCGATGTGTCAGAGTGAAACTTAAATTTGTTCATTATTTTCTACCTCAGAAAATGGTGTTAAATGCTAAGAAATCTGCTACTGACTTTAGCTGATAACATTTTGGCTTATATTGGCGTTAGTAGTAACTTTCTCTGGGCATTGCAAGGAGTTACTCATGAGTGCTCTATTAATGGATTACTACAGTAACTTCAGTATGTTACTGGCCAGGCTCACAGCATTGCGAGCACTGCTTCTACTTTCAAGGGAATTTCAGAATTCTTTAATATTTAGAGGAATATTTTCGACAACATTAGACTTTTTAACTATAACTTCCTGCAATATTACCCTGCAATGTCTCATTTAAGTCTTGTAATTTATTTTAATGGAATGTACTGTGAATTTGGGTAAAATTTAAAATTAACTGAATTACGAACATTTTCCAGCGATATATGATCAGTTCAAAAATATACTAAAGGCATCACCATTTTGCATCTAAGCAATCTTAAATTAACAAAAATTTCTCAAAGGGGAGAGTGTAAGGGGAGGGAACACCCCTCCCCTTAGATCCCTTCCCAGAAAAGCATCTTTCACCCAACCAAAAATTAAAATTAACTGAATTATGGACGCTTTCCAGCCATGTGTGATCAGTTAAAAAAATACACCACAGACATCACCATTTTGCATCTGAGCAACCTTAAATTGACAAAAATTTCTCAAAGGGGACACCCCTCCCCAGAAAAGCATCTTTCACAAAACCAAAAATTAAAATTCACTGAATTATGGATGCTTTCCAGCCATATATGATCAGTTAAAAAAATACACCACAGACATCACCATTTTGCATCTGAGCAACCCTAAATTAACAAAAATTTCTCAAAGGGGAGGGGACACCCCTCCCCTTAGACCCCTCCCCAGGACAGTGATTACTCATCACATGCTTTGCCCCCTATCAAAATACCCTGACACTGCCCCTGGACAACCCTCTCCTTAGACCCCTCCCCTAAATCAGATTTTTCTACAAACCACTATATGACCTGGGCCCCCCCTTTTGCCAAATCCTGGATCCGCCACTGTAAGGTACCTGACTATTACACCTTGTGCATGCGTAATCGTTGACGTCATAGGTAAAAAATTAAGAGGTCAAAGGTCAAATGAGCTACAATTGGTTTTTACCCATTACGTTGTGTTAGAAAATGTCATAAAACCACATGATATGTATACAGTGGCGAGACATATCTTTAAATAGTACATTCTAGTTGCTAAAGGTCGAGATAACTTCAAATGACCTAGAAGTGGTCTTTTGTCATTATTTTCCTTTCAGTACATCAGGAGATTCATTAACCGCAAGATATGTAGACAGTATGGGGGGGGGGAGATGAGATTTGTAACTCCATGGATTGCCTCCTTGTTCCAGATTTGAATTGGGTACTAAATGAGATTTACAAAGCGGCCTTCCCCTAAACTGATTTTTATACGTAGTTGTTTTAATGTTATACGTCGGACATGTCTTACGCATAGGCGTAGAAAGGGAAAAGGGGTATTTATCCCCCTCCCCTCATAGAACAGAGGGAGCTGAAGTATACTTTCGCCCCCCCTTACTTTTCAAGGACGAATATCCCTCATTTGTCCCCTCTAAATTATCTAATTTTTATCAACAAAATATCATTTTTTTAAATAAATGTTCTTAAAAAACTAAACAAAATGAAACTTGAAGTTGCATCTAAGGACGCTCAAATATTCATTTTTTGGTTTCGATGATAAGAGAAACCTATGCATTCATGATGGCGTGTGTGTGTATGTATGTGTGTATGTGCGTGTGTGTGTGTGTGTATGGGTGTGTGTATGTGTGTGTGTTTGTGACACTTTGCTTGTTAACACGATATCTCAAGAAGGGAAACTCTGACAGTTCTCAAACTTGGTACATAGATGCCCCATATTGAGAGGAAGAACCCTATTGTTTTTGGTGGGGGTCAAAGGTCACCTGGGGTCACCGGGGGTCAAACTCTGAAAACCTTGTTAACACAATATCTTGAGTAGGGAAGCTTGGATGAATTTTATACTTTGTATGTAGATGTGTTATGGTATGAGGAAGAACCCTATCATTTTTGGTGGAGGTGAAAGGTCATCTGGGGTCACCGGGGGTCAATCCCTGAAAACTTCGTTAACACGATATCTCAAGAAGGGAAACTCTGACAGTTCTCAAACTTGGTACATAGATGCCCCATATTGAGAGGAAGAACCCTATTGTTTTTGGTGGGGGTCAAAGGTCACCTGGGGTCACCAGGGGTCAAACTCTGAAAACGGTGTTAACACAATATCTTGAGGTAGGAAGCTTGGATGAATTTCATACTTTGTATGTAGATGCGTTATGGTATGAGGAAGAACCCTATCATTTTTGGTGGAGGTGAAAGGTCATCTGGGGTCACCGGGAGTCAAACCCTAAAAAATTCGTTAACACGATATCTCAAGAAGGGAAACTCTGACAGTTCTCAAACTTGGTACATAGATGCCCCATATTGAGAGGAAGAACCCTATTGTTTTTGGTGGGGGTCAAAGGTCACCTGGGGTCACCGGGGGTCAAACTCTGAAAACGGTGTTAACACAATATCTTGAGGTAGGAAGCTTGGATGAATTTCATACTTAGTATGTAGATGCGTTATGGTATGAGGAAGAACCCTATCATTTTTGGTGGAGGTGAAAGGTCATCTGGGGTCACCGGGGGTCAATCCCTGAAAACTTTGTTAACACGATATCTCAAGAAGGGAAGCTCTGACAGTTCTCAAACTTGGTACATAGATGCCCCATATTGAGAGGAAGAACCCTATTGTTTTTGGTGGGGGTCAAAGGTCACCTGGGGTCACCGGGGGTCAAACTCTGAAAACGGTGTTAACACAATATCTTGAGGTAAGAAGCTTGGATGAATTTCATACTTAGTATGTAGATGCGTTATGGTATGAGGAAGAACCCTATCATTTTTGGTGGAGGTAAAAGGTCACCGGGGGTCAATCCCTGAAAACTTTGTTAACACGATATCTCAAGAAGGGAAGCTCTGACAGTTCTCAAACTTGGTACATAGATGCCCCATATTGAGAGGAAGAACCCTATTGTTTTTGGTGGGGGTCAAAGGTCACCTGGGGTCACCGGGGGTCAAACTCTGAAAACGGTGTTAACACAATATCTTGAGGTAAGAAGCTTGGATGAATTTCATACTTACTATGTAGATGCGTTATGGTATGAGGAAGAACCCTATCATTTTTGGTGGAGGTGAAAGGTCATCTGGGGTCACCGGGGGTCAATCCCAGAAAACTTTGTTAACACGATATCTCAAGAAGGGAAGCTCTGACAGTTCTCAAACTTGGTACATAGATGCTCCATATTGAGAGGAAGAATCCTATTGTTTTTGGTGGGGGCCAAAGGTCACCTGGGGTCACCGGGGGTCAAACTCTAAAAACTGTGTTAACACAATATCTTGAAGCAGGAAGTTTGGATGAATTTCATACTTAGTATGTAGATGCATTATGGTATAAGGAAGAACCCTATCATTTTTGGTGGAGGTGAAAGTTCTTCTGGGGTCACCTGGGGTCAAACCCTGAAAATCTTGTTAACACAATAACTTCAGTTACAAAGCTTGGATGAATTTTGTACTCTGTATGTAAATGCATTATGGTAAGAGGAAGAACCCTATCTTTTTTGGTGGAGGTCAAAGGTCATTTGGGGTCACCAGGGGTCAGACCCTAAAATCCTTGTTAACCCGATATCTTCAGGTAGGAAGCTTGAGTAAGTTTCATACTTCTTATGTAGATGCGTTATAGTAAGAGGAAGAATCCTGTCATTTTTGGTGGAGGTCAAAGTTCATTTTGGGGTCACTGGGGGTTAACCTCTGAAAATCTTGTTAACACGATATCTCCACGTAGGAAGCTTGGATAGATTTCATATGTAGTATGTAGATGCATTATAGTGAGAAGATGAATCCTATTATTTTTGGTGGAGGTCAAAGGTCATCTGGGGTCACCAGAGGTCAATGTCTGAAAACCTTGTCAAGAGAATATCTCCAGGTAGGAAGCTTGAATAGATTTCATACTTGGTAAATTGATGTGTAATAGTGAGAAGATATACCCCATTGTTTTTGGTGGAGTTCAAAGGTCATCTAGGGTCACCAGGGGTCAAACACTGAAAACCTTGTTAACACAATTTCTCAAGGGAGAAAGCTTGGATAGATTTTATGCTTAGTATGTGGATGTGTTATGGTGAAAAGATGGACCATATTATTTTTGGTGGAGGTTAAAGGTCATCTGGGGTCACCAGAGGTCAAAACGCAAATTTCCCAAGAATTCCCAAGACTAAATAGGAATACAAAACTGTATTTTTCCAACATGTTAAGATAGCATTTGACCATTGACTGAAAGAGATGGGACATCATGGCTTTATTTGGAATAGAATATATATCATCGAAACCTCAATGCATTTTTGCATTCTGGTTTCAAATGGGGATGGGGTGCCCCCTTATACCATCTCCAGGACGGAGGTTTATAACGCCCATACCCAAAGAACAGCTTTCTGCGCTTACATAGTTTTATGACTGTTTAAGCGGGAGCTGCCACTAGACTGCTGTCTGGTTTAAACTGTATGGTGCTTGAAAGCGTGCAATATTAAGATATGTATGATTCACTTTTTATGGGTAGAATTAAACGCTTACCTTTTCCGTGTTCTACCTCAAGTTTACTTTAAAGCGTACTTCGTCTATCTTCTAAAAAGCTTGGTACCTGTTTCAAGTGAAAGAGACAGAATCAATCTGCCCCATCATTTTACGTGTTTCTTTTATGTCAGACATATTTCCTTGGCAACCTTCTAAATTTAATTTTAACCGTTTTATCTACCTCTTATCTGCTTATTCATCGAGCAAAATTAAGCCGCGTCTGAGTGGGTTACTCTTTATACAACTGTTCAGATGATTAATTTAAAAAAGCCTGTTACTCATGAAACTTCTTCCGGGAATTTGTTTATTGCCGACATACTCAGTAAGCGCCTGTTGCTTTAATAGGGGGAAAAACAGTCGGTGCTCATTCGGTGACTTTTTGTGGGAATATTTTATGAAATAACACGTCACGGGTCGTCGGGCTAGACTCACGATTACTGGCGTGCTGGAGGGGAGCTTGGGGCTGTCTTTTTTTTTTCAAAACAGTGTTGAACCCCCCCCCCCACCCCTCCCCTCACCCTTCCCTTCCAATTATAAGGCCGCCTAACTTTATTCCTTTATTGCATGACAAACAAAGCCCTCTCAAAGCTCAGCTTAGAAAACGCAAATGTTTCGGCTCAATACGCCACTGAGCACGGTGATCTTTCTACAATACTAATGAATAGGGCCTAAACAAAAGTGATTCGAACGTGAAGTACTGTTAGTCTGTAGGTCCTATTATTCGCAAGCCACATTTGTCGTGATTAATATAAATACTACTACAGAAAATGGGTCCTAGAGGATTCACAGCAGTTATCTTGAAACATTTTTGGTGCCATGAAACATTTTTGGTGCCATTATGTCGGTTTAGTTTTGTAAACTTGTAAAGTTTGGTGTCAGTGGCGTCGCCAAGGGGGGGGGGAGGGGGCACGTGCCCCCTGGAAAACCTTGTGCCCCCGTGTGCCCCCCCAACTGAGATTTGAGATTTTGAAAAAATATAGATCTCCTGTAAGTTCTGTAGTCAGAATATTTGACTACCATGTTTCATATGATTTGATTCTTCTTAGGACAAGAAATGGCAGCAATTTGTATTTTTTCGAATAAAAAAATCGCCCATTTCATAAAATACATGGTGTTCTCTGTGTCGGAGGCTGAGCATCGGTCTTGGTAATCTATCCATAATCCTTGCCGCCTTAACAGGTGTGAATATACGTCTTGATAAAGTAGAGCGGACATGTCTGCCTCGCGAATTCATTGACCAAAACAGTGAATGGTGTTGTTTCGTACGTGCCATGGAACTTGCCATTGCGAATTGTAATGCAAGCTCAGTGCCAGCACTGAGCAATGAGACTTTTCTGCATTTTCTTCTTCGAAAAAATAATTCCAATAAATTAGGGAAATATATGATACAAAATTCTATGATCCCTTTAATTTAATCCCGTTAAGACTCCAATCACTCAGTTTGTGGATCATGAAAATTTCACGTTAATTAAAAAGTCCACAATGGAACGAATATTTGATCGTTGATTCGGCAATTTCACACGCACGTTTGTTCACTTTCACGAGAATTTCTCAATCCATGCATAATTTTTTTTTTTTAGTTCCTAAAAATTCGTTATTTTTTGACACAATTTTTACTTCAAAAAGGTAGAGTATGTGGCACCAGATTGTATCTAAGGACACCTAATTTTTCAAAAATTTTCAGGCCGGCGTTCACACAATATACTGCATACGCCACTATCTATTTGTGCCCCCTCATCGAACTGTTGTGCCCCCTTGTGCCCCCCCCCCCGACTGTTTGGTGTAGCCCCAAATTATCAGGAAGCCCGCCGCCGAGTACCATGTCTGATTAGGTACGATTGACAAGGCCGCTTTCTCTTTTCGAAAGTAAAAGAACGTCGATAAGGAGGGCAAATGTGTACCGACAGGACTAAATCGCTTCCAATTTTGCTCCCTTGACCGCCATTAATAATGAACGAGCCGATGGTCGAAAGTGCATTTCCTGTCGTTATTCACTTTCCGGAGTTGGGGCCTTCTTCTGCAGCATTTTTCTGTACTGAGAAGTCATGGAGAAGTCATGGATCAGTCGGGACTTGGATAGACCACTACGTGAATTGCACAAGAAACGCTTTAGGAAACCAGTTTCGAAACCCCACTAACACAGTAACAAAGCTTGAATCGTTTTGATAGAAGTGCGGAGGTGGGGGGGGGGGGGGGCTCCACTATTTTATGGGGTGCTTGAAATACGGAAGCGTTTTCATTTATCAGTTTTCCAGTGAGGGCAACTGGGATGAGAGATTTGGGGGGAGGGGGGTGGAGCTCACACCTCCAAGCCCCACTTAACTATGTCACTGCTTTAACATCACTAGAAACCTCTTTGAACAATTGGTAATCCCCACAGAACTACCAAGTAGCTCTAGTAGGATTTGATTTGGACTTTGAATTGCACCATTAGTAAACCACATAACAACCGTTTTGAAATTGTGAGTCAAAAAATAGCCTGGAGTTCAAGTATCAGCCATCTATTAAGAGTTGTATGGACTTGAGTCACCCATTTACTGACCACGAGACCACTATTTTACTCTTTTTGAAGACTGGCAATGTATGTATTCCATCCCACATCCTGCAACCGTTATCTGCCCATTTTTATCCTAACATAATTTGACTTGGCAGGGTATGAAGTAGATTGCCTGGAAAGGGCCTGGGAACTACTGTAATGTGTCAAAATGTAGAATTTTGGAATTAGGCAATAACATTGCTCAGCAGGAGGTGATGAGACAGTCCTTGAATTTAAAGGGTGGGCTAAAAGTAACTTCGATGTGAGAATTTTTAACTAGGAAAAGGAAACTGGCTGTTATGTGATCAGTACTATCTTAAGTAATAAAGTATGGGAGATGACAAGTTACTAACAAGAATGAAAAATGAGGAGTTGAGGATAAAAGCAAACAATCTTTAATCACATCTGTACAAAGCTAGAAGCATTTAATACAATTTAGCATGATACGTTTATTTACAGGAAACGAATGGGAAGGCATGTCCAAAACCCAAGTAAAGAAAATGTGTTGATTAAAATGCAAGATGCAACATGATAACTGAAAAAAAAAAAAGATTTTATTGTACAATGAAAAAGTTGAAAGGAAATGAGTTGAGATTTGAACATGTTGATGACAGCATACTAGTGGTAATGGCTACAAATAAGGACAAGTAAATGCCTTCTTAAAGTAACTAGGAGTGATGATTAAGTAAACACCAGTCCTACAAAGTTAATACAAATGGCGGTAACATTATTTATTTCAAGATACTGTAAATATTACAAAATGGTGACACAAATGTCATAAAGTTTCATCTTTTCATTACTGCAGGGCCAGTTTTGGCTTGTTTCTTTGCCTAAATGCACCTAAGCTGAGACTCCATTTGTGTTTATCCATATACATATCCCCCTGTGTGTGCAGTGGTGTAGGTGCAAAAAAAAAACTTGCCTCCTGTAATTTCTTGAACTCCATGTACATGTATCTGATATGTTTCTGCCTTTAAAGATGCACCTATGTGGTTAGTGTAGTGATTGTCATCCGTCACACAGTGGCTATGGGTGTGAGGATGCAGGTTAGGTTATTACTGCGAGGAATCTCACCAACCATGCAGAACACTGAAAAACCAGATGGGCAGGGCGAAACAAGGTGTGAGCTCTAAATACATAGGGGGCATTTGGGAGAAATTGGAAACACACACCTACAAAAATCTATGCAGAAAAGTTGTGTCCATTTGGTTGGAACTGTAAGAGACTTGGTCACAGGGTAGTACACATAGACTTAAAATCAACATCACATTCACATTCCTCAAACAGTATATATGCTTTTAAGCTACCACACAGACAGGTACACAGATACACCCAAATGGAATCTCAGCTTTTCTCATATCTCCCTTCTCACAATTTGGTGAGCAATGTTTTAAATTCACACCAACACAGGAAAATGAGCATTGATTCAATGGTATCTAATGTTTTATGTTCCAAAATTATGTCACATTTGTACAAAATTTTACCACTTCACAGATCTCGGAGTTTACCAGTACAAAGCTACTATCATAACTAGGCTACCTGACTGTCCCAGAATGGCTGTGACATTCAAAAACATGGGCCTATGCAGTGTTTTCATTCTGGAATATGACTCATGCCCTGTCCTGGGAAAATGATAACTTACTAATACAATGTGATAAACATAATGAAGTACTATGACGGACACTGCTATGTGTTTGTCATTTCTTTCATGTACATCGAAGTGCAATTTCTGTACAAGAAATACTGGTTACTTTTCATTTAATTTACAGACTTTTTGATATTACTTTTGGCCACTGGTGAGACCTTCAATTAAGAGTGTTAAAATGACAGTTGCTAAGAACTGAAAGAGACAGTTCCATCCCCCTCCACATACTTAGTGGGAAAATTCTGTTAGGCTTCTACCCCACCACGGGGGAGGGGACCCTTAATAAGATAGTGTCATGCAATTTGACTCTACAAAGTTGCCAAGTTGGTAAGCCTAGTCATACTACTTAGAATTGTCATCAAGTTTGTAACGCCTAGTCTTTCTGCCATTCATGCTTCAGTATTTACATGTAAACACAGATGATAGATCACGATGTCTGAATCCTAAATTCAACTAAATATAATCATTGTGTCCCTAGTGCCTCAAAGGAAATATTCAGTGAAGATTAACTTGTGCAAATTATTAGTTCTTAATGGTTGCAGCTCATTTACCAAACACGAATCTTCTCTGTTCATCCTAGAGAACACTAGGAAATCATTTATTTGGCACACACAAGTTGGCTCACATTACGATGGAACTTTAATACAATGAAACTGGAATAACTCTTGACTCTGCTATTCAAATTTGTGCACAGAAAACCCCTCATAATGTTCACATGATATGGAGAGTTAAACATTTTCCAACACCTTCCCTCCCCACCCCCTGCCTCCCCTTCCTCCCCTTATACAGGTACAAATGATGGTACTGGGGTAGAAGCAAGCTATATCAGTCTCTAAAAACTTAAGTAAAATATGCAAGCAGTTAACTATAAAGTGCTCATATCTTTTTTTTTCCTTCAAGATGATCACCTTGTAGACAATGCAGGTCATCTAATGGATTACCGTCTTTCTAAATTCCAGATACCTTTGTCAGAAGGGCAAACAGAAATATCATATGTACTACTATATAACACTGACTGACTATCCAATAAGGACTACTAGTTTTAAAATTTCACACATTTAGCAAAATAAACTTCTTCCAAAGAATTAACTTTAAATGTGAAAGAAATGAACCATCTTTCATTCAGCTGCAGCCTTGGACCAATCTGAAATTTTTTTGAGAAATAAAAACATTTTATCTCCCACTTTCAACACAAAACTGGTTGCATACTTTAAAAAAAATGCCCTTTATCAGATTTTCATTCCCTCATTAAGCACAACATGGAAACACATATTGAAGATTCACCTACTTACAAACTTTTGGTTACAAATATGACATTCCCTATACCTTCAGTGATAAGGGCCAGCATAGCAAAAAAGAGCAGCAAATGACTTAAGGGCAGGTCACACTAAAGCAATTTTCAGTCCAAAATCCGATCCGAATTTTTTCAAAACATCGAAACAGTACTTTTTTAATTCAGACTTTGTTTTCTAAGGATGGTCACGCTATATCAATAACTGATCCTAGTTTGTCTCACGATAAACTGTATTGCTAACATTATATAAGTAATACTGCTCAACAGAGCTGTATCTGTTCCAAAATCCGATTTTTGCATGTCTCCGATAAACGCTGTCTACCAATGTGACGTCACGAAATAATTAGTTTACATTTCATTTCCCTAGTCCTCTGATGCAAATCATTTATTTACACAGGCTGGCAAATTTTGGCTCTTTCCGACCAGGAATGGAGAAGATGTTAACTAAAACTCACAAAAGTTGTACCGTAATCCCATCTGAAATCACTCCAGTGTGACTCTCCTTTAGGACCAGTTTAGGTGTACTTCTGGTGCAAAAATGGAGCAGATATCTTTTGAAGACACTGAAGCAGACGGTCTGCCCCATTTTCTTTACTTGATATGAATAGTTAGGATTGCAAAAACTGATAAGCCCAATTCTTTCAATAACTGAAAATTCAGCATTTTCTTCTGCACACCCAGTGATTGTCAAGTTTTGGAGCAAACTATGAATTTTATACTGCATGCTGCATGTTTGATACTGGGTTTTTAAAAAAAAGGAAATCCACATACAGGGTACTTTCCAAACTTAAAAAGTTTGATTATGGCACGTAGTTTATCAGTTCTTGCAAATGCTCTCTTCATAAGCTTTGAAATTTGACAAAAGTGAAGAGGCTCTTACTGTACATGCAAAATTGACTTCAGCAAAGTCCAGACTAAAAGAACCTTATCAATCTAAAACCTGAACATAAGCACAAAGACTGTATCTCATTAACAATCATATGACTGACAAATGAAAAGAACAAACTTTATGTACCATGATACCTGGCCATAATTTTTGACAGTAAATACAAACATACCTTGTGCATAAAAGTACAAAGTTTGGAACTATCTTGCCTCAAGCAAATAAGTAAATTATCATTCTTTTTCAGTTTATTTTCCAAACATACAATCCTTTATTCAACTTCAGAACACAATGATTTGTGTAACTAGAGGTACTGCTAATGCTTGCACCATATGAAATTGTTTGCTAAAGAATTGTACACACTAGTGACAAAGTAGTTTCAAACATAATTTTGTGACAGATAATTTTTTTGTTTGTTTTGTATTTCTTTGGGTAAATTGTGATATTTCCATAGGAACTTTCAGAGAAACAAAAAAAAAGTTAATGAGAATTCACTCACTTCACACACTAAACATCTGACACATTTTATGATATGTACAAGGGATATCTCTCAGAGTAAATATAGTTACAAACATTTTTCTTCCAAAATTGCTGAACTCTTGAAGTGTTTATGACTTGACAGTTGTTACACAGAAAGAAGTCCGACTGACAGAACGAGGAGGTCCTACCCTAACACTGGAAATGACACTTGACAAATGACAGCACTAATCAAAAATTCATTTTGTTTCTGTTTTTAATATTCAAAAATTTTTTAAAAAAGTCCAAACTGTCTAACGTACTGTTCTTGTGTGACCTGACTAACTATAAACCGTTTGTGTGTGTGATTCCATTACACATCAAATTGTGACTCTACTAAATATACTGTTAATTCCTTTACATCTTGAGTTTACTGCAGACAAGCTTTTACAGACTGTCATACACTGTCGTTTATGTGAATGTAACCTTGTGAGGCATTACATGCTACAGCTGACTCAAACAATTAACAAACTATACAATGAAACTTAGTTTAAATATGTTAACAGCAAATTTTTATCATTTTCAGCTGTAAAGTGGATATATCTATACTTAAGTAACATGATAGCTCTGTGTTCACTTGAGAATTGACTCCAAGTCAACGAAACACAAGTAATAATCTCCCTATAATACTTCAGACCAAAAGACTTTAAAAAAAAAACAGTACAAATCATTTAATATTTTATACAGTTTTACCAGTAGAAAACCATTACTGTGGGCAAACTATCCAAAACATTTTACTGACCATAATAAGTCATGACCATGAATTGCCATGAGCATCCCTTCTTTCTTGTATAAAACCAACAGAAACAAACATGTATGTAGGGACAGCTTCTTTTGTTTAATTATATGAGTATTGATGCCAAGAAGTATTAAATGTAACCATGAAAGTGGCATAAAAATGTATGAACAAAGACGAGGTATCAAATAGAAGGGGAAGAAAGGCTTGTCAAGTTACACTACTTACGATGTGAACAATGTATAGCCACTAGTGAACAAAAGGGTCAACAGGTGAACCAGTAAGTTCAAATATGTTGAGTATTGTCGTCATAGTCATACAGATGGCAGAGGCTTTTACACAAGACTGATGTAACAATGACTTACTAGTATTTGTAGGCTTCTGTCCATCTGCTTGTGAGAAAATCATTTTAAAATTAGGCAAATAAAAATGACTATAGCTTTCATGGTCAGTTTTTGACCTACATCGCACATAGAGCATGCATACCAGTTTGACAGAATTTTCTGTTTGGAAAATACTGATATATTTGGTTTGACATAAATTGTACAGATATTTGTTTTTCCACTTACTGCCAGACCCCACTGATCATTTGAGGAGGAGACAAGTATGAAAGAGGAAAATCCTTAATGAGCAGACTTAGGATCCAAAGGAAAAGTATTTGCATGACAACACTGCCCTCTACACATTCATTTCACATAGGTCACATTTCTAATGGCAATGTAAACAAGTTGGACATGTGGGATTAATAAGCAAAGGCATTGATGTACAGGCATTCACAAAGTGACCAATCAAAGTTAGGTAGTGATGCCACTCTTGTATGTATAGCACACAGTGTATGTAAGTTACTACACATGCACTGGTGTAGAATGCAAAACACATAAAAGCGCTGCACTTATGCCTACAAGTCCTCATGAAAAAAAAAAAAAGACCCTACAAGTCCTCATGGAAAAAAAAAAAAAAAACAAGACGTCATATTAAACTGGTCTAGACTTGCCCATGTTCCTATATTACTACTTCCTTCTTGCACTGTGAAGGTAACACAACATATTTGTGAATTAGACTCCAATTATTCCAAATGATGTGTGATGTAACTTATACAAGTGTACTGTACCACTGTAAAAAATTCACATCAATGCCTTGAAATCTCCTTTACATATATAAATAACTGAAGTATGAGGGAAAATGGGCCATTTTTGTACCTTTCTGTTAAAATTAACAAATAAAACTGTCTTTCCAAGAGTTTAATAGTGACAAATGACTGCAACATGACAGAACTGGACTAGTTCACCAGCAAAGTAATTTGACATTTCTAAGTAAGCCCTACACTTCAGAAAATTCAGTGGCATAATACAAGTCAGTTTGCACCAAGTGTGACAAGAAGCAGGTGTCATAACATTGTCACTGTCATACATTATAACAGCATATACCTACCCAGATAGTAAAAGATATGAAAGCACCTTTACACATGTCTCACATAGGGTATGACAAAAAGCAAAACCTTTCTTCTAACCCAACAGACCTCTACTCAAATGTTTCTCAAAACAAGTTTTTAGCTATAATCAAAGAATTTTTCATGTACAGTTTTACACACCAAATATTTTCAATAAATGACTTAAGTTCTAGACAATGCACATTCTTCCTTGTACCAAAATATGTAATCTGTATGCATTTTTAAATAATATATCATCCATGCAAATATCTGTGCTTCAACTTAGGAATGAATTTATGAAATAATATGCACAATGAAGAAACCAGTATAATCCTTCACAATTACCTTACCCTGCCCCACCCCACACCCCCTATGCCCCCCCCAAAAAAAAACAAAGAGCAAAAAAATGATTGTGTTCACAGAAGAAAAAGACAATTTTGAATAAGCAATATGAAAAAAGTGAAAAACAAAAGAAAGTAATAAAGAAATGAAAAATCTGTCAACTCCCTCTATCTGATGATACCTTACTGTTGAGGTGAATCTAATCACTCTGACTCCCATCGACTGAAATGAGAAACGAAAAAATTGAAAAAAGATGAATATTTGGCTTTTATGTAGTTTCTTTTTAATAACAGTGATAGTTCTAAAAGCATGTTTCAAATATAACCCCAAATCAGCAATATCTTGTTTCAACAACTACCCTTCCCCCTCCCCCCACCTTTCTTGGTTGGCTGCAATTAAACTATACCCACAATGACAAGCTGCCTCAGGAGTAGCCATTCATTCCCTGGGTGGAGAGAGACAACTAAGATACAACGTCTTTCCTTAAGACACAAAGAAATGCTAGAAATACTGGTCTTTCTTTCTTTCTTTTTTGCTTGTAAGCTAAGATAAACATCTAATTGTTTTTCTAGTGTCCTGTTTAGACTCATGTATTGTTTCTTTTTAAATCATGTACGTAAGTATGAATAGACAAAATAAATAAATGAAATAAATGAAACGAAATGAAGTAGGCAGGAATCAAACTGGCACTCCTTGAATCATAACACTGCTAGCCAATAGTCCACCATGTTCTCTTAATAGTCCACCATGTTCTCTTTGTGAGCAAGATCACATTTCATGAACTGTATTACTGATCATCACCAAAACGTTTCATGAAAATGTATCCTACTGATAGATTGCACCCACTTATAAAACTGAAACTCCACTCGCTTTCTTTAAGCTTGTAAAATGTACAAAACCTAGACAAAATAAGAATTTGTGGGCTGAGGCCTTTACAATGAACTTGAAAATAGTACATAAGCAATGAGCATGCTGAATAATCTTTAGACCACAAACATATGTAACAGCACCTTCAAATCACAGTATATGTTAAAAGTTAAAGCCACCATGTTTAATACCATTATTTGAAGATTTTATGCTGCTTCCCCAGATTTGGTTTTTCAAGTACAAGTTACAACTGGCTCCTTCTCATACCAGTAAAATATCTGCACAAAAATTTGTGTTGCAAACAGCCCTTTTTTGGGGGGAGGGAGGTGGGGGGGGGTTGGGACTACAGACATCTCTAGACCTTAAAAGTTGGTCTTTTGCTTTTGTACTTGAGATATACCCTTTAATTTCACAACCAGAATAAGTCCAGTATTTATGGAAGCTTCACCTTGGCTATTTTCACTAACTAGGGCTGAAATAAGTCAGGGCGATGGGACATTTACCTTGGAAGTCTAAAAAACCTTTTTTTAAAAGGACACTTTTGATTTTTATTCACAGCAGTATTGTTTTTATTAAGTAAATTTATCCAAAATGTCCTCCTGGAAAATCTTAGATTTCACCCTTGGCACTGATATCATAACAATGCTTCAACGTGGAAGCCCTCATCTCTACTATGAAATGACAACTCCCTCCAGACAATTCCCATCCAGATGATTTCTCCTGCACAATCCTTAGCCATGACAACTTCTCCTAAGATAACTTCCCCAACCAGAAAACTTGGAATTTTCCTAGTTGGAAATCAGTGATGGCAATATGTCTTGAATTTGGGGAAAAATCCCCCACCAACATATTTTGGAGGGGGGTTTTGGTTCAAATAGGGGGACCTTGATAAGTTAAAACTTTTCCCAAAAGGTGCGGGAAATTCCTGCGATAATAAAACTGCAGAGTTGTTAAGAAGAGTGTGGGAATCTTGTCATCCCCCTGCCTAAATGAAACACTGGTGGGAATTGTCCAGGCTGTGATTTATCTGGGTGGTTATGGTCCAGGGACCCATCTCCACAATATACAAGCCTTGCAATTTTAATCAAAACAACACCATGGTTATTTGGCTGATGGGTAAAGTCTGCATAAAACAAAATGCCAAACAGCTCGGAAGAAATGCAAGGTTACTATTTCCATTACAGCCTCAGTCTGAGAGTACAAATAACTTTCCTCATATCAGTCACAATAGTAACGACCAATCTGTGTCACCCATACAAAGAGACACAAAACTGTTTGCTCATTACCAGCATTTTTTCAAGGCCAAAACACAACAACATATAAAAGCAAATAAAGGATAATGTTCTCAACCAAATAATCAAACTGACATATTTCTCGAATATACATCAGTTGCTTTCTAACGTTGCTATGACAAATTTGACAATAATGGAAAGTTTAAATATCCTGATTTCATACGATACTTCCAATACACTTAAATATGCAGCAGTCAGGGGGGATGGGGGGGCACAAACCTTTCCTAGGGGGGCACAATTTCTGAATTCACTATGTGGCTTATACACAGAACTGTGCATTCCAAAGTTTTCCATGGAGGCACCTGGGTGGCACAGCTTTGTCGTGGGGGGCACGTGCCCCCATGCCCGCCATAGCTACACTACTGATGTGCAGTAATTCTCTAACCAGTGGTTCTAAAGGTAGGTTCCAAAAGTGGGGGGACAAGGAAGGGGTGACTTAGAAGGGAGGAAACCAGGAGGTATCAATCAGGATTGGGTTGGGTTACTTGACTCTAGTTCAGAGTTGCAATCCTGCATGATACTAGAATAGTTACTGCACTTTGATAGGAGTTGGGACTTCACAGCTATTTTGACAATGATCAAATTGGTGTAAGATTTATCTATATTTCAAATTATGGTAATTAAATTTGACAAGCTAAAATGCCAGCATGATTTTAAACAACTCTGTCTGTGCTTCAATAGTAGCATGGCAGAGAGCAGATAAAAAGATGTTTTGAATTCACTACCAGCTTTATTATTGGTGTATCAATTCTATGTTCAAAGCAGTGGTTTTATCACATAACAGTGTGGTTTAAAAATAATATTGCATATGATTTAGGGGTAAGCCTAGGGAAAACAGTATCACTGATCCCTGTTGGGGCTTACACTAATGATAAGGCCCATAGTGGGGTTCAAAGGCAGAGCCCTAGCATTGTCCCGTGGGTCAGCACCCTGTCAGCTCCTGCACTTTCATGGTTTTGTCACTTTTGTGAGATCCAAATGATCTAATTCTTTGCATTTTTTAAGAAATTACCCTTCAGTCAAACATAAAACCTAGTCTATATCCCTAGGCTGAATAAAAGAACCTTGGTTAAACTAGGCCCACTACAGTAGCCCTTAGGACTGTGCAGTATGTTACAATACCAATACACACTATACTCCACTGTGTGATAAGCCTTGGCCAAGTAATCTAAGGCAGAGCCCTACAAAAGTCATTTGGTAGGTAACAGGAACCAAACAGCTTGACGTCCAGTTAGTTTCACCCTTCTTTACAGTGCAAGTAGATCTGTACCATGTACACATTAATAGACCACTAATGTTAACATAGCCAAATGTACAGAAAATGTACAGAAACCATGCTTCCTACACCTGACCCAAGCAGAGGATTTAACTAAAACATTTCCACTACCTATGACAATGACTTCTGCATTATCTCTAGGTCAACAAAGCAGACTTTAAAGTTGATCCAGGTGAAAAAGTAAGATACATGTAGGATTTTGTAGATCAAAAGTATGACCTTTCCAGTCTTTCAGTCAGGGCAAGGACACTGGAACGAATTACCTATTCAGTGTAAAAATGCAATCTCCTTATCCTCTTTTAAAAGTCTTTTACGAAATTTTACTGATGTTTATGGATAATTTACTCATGCTTATGACTTATTTTTATGCTTTTCATCGTTTGCATTTCTTCTCTTAGTCGTCGTACTGTTTTACATTTTGACTTTTATTCTCACTTTACTACTTCTTTTATATTATGTTTATGTTCTAGTGTTTTGACATTTTTTACTTTTTTATGTTGTTCGTTTGCTTTGACTTATTCTGTTCTATGTTTTTATTGTTTCAATGGATTTAATAGGGCCTCGGGTGAGATTAGCGTTCCGCTAACCGAGTTTTTACCCTTCAATGTTGAAATAAAAATAAAAAAATACTGTTAATCTCCTGGGAGGTAAAAAAATTTCCCACAATTTTTTACAAGTGCAAATACCTTAAGTTCCCTCCAATTGCCATTCCATCTAAGCACCAAGATTTCTCAATGAAGAATTTCTCATATTTATTTTTTCCACCCAAAGGAGTAGTCTTCTTTCATACTTATCAATGTTTACAGTATAATATGACTCTTGAAGACATTTGAACAGAAAATAAAATGCAAGTTTATCTGATTTAAGCAACAGCAAGTCAAAAAAGTACAATACAGGGAGATTTTTAAGAAAAAAAAGAAAAGTAGCAGTAATTTCCATAAAGTTGGACAAAGTAAGGTTCAGTAGGAATTACGTGAAAGCCTGACTATGGAAGTATTGCTGAAAGCCTTACCATAATGTCATCTCATGACATACTGGTGCAAATATCTATTGGGGAGCCCATCTGGGTTAAAACACGATCTAGCCACTGGAGTGGACCATTAAGATGAAGTTCGATCCAACAAGGAGTTGAAGTGACTGTCTGACGTCGATAGTCTGCACCCCAGCCCTTCACAAAACTCAGTCTTATGGCACACATGCGGGTCAACTGATACACAGCCTCAAAACCTTGATTGACTGACTGTGACAACTGGGCAGCAAACTCTTGATTATTAAAGATTTTCAAGTTACATCCTAAATTGAAAGAGAGATTAGAATGAATAGTTAAGTTCAAGTCATATTTCAATAGACCCTTTTCCAAACAGCTGTTACAAAGAATTGATGGAGGGAATTTTGGTGTGCTTCATCTCTTGCCACAGTAAACTGCTATTGACAAAAACGGCACGTACCGAAACTATCCTACAATCCTTTGCAACTGCTGTTTGGAAAAGGGTGTATGCAGGGAAGTGCCAACACTTGAGTGACCCAGCCATCACTTAAAATTTCCACAAAGCAGTAATTAAACTAGAGCAGCAGTGCTACAGTCACTCAACCCATTGCATCCCACCCAACACCTTATTTACATCTGGAACAGGCAAATCTCTGTAAGCCTGAGGAAAGCTTTTAATGTATTGTGGATGCTACACCTGTGCACACTGTAGTCCAAATACATGGTATGATGTGTGTTTGCATGCACATGGTATTTTGAAAGGGTGAAGTATCATGTCTGACTTGAAAAGACTGATTGCTTACTGTGTGTATGCTTGAACACGTGAGCCTCACAAATTCTTTGAAAATGGCAGCATGTTTGCATTACAAACTGCACATAGCTGAAAGGTTTATGCTCAATGTACATAAATGGATGGTATCCTGTAGTGTGTTTCCACTCGTGTCTTACTATGCAAGTTTACTTTTCAAACCATTGCAATTTCTATTCTCAGCTAGATGGTCCTGAAAACAGACGTTTTTACACATTACCAACAGTACCACTACAAATATTTCATTAGTATCATAAATTCATTTATTATTAGTTAGCTTTGCAACATTCCATGCATGATCAGAATAAAACATCCTGCAATAGTGAGGGGCTAAAGATGATTGCAGTAATGTGTATATGTGGGTATGTGTGTGAGGGGTGAAGCCTTTTTACAAAAAAAAAATAAATAAATAACGGGGTACTTAAGCACATCTTATGACAAGATTGGCCCCAAGTATCATCATTACATTTCCCATTCCAACAGAGACAGCAACCTCAACATAATCTTCCCAAGTATTAAAGTAATACACTATAAGAAGAGAGAAAGTTGTGTAATCAGTAAATGACATTTTGGTCTGACAAGGGGGGGTCTTACAACTTGAGCTATTAAATCCACCTCAAGATCATCAATTTTGTTTCTTAAAAAGGCACCCTTCAAGGGACAAAATAGAGTGAGTGAATTGATTAGCAGTAATTGCTAATCAAAATCCAAATTGACTAGCGATTACTTCATCTTGATTAGCAGTTTCAAAGTATTTAATTGTTTATAACGTTTCTATAGGAGCTGCATGTGTTGTTGTCAGGCAGAAGTGAGCAGAAGGTGATGTTGTGGCTTCGGCTTTATACGATACAACAATTGCTACAACCACGTCAATGGGGATAGTTGAAACTCAGACACAGCTTGACAAAATATTGATCCACAACTTCCGCGATGTTAAATTTAAAATGATTCGCAACTGGTCGTTCTTGGGTAGCAAATTGCGATGCGAACCCGGTTATTTTGTCCCTTGCCCTTAAGAGGAGTCTTCTCTAAACTAACATATGAGAACTAATTTCTGTGAGGTAAGGAAAGTACAAATACTGTATTTTTACCTGGAGGTATTTTACAAACAGTAGCAGGATGCCAGCCATAACGCTGGTTGCAGTTGGGACTCTGAACAAATATACTACTATCACTCAAGCACTCTGCAAAGACTTCCCCACCTATGTAATACAGGCGGACACCTTTACCTGTAACAAGAAAGTGAAATGAAATTATCTCAAATGAATAGCACATTAATGCTAAACAGTATATCTCTTGTGAAACACATTAGAAATAGAGAAAGTAATATTCTGAAAGCACTGGACTTTAACACTAAACAATCAATTTGACAAGGCATTTCTTTGGCCAGATTTTCATTTTTTGAGGACTTTTATTTATCTACTCTACCTGTCACTGTCAGTGTTCTAACAGGTATGTATAAATAGCCCCAAAAGAAATAAGACATTATACCACCTAACCCTGTGCCCCGCCCTTTTTTTATCAATTCTTTTTTGTTAAATGGTTAGTTGAGACGGACAACATATTTATTAGATTCTATGTGGAGATGAATACAGCAGGAATCTGGGCTGCATAAATCTCCATAGAACAAAACTGGCATAAATTTTCAAAAATATTGGAGACATGTGTGTAGAAGACTCTCTGACAACAATTTGCAATATTTCTGGTAAGGTTTACTGTCATTACATTTAGGTACAAAGCCCACTCTGATACTTAATTTTCAGAGTTACTGAAACTAGGACTTAGGCTATACTAATGTATATCATATGTGGGATATCAAGCCTATACCAACTTGTGTCTCCTAGCAAGAATTTCAAAACAAACTCATATGATATTTCTTCCAAACTTGACAGAGTTACAAAATTAGTGTATTTCTGCTGAAACTTCCCTTGAGATTTACCTCCTAATGTACTGAAAACTTGGTGATACTACCTTAATTCTCTTAAATACTAGTGTCATAAAACCAGCCCGTTTGGATAAATGCGGTTTTGGATAAACAGGGTCTTCCTGTAATGGACTATCAGATGATTAACAAAGAACAAATATGACAACTCTAAGCTAAGCCCACAGCACATGGTTCAAGCTCTGCAATCATAGGTGTATGAACCATGGTGCCAGAAGGGGAGTGGGGGCAGCTGAAACTCCCTGGAGGTGGAGCAAAACCAGTTTCTCTGACAGATTATTGGAAAAACTTTCAATTTTCTCTGGTAATAGAGGTTTTTTTTTTCTCAGGCAAAAATGGCTAATGCTCATGAAGAAAAAACACTGTATGTCTATGTCTGCAGCTGATTTTTCAGTTGTGAGTCATAGTCTGCCAAGTACTGGTCTGGAGAGTTTATTTTCCTATCATTTTAAATTTCTTTAATATAATAATATGCTGACTGAGTATATTCACTTGCACAGAAAGTGTAGACAAACTTAACCTGGTGGGGTGCATCTTATTACATTAGTCACACATCTAAATTCATGATGCTGTGATTTTCAAATGGTACGCAAGTTATTAGCATAAAATTTGCAAGCAAAACAGGGTTGCCAACTTGCATATTTGACAGCCAAATTCAGCAAAATTTGGCAAAAATATCACTGTTGGGCAATCAGAATTTACCATTTCGCAGCAGGGCTCGAAATAACGGGGGCCCGTGGGCCCGATGCTCCTAGAAATTCGCTCGGGCCCGTAGCTTCTGCAGGGAAAGGGGCCCGGTTGGGTCCTAAATAGTTTAAGTCTATTTCGCTTTCTACAGTCTGCGCATGAACCTCTCCACCCACATGTCAACGATCTTACATCTCGCAAGGCCTGTGTATTTCATATACTAACAGTCACTTAAAACCTGCGAAACACACACTTCTGAAATCAGTTCACATCACTCATAAACAGTCTGCTTTGTCACAACACAGATGATCACACACGCAGACATACAGTACACCGATGTCAGTCATAAGTAATGTAGGCGGTAGTTTTGGGCCCCTTGATTTCTCGTTTGGCCCCTAGATTCCATGAGCTAGGGGCCCGGTTGGCCCTCAAAGTTTGAAGGCTTATTTCGACCCCTGGGCAGTACTTTGTAGAATCCCAAAGTAGATGAAAATGAAAAAAAAAATCTCGTAAATATTCAACTGGCAGTGAAATGTTTAACTTGGCATCTTTTTGGCCAGAGTTTAAAATGTGAGTAAGAGCAACCCTAAAAATGAAATACTCAACACGTGCTTAAAAGATACTGGGTTTGTGCGATAAAATGCTTCAAACATGAAAGCCCTCAGCAACTGCTATGAATTGACAATCAGTTAGTTGAGAATTATGCAAATTTGGATGCACTTTTTATGTCACTCTCATTTGCTATCTGAAATCAACAGCTATGAATTACAAAGATATGGGAGGCGTCTTGCAGCTGAGTACAAAATGGAGCTACACTGCGCGAGACAGATGATTTCATTTAATAAAAGCAAGGTTGTTTTTCTTCAGCTAAGCAACCAGACAGACATCTACAACCCACTTAAATAATAAAGTGCTCCTTGTGATGCAAACTTTTCATGGCCTCTACAGACAAGTGGGAGGACTTCTTTATGGTGACATTTGAATGTGTCTGAGTGCATAGAAAACCTCCAAAAACATGACAGAAAATACAAAAATAACTGAAATAATCCAGACACAGCTTGGATGAAAATCAGGGAGGTTAAAGAATTCTGCTTTAAAAACTTCAATGTTCAATGCTATGTAGATGGTTGTTATTTGAAACTTGAGCATACTTGTAAAACACACTGTAACTTTTATATGGCTGCACTTTCCTGGCTTCCTACAAAGGGTACAACACACAGGCACACCCCTTACTCATGACAGACAAATTACAGGTCACTATCTATAAAGCAGAGAACATCCTTTCTTTAACATAAGGTAATTCAAACTTGACTGCTCTAAATTCCTGTGTCAGCCATAAATGGGCCTTTCACTTTCATTCCTTGGCAATGGCTGCTTAAACACTCTTCATTTGGGGGGTGGGTGGGTGGGGGAGGGGGTACCAGATGGAAAGTGGTCACTGTCTACTGAGTAACTTTCAAATTGCATACCATGAAAGAAGTCAAACAATATAATATATAAAGTCATGATTCTTTACTTTTTGTCATAAAAGCTAAAATACTGGGTTACTGTTTTTTTTTTAACAGGGACACAGACCAGACTCTGGACTATCAAGTCACATGCCCTGGGGTGTGTCAACTCATCTGAGACAGTTGGAAAGTCCAGGTACTACAATTTCCAACGAATGCTGTTGACTGGATGCTATGTGTAACAACCTGTTTTGCATTTGAATCCCCTCCGTAGCAGAGCATATTTTAAAAAGTTCCCACATTAATGATGCATCAAAATTTGATAGAATTAATTATCAACATCTGTCACCTTTTGAAGAGCAAATACGGGTCACTATTCCCTCTCTACCAGTGTACTGTTTGTATGCTTTTAAAACAGATAATTACAGATCACCCCGAGGTTTGCACAAACAGCTACCCAGTTCTTACCAATGTGTCTTCTGGTCTGCTCAATAATGGGATCTCTGTTGACATTTGACAGCAAACCAAGGCAAAATCTTTCGGAGCTAGAAGGATCTGTAAAGCCATCAATGGTAAGAGATGACTGCGATGCATGGAAAACCTCACCGATTCTGCGATTCATCTCATAGTAGGTTATGGAGCACCAAAATGGCGGTTCACAGTAGGATATTGGCTGCATGTCTGAAGTTAAATTAAAACAGCAGATTTTTAGAATTAATTTTCCCATATTATTAATAAAATTAAATTAAGGCAAATTAGTGCAAAAATTAAACTAAATTTGATTGAAGCCAAATAAAGATAAAAGTTAACAACAAATTTCAACTGCTGAAAATCAGGTACCTTCAGTTGCACTTTAAACAGGTCTTCCTTCAGAGTCAAAAGTTCATGAAATTGTTCAAAATGTGAAAAGAGAAAAGGGTTTGCAGTTGCTGGCACCAAGTACCGAGCACAAGGGCCTCCTCAAGTTACTCCCATTAAGAACTTCCACACAGCTTCAGGAACATACCATAATCTTACCTGTGGCATGTAAATGTAGTTCAGCTTGATATTTTTAGAACAAATGAAAGCATTAAGCCTAAGTATTACAATAAATTCCAAGAAAACTCCCTGGTTAAAGAGCCTATGAGCTCTGATAATAACCACATATTTCCACATGTATTCCTGAAATTGCCTGCAATAAGTGCAATTACCACTTAGCTGTTGAAGTTGGTAACACAGTGGGTAATGACATCATGAAAAGTTCAGAAAATTTTACCAGACAAAAAAGATCTCAGCTCCTGAAGGACACCCTCCAGCGTGACATCACTGTGCTTACAACTTTGCCAAACAGTAATTGCAGGCAATTTAGGGAATATTAGGTACGTAGGTGGAAAGGACAGATCAAACAGACAAAGCATTCTCTTCAAACTATGACAGACAATACCTTTAATAGTTTGCTAAGAAAGAGCTGTCTGTTCAAGCTAAGACACCTTGAAAGTTTTCACTGTAATGATGTTTAACTGCAACTACACTTTAAGATGAGTTTACTTAAAAATTGAGATGTTCTATTCACATTGCCACTAGATGCAACGGTAACTGTGTTATAATTATTTGGGGTGAACTCAATATTTTGGGTGGAATGTTCAGCTTACTTCCAAGATTGCCTGTATGACAAAACCCACTGACTAGTTGTAACAAAGCATACACATTGTTTCATACTGTAAAACATGTGCTAGACAAGCAGAATAATTCTACAGTTGTCTGCATCTGCATCACAAAAGACAATATTTACTGCGTACGTTTCAGAGTTACAATGGAAAACAACCACTAATCCTAACATACCAGCAACAATCTCCCTGACTAGCACTTTTATCCAAATATGGAAGGTATTCCCAAATTTTTCAAACAGCTGAATACCATAAGACAATGAGGAGCAACATCAAGACAAGATGATTCAAATGGTTTTCTCATACATTTTTTTCATAACCTTAAAGAATGGAACTTTTCAGGTTACTTAATTTGTATTAACAGCTCAGAATATAGTTACGACTCAAGTTTTGGATGACAGGTTGGAAGTTAAAGTTACTATAAAATCGGTTCCAAAACTGGTGAAAACTCAAGGGCAATGTGTACAAAACAATGGAATCTTAGCACTGGTAATTTAACCAACATCTCTATTCCTGGCAACTATTCTCTGCAGCTGTACCAGCTCTGCTTTACCAAGCACGGAGAATATAAACTGTTTTGTAGATACAGCTCCTGACTGCTTCGATTTAATAACCAACTATTGGTCAAAGTATGTTCCTTTCATAAATCAATGTAATGACATGCACTGCAATCTTAACCCAATAACAGCAAATCTATCTCTTCTTGTAAATATATTTTCTACTGGAACACATTTCCTGCAATCAATTAACAAAACAATCCTCTGATTTCCTTTTCCTGTATAAATCATTAAACGCCTTTACAAGTATGCTTTTGATGTTATGATATGCCAATTAAAAAGTTGTCCTTCATTACACAATGACATATTTCCTTAAGTTCCCACGAATTTTCAAGATATTTAATATGTCATTGCATATATAGCAAAAAGGAGAGCGGCAGTCATTAATGCATAGTCCCCCTCCCCTTCCTCCTGCTCCTCCCACCATCCTTTCTTCCCCTAACCCTAAAATATCCCCTTATTCAAGTATTTCTGGCAAGGCTTGACATTTCATCAGAGTAAAGCTTAACCCTGACAATGTTACAGTTAACACCAAGTGTAAAAGTGCAGGAGCACTAAGCAGGGAGACAATTGAGTAACATCCCCTTACAACAAGTACACTAATCATCATAGACCAGGCTTTTCAATTGGATAGTTAGATGGGATTTAACAACACACCAACACTAATGTGCTATATAGTGTCACCTAGAAAAAAAGTTAAAGTTTAATACGGTTCAAATACAGTGTTAAGTGCAAGTGTGGTCTCAAATATGGTTCAAAGCCATTTAAGTCCTCCCCTTCAGTCGCCTCTTATGACAGGCAGGGAATACCGCGGGCATATTCTACAACCCCCAGCCGACAGGGGGAGACCAGGCTTTTCAAGTGGACACAGATGAAAAAGTAGGATAAAAAGTAGGATTAAAATTCTCAATAAAACAGGAGAAAAGCAGGATTTTGAAAAGTTTAAGTAGAACAAAAGAAGGACTTTTGGAGTTTTCAGGAGAACAGCATTTTCATCAAATCATATCAATGTTGACAGCATTACATGACTCTTACAGACAAGAATCTTAATTGCACTCACAGCTCACACTTAAAACCTGTAATGCCTAATCACTACTACAGTCCTTAAGCCTCTGGATTTGTATTACTGTGGATATTATTTGTAGAGTTGCCAAGTTAAAATATAGCATTTGTTGATTCCACCTAGCAGCCAAACACAGCCACCCTCAGCCCCACCATGGTTGAGGCTGAGGTGAGACATTGTGCAGTTTGTTGCTGCCTAGATGCCAAAAACTCAACTCTGAAGCACAAATTTCCAATACTACTTTACACTGCATTTCCTAATGGAAACGAATGGGGGAATATGTTAGTACTGAAGTGTTTAGCATACAATTACAAGACTTGTGATGAACAAGTGACTGGTATGTACCAGGTTTGTGCTAAATTATCATTTCTAACCTTTCTGTGAGATTTTGTGGGATTCTGTGAGACCTACATGACAAACATAGCTTAATAATGACATTCAATCAAAACTCAAATGTAACTGGTCTGTCCAAAAGAGGGATGCATATGTGTTCGTGTGTACACTTTTGCAATACATATAAGAATACTTAATATTTGTCACATTGAGGGAGCATATGGGCTATCAAACTGTGAAATCTGCCTAAAGGGTTGGTATGAATTTCTTTTGAGTTATCAAAAATCTGTGAGAAACGATGTATGTGGGCAAAATATGATCATGCAATTTACATTTTTTGAGTCATGGCAAGTAAGATAAAGTAGGATTTTCAAAGAAAACTTAAGAAAAGTAGGAGAAAGGTTCAAAAAGTAGGATAAAGTAGGAAAGCAGGAGTCACTTGACAGCCTGATAGACTGTTGTATTCAGACAAGGTCACTGTTGATTCAGAGCCAGAAGGCTGTACTACAGTTTCCTTAAGGAGTACGGTGAGAACGGTAAGTGAAAAATACAAAGCTCAGCAAGCTCAACATAAACAAAGTCTACTTGCTAAGCTGGAAAAAATAAGGAACTCTGTAAATCCAAGAAAAGTTCCAGGTAAGAGCTGTCCAATTTCTATTTTTTTTTTTTTTTGCCTCTTTCGGTTTTACATAGTACCAACAAAGATGCTATCACATGGAGATCTGAACATTAAAATCCTTTCCACATACATCCTTCCTATAAACAAACTTAATAATACAGGAAGTTGTTTCCCTAAAATGTGTACATTGAGAATAATTTCACAAGACAATACATACAATATGCTTTTGCCTCCCAGGTACTTACCCAAAGAATCACTTGGACTTGGGGATGCTGCAGAACCTGGGAGAGATCAAAACAAAACAAGTTCTTTTTTTTTTCAAAAATGGCAATATAATGGTGTAGACTACACTTTACTATGAGTGACATAAACACATGAATGTCATTGGTACTGCCTTTAAAATGCAAACAATCATTACACATTTTATAGAGTTACAGAATATGAATTTAATGTTTATAACATTTGACCCCAATTTTAGCACTGATCACTTAAAGTTATGCAGACATACATGTCTGAACTAGGGCCAAAAATCATCAGAAACAAATATCATTCTAGCACTGTCTAACAATGTTGTAGTCCAGTCCAGCACACCTGAGTCTCGGTCTGAGTTGTTATGTCTGAGTCCCAGTCCAAAATGGTCTAGCATCCATGCACCTCGTGTCAAAATATACAAACAGTATAGTATAATAGTATTCACAGAGTTATACTATGTGCAACACATATCCCTAAAACTGATACCAGTAATTTAATGACAAAAAGTTTACATCACTGAACTGAGTAATTCTCTCTCTCCTAGTTAATGCACAGGTCTGCTCAGTACCATACTTTAGAGATGGGGGAGAGGTCTAATGGTAGGGGTACTCTCTGTCCTATATAACATTTGATTCACAAGAAAAATTAGCTAGAGGTAAAACGTTGCTAACCAAATACATTTTTCAAGCTAAAAGAAATTGTTGAGAAGTAATTCATTTTTCACTGATTACACAAAAGATTCAGGAATGTAAACTTGAACAACGTTGACATTGACTGCTTACATGCAATGCAAAAACAAAACAGGATGATTAGAGTTTCAAACTTGGAGAAGGGAAAGGGTATTGTGACTTGGTGACACTGAATAAACACTGAAATGCAAAGAGCAACCCTTTGGAAAATGTAGGGCTGTTCTATATTTCCCATTTTCACAGCAAATTTGAGGTTCTTTAAAATTTTGATGTTTTAAATGGCCTTGCATAATGGCATATGGTAGAGTGGGCTACTGTAGAGATTATTGCCAGTGGTTAATTGACAAACATGAGAATAGACTATTTGTCACCTATTATCAAGACCCACAAAACACACCAACGGAAATGGACAGCAGGTCAATCAAAGGCATAGATTCAAACTAATGGTCGACTGGTGGGGACAAAGACATTTACTTTCTCAGTACTAAACCACAAAGAGTTGTAAGAAGCGATGTATAGGCCCTTCCATAAGATTTGTTTTACTTTTTTGTTAACTGTGTCTCTCTGGAGGCCTAACTTCCTCTTCCCAGACAATTAAAATTCTCCCAAGCTTACTCCCGGACCCTCCTTACATTAAAGAATACAGCAGTCTTTGCCACCTGTAAGACAAAGGCCTACATATGTAATTTAATTGCCAAAGGCCAATTCTGCTGTGTACACTATTGTGTCTGAAGGAGGCTTCACTACTGCACATCTCACATTTCACTGATCTGCAGATGTCAGTGTCCAATCAGAGTGGCTTACTCTTGAACGGCATAGTTCGGACATATTTCTTTGTCTAATTTTTCTTTCAAGTACAATCACCTTTCACAAAATCTGGTTGCCTCAAACCAAATTTATGTAGGGCAATGGCCATCTGTCCTTACTCTATTTCTCTTCCCTTTGTAACATTTTCCTGAAAGAGAGATTTTCAACTGACTAGCTACACGAGGGGAGTGGATCCCACCCCTGCCTACATCATTATGCATGCCACTGAATGAGCACATGCTTGGTACGGATGTATGTATATTCGTTCAAACGTAGTAAGTGCATGCTCTATTGTAACCTGCCTGAACAGCTTTACACCCTATAATACACATAATGAACACTGCATATTAAATAAACAAGTTCTTCCACTCAGTCAACATCTGAGTTGGTAAACTGCCTGACTCTAGTTTTTCTCACCATACTGGCCACATTCTGGTTTGTACCCATAAGTATACACTGAAATCATTGAAGCAACATCTGTTGAGATGGATTTTAAAAAATCCTGATACCATTCAAAGTTATAGTATATACCTCTTCAAATGTTAACCAATCATATGACATATCTACATTGCTAAGCACCAATTTTTTTTGCCCTTTTTTAACATGATGTGGAGATTTGCAGTGTTGATATCCTTTGTTAACCTTATACAAATAGTCAGAAATAAATTTGATGCCAGCTTTATTAAGAAATGTTCTACCTGCATACTTGTCACATTTTTCATTAAGGCAACTAACAGGTATTTAATGTGAAAGTGTAGTCACATCAAACTGGATTAGCATACCCTCCATCCTATTTATGGATGGCTCTTATATGACCAATTTTAAACCGATTGAATCATGTCTATAATAATTCTATGATTTACATCAAGAAAGGTACTTGTAAAGGAATAAGAGGTGATTTTAAAATTTAGCTGATGTTTGACAAATGAGATTGGAGGCTTGGAGTGATGGTTTTAACCCCTTTAATGCTGGCAACAAAGAGATTCAACTGACAGTTGTTTCTTTAGAAACAGCATTTCATTAGTTCCACACGAGCAAACAATGGTTCCGATATTAATCTGTTGTTCAGGTAGTAAACTTCAAGGTCACAAATAATCCTTGATAAGTTTGAAGCTTGAACTTGAGTTCATAATGTTCAAAGCATTGAAATTTAATAGCGGTATACCATTGATCGGTATGCCATATCAGTATCGGCCGATGTTCCTTCAATATCTGCACCAGCAAAATTTACCAGAAATGTTTTCACCACCTATATAATAGGAACCTAATACAAATTACTCTATATCAGAGTAGCAATGCAAAGGCATACCAATTTGACTGTCAAAGCTGAATTGGGAGACATTTTTCGTCAAAATGAATCCATTCAAGGTTGGTTTTCTGCTAACTGCATTCACTACCTTACTTTCTTTTGCAATATTTTTTGAGGGAAACTGTAAGACAGGTATCATAAGTCCACAATATTCTTGGGCAGATCAAGTTGTCAAGACCTATCAGTGTTGCAGTCTGTTTACTAACATGTTTGTGCTTGCATAGCTGAATGAATTAGCCTCCGATATTACATTTCCAAAGCTAGCTATCAATTAAACCTGGGGTGAACACAATTAGGGAAATAAAAAAAAAAATTTAAAAAGATAAATAAAATTAAATCTTCCTTAAGAGCCTATTTTCAATTGATTTCAATTTTCAATTGATTTTAACTTCCTCAATTTACATCCAACTGAAGCAAAGTTTTTGTCTAATTTTAGAAGGAAACTAAAACTTTTCCTAGTTATAGCTGCCTCATTAATGTGAGTAGAGAAAGATCAAAAACCACACAAAATGCACAATATGCTATATAGGCATGCTACCACCAGCTGTTAATATCAAATCTACAGTATACTGCTTTATGCCTACGTACTGGACTGTTGTGGTCTTCATTCAGCTACTGTTTGTTCATGTCCTACACCATCAGGGCTGGAAAAAATTTGTCCTTCCAAGGGCCCATATTTTCATGTACATAAAAGGTGCAAGTTTCCCTCCAATGACCAAAATTTCCCTCTAAACACCTAACTTTCCCAAGAAGGCACCTCTCAGCTTCCCAACTTCTACCCAGGTACACCATATCATCATGGTTATATATAGTGCATAACCACCTGCCATTTTGAGCACAGTATGCTCATTACTAAAATTCCGGCATCAGATCGATCAGTTTCCCCTGATACTGAGAATTAATTTATCCCACATTCGTTATATCAGTTGTGGGTGATACTGAAGCCACACTATTTCAATTTTGTGACAAATGTCTCAATGTTTTGGTTTTTGTGTAGACCTATTTGACTATGGTCACATTTCTAATGGCAAACACAAGACTCTGCTATGATGTTAAAATAAGCTAGGTGCAAACGTAGGCACATTAACAGTGAGCAAGCCATATGCAAGCTCCCAATACAGACCCTTCTTCAAACAGCAATTACCATGGGTTCTGGGATACATATTTAGTAGGTGCCATTTTTGGTTACCGTAAAATGACACTGATTAAAATGATGCACTCCAAAACTCTACCTCATACTCCTTTGTAATTTCTATTTAGAAAGGAGTCTATGGACATGTTTAATAACAAACATTACCAATTGTGTCTCTGTGCAGCAGGGTGGACTTGAACCCATGACCTTAGTTGGCCTTACCAATTGATCTATACAAATGGCTTGAGGAAGGTCCTGGAAAGAAAAGCACTTTAGAAATCGTCCAAAAGGAGACATAAACTCTTGAAATGCCAGACAGTAGCAAAAACACATCTTGCTCAAAGCGAGGCAAGATAAAGAGAGGAAGAGTGGTTCTACCCCGAGTTGTGGGAGGGGCTGCATTCTAGTGGTAGGAGGGTGCCATCCTGGTCCTAATGATTTCTGCCAGATGGTACTTGCAGGCAAGTTAGGGAAATACACATGTAAATTGGAGGTGATGAGGATGGAAATAGACCCTATTTGGAAAAGGGTCTATGCACACATTAACAAAACATGATGCCGCATTACTGGGTCTAGCTATACATATATTAAAAAAAAAGTGCATTGTTCTGTATCTTACCATGTTCAAAAGCTTCTACAAATTACAACCCATTATTTACAGTGCCATATAGCCAGAGCACCAGGAGTGCAGTCACTCGGTGTGTAGAATTTTGTATAACCATTTGGTTTAGCAAGGATGAAAATTTGCATGTTTGAACAAGTTCATACAACATAACTCAACATCCTGGAAACAGCCATGACCCTTAGGTAAGAATAGGCAGTTACATGAATTTTCTGTAACCATAATTTGATTTACAGAAAAGCAGTATCTCATATGAGCTGAGGTTGAAAAAGTGGAAGACTTTTCCAATTTTGCTTGTAACGATATCTTTAAATGAAATTAGTGGCATCAGGGGATTATACTGCTCTGTGAAACCTAGACAGGGAACTATGTAACAGAGCCAATTTTGATGCCTTACTAAAATCTTGCTGGCTTTGTGTTTAAGAACATCTGATCATGGAGAATGGCAGCAGGAAGATTACTTAATCATAGATACTAGAAGGTAATCCAAGGAGTTGTAAATCTTATCTCCTGTACTCAAATTGACAATGAAAGCATCCTACTGCAACTTGTGATGTCAGACATGACATCACCTTTGATTAAAGCAGAATCAGTCAAGCCAGATGAAAAATACACAACATACAGAGCTAAACTAAAAACGAAGCTGACCATTCCGCTGGCGATGAAACAAGGGCAAGTTATGTTAGTCAACAAAAGGAGATGGTATAGCGCCACCTAGTCAGGAAATTCATCGCCAGTGATCACTCCGCGGTAGATGGACTGTCCAATAGTAGTTATAGGGGAGGTAAGTAGGAGCGTAATAGATTCAGTCAAGCAAGGGCACAATTTCATAGTCATACAGGTTTTATTACTTTCACCTAATCACTCACCTGGAAATAAGGGCTAAAAAAATTTGAGCTGAGCTAAAAATAGATGAATTTTCCATCCTTCAAAAGAAGAGTTTGATTTTCTCTTTAGAAAAATGTACAAACCCTGAATTATTAACTGCCTTTCCTAGAAGCATTTGATGGGGCATTCTATATGAAAGAAAAAACTGTGTATCACGCATCCTTCAAATCTATTAGCCACTATGTTCCACTTGTAACTCAAAATATCCCTTTTTTATGAAATAGTTCAACTGCTAGCCAACATCAACACAGTATGAGATGTAGAGTGGGAAACTGCCTCCAAAATCTTGTGTTAGTTTTTAAGTTCGATTTGTTATGTCTTAAAATTTGAATATGTTGGAATTTCTCACAGTAGTTTCAGTTCACGTGGTACACACCTTTCTTGTACAAAAGGTGGAGGCTGCCCATGTTGTCAAATATACCATACAGATGCATCAACACTGACGAAATATAAAATCAATGTCTGATCAATTTCCCGTATGGCACGACAGATTTCCCATCATGTGCTGTCTTTTTCTCACTTATTTGAAAATTCTTTTTCCTCATACAGAAATACTACTGACATTCAGTTTTCAGTACATAATACATACAGCTTTTGCTCATTATCTAAAACAATCACATCTGTAGTATTCATTTGACTGAGCACTTTGAATTTTGTTTATTACCTTGTTTCTATAGAAACATAGTCAAATAATACACAATCAAATACATATGGCGTCAGACTAAAGGGAAAATGCAGTCACCCCAACCAGAATTAGTATACCCCATCATCCTTATTCATGAGTGGTTCTTTTTTGATCATGTGACAATATTTTTCATACTGCATTGTTAAATTCATGGAGAATTTACTGCTTACTTTACCTTTTCTTTTGTGATAGTTATGTTCAAAAACATCTTCAGAGGTACTTGTAAGGCCAATAAGAGGAGATCTACAAGAGTTTGCTGATTTTTAAAGCAATTTTGGGGCGACAGCCTATTGCCTTTATGCCTGATAAAAGTCAATTTTGCTAAAAAAAAAGAAAACTGTAATAGGCTTAACACACTCACCTCCAGTATTAAACACAACCATAAGAAAACCACTGCAGTGTATATAGAAAACAACTGACATAGCCAGAAAGCAATTAACAACCCTCACTCTAACTTTGATATGAAGGGCTTACATTTGTAGATATGTACCTACCATCATATTCTCTTACAGCCAGTATAACTATATCATTTTTATGAAACTTCCCATACACACCATTATGATAAACAGTGACTTAAAATCTACAGCTGCAGTCTGTACAGAAATGTACAAAATAAGTATACTGGGGAAGAAGGTTATAATTAACAGCAATAAAAACTTAAACGACACATGTAGTTCCTAATGCTTGCAAATTCAGCACAAAATGATCTTTGCAAAAACAGCAGTAGCATTGTAAGTCTAAGGGTTGTCAAAGATTCTGGGTAATGGACACAAAATCATGCTGTAACGATACCCCACAGTATATCAAACCAAGGGCATGTTAACCTTAAGAGGACACTAATCAAGAGTTTTGCAATTTCAGCAAGCCTTCACTGATCAATTACAACATGTAAAATTACAAGTAACTACAAGTATTAAATGGCATTGCACATGTTAACAGATTGAAACTGCTTCTTAGGGTAACACTTCATACTGCCAATTTGAATTCTTGAGTAGCCCTGTAATTTTAATCACACATAAGACATGTAACTTTCATTATTAAAGTGAAACTCTTCCACCTTCACTCAAATTCATAAATTGTTGTGCACTAGCTTTAATATGAACAAATAAAGCATTTCTCATTTTGATCATGATTGCTATAGCATGCCGAGGTCACTTTTATCCAGAGGAAACAAACATTGGGCATTAAAAACATAGCACAGCAAAAAACATTTCAGATGAAGCTGTAAACATTGTAAATTTAAAAAGAAAACTTTCATCCTATCTTACATAAGATCACACAGAGGAGGGAGGATTTCCTCTCTGATTCCTTGCTAGAGGCAATCAAGCTCAAGTATATGTATGTGCATGTATATATGTACATGTATGTGTGTGTTTGTGACCCTCAGCTTGTAAACATGGTATCTCAAGAAAGCAATCATTGATACTTCTCATAATTGGTACATGAATTTATCATAAAAAGAGAAAGATCCATACTGTTTGTGGTGGAGGATGAAGGTCATGTGAGGTCACCAGATGCCAAAAACTTTAGAAGCACTGTATCACAGGGCAAGAAGCATAGATACTTTTCATATTTGGCATGTGGATGTATTATAGTCAGCAGATGAGCCCTGTTTTTGGAAGAGGTAAACGTTTTTCTGAGGTCACCAGAGGTGAGGTATGAAAACCCTGAAAACTGCTTGTAAACACAGTATCTCAATATAGAAATGATGGACACTTTTCACACTTGGTACACAAATTTATCATATTAAAAGAAAGAAGGCTCTTCTTTTTGGTGTAGGTCAGAGATCATTTGCAATCACCAGAGGTAAAAAACCGAAAACCTTGTAAACATATTTTAAGACTGGGATGATGGATCCTTTTCGTTCTTGATATGTACATTTATCATATTAAGAGAAAGAACCCCATGGGTTTTGATGGAGGTCAAAAGCCATCGTGGTCACCAGAGGTGAAACTATGAAAACTTTCTAAACTGAACAGAAGGGGCGTCATCTCCAAACTGTGCCATTTCATGACCACCATAAAGGGAGGGCTGAATTAGCCCATGCCAAAGATAAAATTACAGAGAACACCTTTTCACAAGAATAGCTATTGTATGTTAATTAGTAATACTAATTTTCATTACCTAATTGTAAACACATTCAAAGATGCTGTGACTATCAGATGATTAGATATGCCTTCTAATCAATGTGTATGTTGATGGTGTAGTCAAAAGTGTTTGGTTTCACATTGCGACGGCCGGGCTCAAATCTACCCAAGACACACACTTGTTCATTTTTTGTTATTATTCAATTTTTGTCTTCGGTTACTTACAATATTTAGGATTTAGATGTTTTGTATTGAAAAGAAGGTTCCTGTTGTTTTTGGTGGAGGCCAGATGACATGCTGAGGTCACCAGAGGTCAAATACCAAACCCCTGAAAACATGATATTTCAAGATAGGAATAATGAGCACCCTCAACTTCTTGGCACTGCCCAATGCTGCCGCCCATACAGAATGATAAAAAGAAAAAACTTGACAAGGACTGCTTTTTCTGCACCGACTTGTAGAACAGACATTCTGGTTTTCCCTGTTTTCTGAATTACAGTGATTTCATTTATCCTTTCTACTTTTCCAAAGTCCCATTGGCGAAGGCTATTAAAGCAGCAAAAACCACACAACTACTAACCTGGTAGATTAAGAGACACAGGAATGAACATTACTACCTGCTCAGCATTCAGACTGAAACTGACTGTTGGTCTGTCATGTCTGGCTCCGTTTTAGTTTGAATGCCTCTTCACACTAGGCATGACCCGGCCCAATGCCATATGACATGTTAAAAATGTTTTTAAACTTAGACCCTTTCACACTAGGTACGATACAATTCAATGTAATAAAGTGGACTTAAAAAAATTTCAACTTTCATTGCTTGTTGCTGAGCAATATTTTTGTGTGATTAATCATGAGACAGAATTGCCAATCTGATATATCACATGGTTTAAAATACCACTGAACGAACAAAAAGGTGCCTGTAGAGTGGACAGCCAAATGACATTTTTACCACATAGTACTGTGAGGCCTGTATTGTTCCTGTCAGTGTTAAAGGGGCTTGACTGATGAGACCAGATATTACACACAATCAACGCCAAAAGACGGAGATTTATTATTACCATATTCACTTCCATTCTGGGATGCCTCCATACTGTTGTCATTTGTATCTCCATCTTCACTCATGTACCCTGGTGGTGGGGTTTCTGAAGAAATATGACAAAAAAAAGAGCTGGTTTTAGCATACGCAATAGAAATAGTGTATTTCAAACATGAAAATGGGGGCTCCCTAAAAGTGGTCAGCCAGTTCTGCCTCTGGGTGAAAACTTAGGGTACAGTATTGAGCTCAAAAACAAAACTGACACAAACATCATCCACAGAAATGCATTTCAGAACCCTCAGCATTTGCAACAGTCTCAGGCAATGGAGTTGGTGATATGATAAACCCCATTAAGCCAAAAGAATGATGGGAATTGAAGAAAAACATTTTTAGCCCAGTCAATACACATGAGGTAAGACTATTATCATCTAAAAATACCAGCATTTTCAGCATAATCCCTAAAAACAGGTAAATGGTCACCCTTTTATTGACATGAAAGAAGGCAAGTTCAAACTTTACCTACAAATGTATGTCAGCTACTCTAATTGTTCAATGATATGTGCAGATCAGTGAAATGTAGAACTGTTGCACAACAACGTGACAGAGAGACAACAAAGTCAAATTCCAAATTACAAGAGGGTAATCAAAAGTATTTTGGAAAGGGTTGCTAAGCTATTGTGGTGCTTTCAGCAATTAAGGCTGGGCCTTAGACAGTGAAACTGCTGAGCAGCAGATTCTAAGGCAGCTGATGAGATAAGAAGAGGTGCCAAAAGAAAGCTATTTTTGGAAGACTTTGAACTATTCAAGACAAGACAGGGTAATTGACAGTTTAAGTACATGCACTAATACAATTAAATAAAATATTGCTCTCTCTCTGAAGGAAGTTCCCACCATGAACACACAACACATACATAAGAGAAAAAAAAATGAAAAAATGAGCTAAAGCATAATCAAAGAATTTGAAAGCCTGTCACATCCTTAAAGTTTCTTGGGACACAACTTTACCATATAATGGAGGAACTTTTGTCTTTATTTTGAGGAGAAAAGCAACACCAAAGGTACAGTTTGTAAAAGCAATCATGCCAGATCATATTTTAACACATAACTTCACAAATTATTTTTTTTTTTAAATGATGCATGTACCATCATTCTAGAGGCGAAGGGAGAAGGGGTAGTTGCAGTATTTTTGCATTATTATTTTGTCAAAAGGAGACAAAACTCACCATTAAAATATCCCCCATACCTCATTTTGGGTGCTCCTAGTTTTTATTCAATGATAGTTGAACTGTAAGTACATTTAATACTTTATGCCACTGTCCACACAAAAACACAGGGACAGAGTGTGAATTTCCCTGGTACACAACAGAAAGAGATCTTGAAATTAAACATTCACACATTCCTGCCAGTATGATGTTGAAAGGGGTGATTATTCATTGATTGTCAACTATGGCCAAAGTTAACCACAAAGTAGCTTCTGTTCTCATCTCCCAACCTGCTTGCCTATTAACATTTCAAGACCTTTATCTCTCATCCAACCATGCATGGAAAAAGGTGGGAAGCTAGCAGGCTTCTTCCCTGGAAATAAGGGTATTCGGAGGAAAATTTTGGCAACTGGTGGGAAATTTACTTTCTTGTACATAAACATACAGAATGACTTGCAGAAAATTTGACTTCCCCCCCCCCAAAAAAAAAACACTTTTTCCAGCCCTGCATGATCCAACTGTCATAACAACTACCTTGGGATGTAGCCAGGAAAATATTCAAATTGGGTAGATGAGGCAAATGGCCAGTGTTAATTAGACTAGTTGATATTACTCCCCATCCTGAAGTGAAAGTTGTTAGTGAGGTTTGGGGATTCAAATTTAGCCCTAAGATGAATTTGGAGAGACAAGCTTTCAAGAAGCTCTATAAACCAATTCAAACCTTGCAAACAAATTTCCTCCTTCATGTGCATGCAGGCCAACATACTAAGCCAGGTACCAAACTTTAAAAGCAAGTGCTAAGCAGGGAAATAAAATCCAAAGCAAATGTAGCACCTATTTTCGCTAGAACCTTCTGTCATTTTAACTCAATCCTTATCAGTTAACACTATAAAGCTGTATATATTATTTGGCTACTACTATCTGGACACTCAGAGTAAGTGATTAGCTAAGGGTCTTTCACCCAGTTTTTGTCTGATCATATTGTCTGACAACATAACCAACAGACTCCTATTGGTATGAAGAAAATACAAATTTTGCAAGATACCAATTCCTTATTTATCTCAGTAAGACTTGCAATGGCATATTTAGGGAGGGGTAAATGGGCCATGCCCCCACCCCCCAAACCCACCCCCACTGGTGCTGATTTTTTGTTTAGTACCTAAAATGAGAAAATGTTTGAACACAAATGTACTTCAAAGGTAGCATATGTGGGACCAGACTGCATGTAAGGACACCTAATATTTCAAAAAATTTTCAAAAGGGGAGGGGGACACCCCTCCCCCAGGTCAGCAATCACACAACACACTGCATGCCACCCACCCCCATGAGAGGAATCCTGGTGTTCCTACTACAGACGTATATCTGAATTTTTGGTCATACACTATCATAGGAGCTGGTACTGGCCAAAATCATGAAATTACACAGAAACATTTACTACTTATCAACAATTTTATTAGTTATGGTGACATGCCACTAAAATTACTGGTAATACTTGCCATTTAAAAAATACAATGCCCCAAGGAAAGATCTGTTGGAATTATTTCAATATCTTTCACTGTTCATAAGATACATCTCTTCAAAGTTTGATGGTTTCTGAAGTCTCATTGCCTATGCAAAAATAGTAAAGTGAAGTGCTGCACAGTGCTACTTGATTTGCAAACCCATATAAACTATCTTTTAATTACTCACCAGTTAATAAACAATTTGGTGAGTGATACTGATTTTTTTTTTTTTTTTTTATTTTTTTTTTTGAGAGGAGATATTTAACTTTTAAAATAAATCCCTCAAGATATACCAATGTTACTTCAGTCCTTGAAACGAAGGTTGAAAAAATGAAGGTTACAATAGTAATATTTTTCACAAATTTGCACATTTAACTCTGTTTATTCATAATATAAGAGTGAAATAGCAATTATCCTCTAAAATGGTCCACATTTGATGGATTTTGATGGGAGTTATGGCTACTTTCTAAGTTTTTCATGCTTTTTACATCAGATATCCAAATATGTCATTTTCATGTCACCAAACCTTAACCTAAGGAGGATCTTTAAACAATACAATAGTCAATTTACTTGTTCTTCCATTTGACACTACCTGCAACCCCCCTGACCTACAGACAGCTATTCCTTTACGCCAATGTGAATCACTGAAGGGTCACAAAAATATACCAAGCGTGGGAAAAAATAGCAAACCAAATCAAGTTAAGCCAAGCCACAAAGTATAAGCATTTGTTAAAGCTGTTTCATAGCCAGTCGGTAGTAGGAGGGGGAGGAAGCCGCGGTTTTCCTGTGTACAACGTTGCCTGATAGCTCACAGGATGTTGGAAGGATCAGTTGAATATCACTGTCACTGCTTCAAACAAAGAGAGTCCAATCCAAACACCAACGATGTATCACACACCACTGCTGGCAATAACGATTCCGTGAACTGTACATTACAGTGGCATTAATGATATTAATCTTGGCTTTCCATGGCACTGTTTGGTTTAGGTACAGACGAGGTATCTTAACAGAACACAGTTGTAAAATGGTACAAAAGTTCAAACAAAGGGCACCTCTTAGTATGTCCAGGACCACATAACTGTTCAAAAGTGGTTCCAATTGTGGGATGCCTGCAAGACATTAAGTGCCTGTTCAAAGGTGTAAAAGTTATAGAAAATAACACTGAACTCAGCAATGATGCAAAATATATTATTTTGGAGTGGCCATTTTAATTTAGATTGACCACTTACTTTTCAAGCATTCCTGGAAATCACTTTCGAACTCACACAGTCAAGTAAAGATCTCCAGTTACTCAAAATAGTAACAGATATTTCAAAAATTTTTTCTCTGAACCCAAAACTGCTTCACCACTTCAGTATCTATGAATGGCTTCACATTTCAAAGCAATAAAAAGGTTCAAAGCCTGCAGTGGTAAGGAAGTACACCCAAGATAGCCATACCCTTGAAATGCACCATCACGGTCCAAGATCCTTTAGACTGCTAAAAAGATGAAAGTTGTAACTTTCAGCTGACGTGTACACTATGAGTTTGTTATGCATTCACCAGCAGAGTCAATTTTTCTTTAAGCAGGCCAAATTTCAAATTACGCCATTTATAACACAATGACATTTTTGAACTGATTTCGTACATAGGGACAAATTAGACTTCAGTCATGTGAATATATGGCTGAAGAAAAGACAGACTCAACTGACTAGAAGCTCCATGCCCAAACTCTCAAGGAATTTGAACATTTACCCAATAAATGATAAATGAGGCATCTTTTTTATTAAATAAATAACCATTAGGCTCCTTTTTGGGAGAGTTGGTTCATTACTGCCAATCCATTCTGATAGTTTTTCAATTTTTGATGCACTATGATCGTGTAAACATGTCTGGATTTAGTAGCACCAGAAACATACAATGCACCGTCTTCATTTTACATATGCCAAACAATACTTGTTGGCTGTACTGAAATGACGTGGATGTCTAACCAGGAGAAACCATCAGAGTCTTGCTGATGGGCCATGAAACCTCCACAAGGAAGGACAGAAGACCAAACTCCAATCCTGACAATGGAGTGGCCACAAACTCCAATCCTGACAATGGAGTGGCCACAAAGAAATGACACTGAGGGGAAGGGGACTTTCTTCTGGAAGGAAGTTGCCAGTCAAGGAGGGTGAAAGAGTCTTAAGCACCCCTTCTACCAAAATGGCAAAGAAGACACAATAGTCTGGCCACAGATGATTAAATGGATGTGAGAATGCATGTCAATTGGATGCCCCTAACTAGCAACTTGGATTCTTTTTTAAAATTTGGAACAGGAAGAGAGCAGAGGAGGGAGACATTTCCTAACTCTGATTCTTACTACATTACAGATAATGGATTATTAAGGCTAGCTAAAATGTGCAGCTGATTCTTGCATAAGAATATTTTTTTTCAGGAATTTTAGCATGCTGCTGAAATTCTTTGCCTACGGGTCCCTTATAAATACCCTGCAGATTTCCCTTACACAATGGCCCTCTGAAAACAATATGACAAGTAAAAGTAAACATTTTGCATATATTGCATTACATGGAACAACCCAAGGCCCTGAGGAATGACGCAGAAGAACAAAATAACAGCGCGAGCCTAGTACCTGTACAAAATTACATGCATAGGAGAATCGCGCAAGGCGAAAATCCTCGTAACTAGTACTGGCCAAAAAGGGCCATAAAAAAATGAGGATACTCATGATTTCCACGAGAGAGGTCTTTCAAGTCGTCTTCACAGTGCAAATGAAGAAAGGTCTAGTAAGTCCAAGATTCACAAGATGGAAATCAAAGAAGTTTGTCACCAGAGGAGTTTAAGACGTTTGGCAAAAATGCAGAAGGACGATTTAGGGTTCTAGGCGCCCTCTACTGTTAGGGGATACTGCGGTGCTATTAGTTTTTTGCCAGACAGTTATTGCAGGCAACAATGGTACATAAACAGGAGGTAAGGAGGAGCAAAATAGACTGCATTACTCCTTTCTCCATGAAGTGGCAAAATAAGGTCATCTCCAGACAGATCTGTTACAAAGCAATCAATACTGTCTTGTTGCGAAGATCAGTTTTGTATGAGATGTGACTACAGATGTTGAAAGAAGAGATCTATCTCCAGGAATTGAATTGCAAAACATGATGGTAACAGAAGTGGCATGGGGACTGGGTCCAGTTCCCATACTTTTAACTGGTTGATAAAACTCAATGATACAGCCTTAATTTTGTGTGTGAGAAGCAACTTGATTTTCATGAGGTCAGAGAGTGCATGAACTCTTTCAGTGAACTGTGCTAGAGGCCAGATGTGATTTTAAAGCTATTCAAAGTGTTTTGCAAACTTGAGCACCCTTCTCACATCAATCGTACCTGAAAACATATGACTCAACCTTGGGACTGCCTCCAAAATTAGGCATATCTTTCACTTTGCATTTGAGTGCATCTATCATACTTGTTGTAAATGTGTCATCATACTTTAAATCATTTGCCTGCACTGGTACTCACAATTGATTTGTACATATACTACTCATACATTTTGTAAGGTCAGCATTACTGCTAACATGAAATTTTGTACTCGTACTCAAGGAGATGAGTACTAGCAGCCATGCTCACTACCACAGGCACAAGGCTTACACTCATTGCACTTATGCTTACAACAAGAGACACTTCACTTGTACTTATTGTACTCATACGTACAGTACAACCAGAGACACTACACTTGTACTTGTTGTACACATACTTACAACCAGAGGCACTACACTTGTACTTATTGTACTCACACGTACAGTACAACCAGAGACACTACACTTGTACTTGTTGTACACATACAACCAGAGGCACTACACTTGTTGTACTCATTGTATTCATACTTGAAACCAGATGCACTACACTTGTACTTATTGTACTCACATGTACAGTACAACCAGAGACACTACACTTGTACTTGTTGTACACATACTTACAACCACAGGCACTACACTTGTTGTACTCATTGTATTCATACTTGAAACCAGAGGCACTACACTTGTGCTCAGTGTACTGAAATGACAAGTTTGCCACTTGTAATCAAAAAGCCTTCATATAAAATAAAGCATCCCTCCCTCATGATGGGGAAAAAAAGGAAAAAAAAAAATGCATGAAACTTCCATGAAATTTTCTTCAAGCATTTTACCTGGTGGAAGGATATTCTGTGCATCCATACTTGTGGGGTAATTAGCGTTGTCAGGTACTGTGTTGGGGGACAGGTCATCCAAAGTTGGTGTTGGTAGTGCTCTTATATCCGCTGGAATATCGGGCTGGCGGGGTACCATCACAGGTGGCAAGACTGTTGGTATGACATGCATCCATTGTTTGCAAAAGTATTAAACATGACATGACTCACATTTCAACATAAAGGTGTGAGAATTAGAGCACAGTCCTACAATCAATGCAACAAACCACATCTTTTATACCGTGTCTGCGTATGTGGGCATGTCACCATTCTTATGTATGGTATCACAGGAAGTTACCTTTTCCAAATATAGTAACTTGCTGCCATTCTATTATGATGTCAAGCTCCCTTCAAGTTACCTTTTTTTATTTTCACATATCTGTAGTGCAGCTAACAATTTGAAAATGATTTCGAGCTTGTATATGTTGAGGACAGCAGTTTTAGAATATGTGTACTTACAAGTAAATGTTATCTTTGTGTAGACAGAAAAGATTTCAGGAAGTACTAGTTTACAGAATTGTTAGGACCATGGGAATCCATGGAAGGCCTAATACTCCTTCAAATTATCCTGGGCCAATACACATGTACAATGGAAAAGGTCCCATGGGTTTCTTAAAATTACAAGTAATAAAAATGTTTAACTATTTTTGAGAGTTCATTACTTATTACACAGTAAAGTCAAGAAACAAAAGAGAACTTCATATGAGTTGATATTGTCAACTTCATTGTGCATATTATACTTAGTTAACATCAAACAACTACCAGGACAACAAAATGTATTTCCCCATTGCTTTTCACTGAATGTCCCTGGGCCCTATAAAGTAGGAACCTTATTACTGACTGGACTGCCAAGGCTAATTTCCAGCCACATCGAAGGGTTTCATTTTTCTTTATTGCTGGCCAGTTAGTAAGAACAAGTCCTGTTCAGAGGAAGCCAAAGAAGGGAAGAAAAGTTTCCCTTGACTCCCTCTGGTAAAGGGAACCAGTGCCATCATAGTGTTAACAACTTTGTAAATATGGAGGGGAGGAGGAGCTCAATAGGCTACTGTGACTATACCTGGTGTTTGTACTCTAAGGTAATGGTATGGGTTGATGCACACATCATCTTTTCGAAGTGAAAAAGCATATTCACAGTTTTCAACATGTTTGAGTTCATGATGACTCTGGAGGTCTGGCCATCTCCAAAGTTGGCAGTAGATAACATGCGGAAGTCTTTTTCTGTGGGAAACTTGAAGACGTCCATCAAGGGATCTGTGAAAGAAAACAAAATAATTTAAGGAAAGAAAACATGAATTTTATGAAACCCAATTATTAGTTGTTTCAATGTTAATTGTCGATATATGGTACAAATTGACTGGCTATGCAATTCCAGCAGTGGTAAAATTAACAACATTGAAGGGATCAGGTGTGCATGTCTTCACTCCAGCTGGGTTTTGATGGCAATAAGCTAAAAGTGAATGAAAAAGTTGGAGACTGGGTATAAAAGACCTGAAACAACACGAAAATATGATGCAACAAGACTTTTATTTACATCACTAACATACAACTAAGTAAAAGAAGAGGGTGTATGAGCCAAGACAAAACAAGACAATCTTTACTGAATGGTACGTACACATACAACCAACATGATCAGCCTTGTCTCGACCCAACCAAACACTTTAGAAGGGGATCAAAATCTGACAAACTTCATGTACTGTTACTTCTGCCAGAAGAGTTGTGTGACAGAAGTCAAGCATTGAGGCTCATGACTAATTGCATAAAAACTTAAAAGAGGGTAGCCTAACAGTATTTAACAGCATCACAATGGTAACCACCTCAACAAAAGGGTTTGTTGGACTTTTTCATTAATACTGTACAGAACCAAAGTCAAAGCAACAGGAAAGTACAAACTATTACCCCAATGTGAACTCAATATGAAGCCACTTAAAAGTGGAGCAAAAAAAAAGTAAAAGTAAATCATAATAAAACACAAAAAAGAGAGCCGTGCTTTGGGGACCACAAGATGGTTCCATTTCGTGACAAGCAGAAGGAAAGTACCCAAAGATTCACCCAAAACTTTTCCCAACAAACCGCAAAATACTCAGTGCAGGTAGAGGTTGCCAGCTAGCAAACTCTAAAATGTATGACTTTATAAAATGTGATTAAACCACTAGAGTATTATGGAATGCAACCTACACTGCTCCTTTAGAAATACCACCCAGTGTGGGATTACAGTTATAGAAGCAATGTATTTAGCAGCATCAGGTGATATTCCAAAGGTTGCTGTTAGAGAGTAGTGATACAAGTGAATTTCAAATTATGAATATCTGGATTCTCTTCTTTCTTTAAGTTAACACATTTTAAAAATATCCACTTTCTGCCAATAAATATGCATGGATGCAGGGCTCGAAAATAGTATGGCGCTCTGGCGCAAAAGGGCCAGAGACCGCCACAACTGCGCCAGAAAAACTGCGCCACAACTGTGCCAGAAAGTTGGTGTTTGTTTGGCGCTAAACATAGCGCCAGATGCATGAGGCAATAGAATTTATGAACTCCTTTGCCCACCCCCCTCCACCTTCTCCACATTCAAGGTGCCACTGAGGTCAATCTAAACCTGCCGTAGGCTATATACATACACCCAGCCACTCCAGCCCAGAGATGGAGTGACCACACCATAGTACTTCCTGCTGTTACACCAAAAAATGTTCTTTGTCTTATTTCCTGTCTCTGTTATTTTGAATTTTCTTTGGTAAAATGCACAAGTAGGCTCACATTCGGGAGCCGATCAGAGAGTGTTACATGCAGGGAACAGTGATTCTTTGAAAAAGTGAAAACAGACAATAGGAAAACAGCTCCAGAAAAGATTCAAAATGAAGGTCTTCAGAAGCTGTTTTTAGCTCAAGGGAGGAAAAGCTTATTTTCAAGCCCTGGGATGATAGCACACACTTTTTTGAAATGGTTACTGTTTACATCCACAATGAGTGGTGCTGATGTGGGGTGGGAAAACGGTTATGGCGGAGGGGTGACTAAATGAAAATAGGGTGAACATGAGAATTAAAGACAGCTTTACTCCAACTTTCTTAAAATCACAGGCATGATGACTGTGACAGTTCAAGTATGATAGCATGGTGGACAACTGGCCAAGGTATCTAACCTGCAATTCAAGGATTGCTGGTTCAATCTACGTACAGTTCATTAAATCATATACTTGGACAAAATGCATCACCTCAATTGCTAATTGACAGGCAGGTTAAATGTATACCACTGAGGATAGAACTAACTTATCATGAGATGCAGTATATAACTGCAGCTACCTATTAAAGGAACTTTGTTGACCAGTGTATTCATATGGTTATAATGTGTTACTGTTCAATAGCAAAGTTGTCAAGACAACTGAAGTATGTTTACTGAAATACTGCATACAACTCACCCTTTCTTGGTTCTACTACTTACATGCAACAGAATTTAACATATTGTTCTTCTTTGAGAATATGTAACATGTAGCAAAAAAACAAAACAAAAAAAACAAACAAACAAACAAAGAGCAAAGCAAATAGAAATGCAAAAGCATGCAAAGCTACCTTGTGGAGAGGAGGTTGACAGACAATTCACCCGACAGCAGCCAATATCACCCAGCAGAATGCAATAAGAAGGGCAAAAAGAAGTACCAAGGACCCCAAAAGAATAGTCCCTGTGGACCCAAAAAGCCTCACCTAATTTTTAACAGAGGGGCTTCAAAACATTTGAACTCAGCTTCTTGGAGAATGATTATAGCTTGTAGCATGGTTATTATACCAACCTGAATGGAGTATCCTTGAAAAAATAAATGGCAATTTAATATTCATGTGTTAAAAAGATACCAAATTATGCAATTAGGGCAAATTTAGAGTACAGTGCTTGTTAATGGGCAATGCAGTAATCCCAGGTTGAATAATCATGGCTGATGCAAGTTTTTTAAGTGCGGTATGATTATTTCTAAACATCCTTGAATTCCATTAATTCTGCACAGTCCACAGTGGATACAGTCTTACAAGTGTACATGAAGGTTTTGGTATAGGTTTTAAGCATTAATATATGCTTGAATGACATTTTTCAAACCCCTCCACAGGATTTTGTTCATTTCAGGTGTGTTTCCATTCTGTAACCATTTTGTATGGAAATCCCACATTAACTTTGTCTAAGTGATACATGGTGGCCAAATGTCCGGCGTTTCACCAGATTGTCTAACTTTGAGGTTGCTTTTCCTTGTCTGGGGTTACTTGATGCCAGACTTTGACTTGTCCTCCTTTTTGAAAGTCTGTGAGGTCGCACTGAAATATCTTATGAATTAAGATTGAAACAAAATAATCACAAATAAAGTTGTTCCCTTTTACATACATGAGGGAAAAATCTGCATGTATCTTGAAATATAAGCAGCACTCATCAGTCACATTCGAACATGACCATATTATAACCCTGCACATGCAATCAGTAAGGTTAGCTATAGTAGAGCTTAAAGTGTGTAGCCTTGTGGGTGTGTATCCCTCAGTGCATTCCATGTTGGGAGCCAATGCTAAAAGTTACACAGTGTCAGCTTTCACAGGCCAACAAAACACAGGTGTGATTTTACAGCACTCTATTCGATGATCATTCATCATACTGGAAGCAAAAAGTTAACACACATTCTACCCTACATGCCAGGAAACAATCATACATTTGTGTGAGATTTAATGTGAATTAAGTGGAAACACTGCAGCAGAAAGTTTTGTAGCTGTGGTTTTAACTTAGGCCTAGTTTGCAGAACAAAATACTGTATATTGTAATTACGACAGTTGTATGCCAACTCCACTACCTCCTCATGCCACCACTCCAAGAGGTTCCCTTCGTCTAAATCCAAGATCTTTGGCATATAGTGCCCGAAATGCACCCTGGTGTTTATCACAATCACCTGTGTACACGATGCTAGGTGTGTAGCGGTGACCTGACATGGCTTGAGACATTCATGTCCTCCTTTTCAAGAATATGGAAATGGTATACCTACTGTAGTGGGATAATCCAACTCCAGTGCAGGAAGCCAAAAAGGGGTTTCCAAGTGAGGAAGCTTCAGAATCACTTGACAATGACCAACTGTATAACAGTAGCTTTGTAAGTGCACGTGCCGGTGGTCACTCATGCAGAGTTTCGCCAATTTGGTTTCTTGGTATTTTGTTCCATTTCAGCATGCCTGTACTGATCAACCTACCAAAATAGTAGCTACAGGTCTTACATACTGTTAAGTGGAGGTACACTGCTACAGTAGACCTATGACAATTCAGTCATTAAAATTTGATCCCATGTGCAATCATTTTTTCTTTTTCTTCTTTTTTTTCTTTCTTTCTTTATTTTTTAGGCCAAACACTGCACACCCTGCAGGTCTGAATAGTACCATAAACAAGCAAATTTGTTTTGTTACAAAATGAGGGCAAATGCAATCATATGTTTCTTAAAGGAGGGCGTATGAAGCAAAAGGTAGTTCAAATATTTGTTCCAAGTTCCATCCTTTCTTTGCTGTCCCCTTTCTTCTAAAAAGATTCCACCCACACACCAAGATAATGGTCTCTTGTACAAAGCATAAATGCACAGAATCAGTTTCAACTGTAGCCAAACTTTTGTGGCTGTATGCATGGAGCTAATGGTATATGTGCATACTGTCCTACCTTGGAGGGGTAGCACAAGCTTGATGGCTATTCAGTGTCACTCAAATAGTTTTTTTTTCCAGGAAATTGGTGGCTGTTGACACATGTACCAAAGATCACTTGTGACCTCAAAGTTTCAAGCTACCACTGCCATTGCAATGCCACATGTGCACAGAGTGAAGCTGTATCTCTTCTTCATTCAGTACTGTAAATACCTTGTACAATTCTACAAGGGTAACCAAATATATACAGAAGCTTTTTGTTATCAGAGTCACTAGCATTATTTGCCATATAGTCATCATCTACAAAGTATATTTCAACCATCTCAATATTAAAATTTTGCATTGAAGAGTTAAATGCTCAATTGACATGGTTGTTAAGACTACCATTAACCTTTAATCGCAGACAAAATTATCCAGACAGAAGAGATTTTCAACATTGTCTGAAGACAAATCTATTGGGGCAGAATCTGGCCTGTGAGAGATTCAAGGTCTTTTTCCCTATCACCTCTTTTTCATTGTTATGCAGCAGACCCTTCTTTCTTTGACAACTAGTGACGTCAATTCATATTCAAAACAACACTGAAGAGGGTGCAGGAATTCGTTGAAGCGGGGTGAAGAAATCTGTAACAAAATAACTTTTGTCCAGGATCACAGCTTGCTCTTTTTCACATGTTCATCACCCTCTATTAATATGTAAAACTTAGAAAACAAGTACTAGAATAACCTGCATAATAGCCCCTATCACCTTCAGGAAGATGATAAGGGAAAAGTAAAGCAAAAGATCACATTTTTGGTACAGATAATTTTCATACCTTTAAAAGTCTGCAGACATGTAGTGAACCAAAACAGCTGTTTTGCTTAAACTTTAACCAGAAAGCCTAAGGGCTTAGTGATTCCTTGCCGAATGGGGATGCTTTGTTGTTCTGAGGTTCATCCCTCAGATATCTTCCTTGACTACATCATTTTACGATATTTTAACAATTTCACCTCTGCTGACCTCACATGAACTTTGAACCCCACCAAATATAACAAAAAAGAAAAACGAAAGTGTCTTGAAAGGAATTCAACTCCAATGGATCTTGAAAATTCTTGGGAAATTTTGTTTTTTGACCTCTGGTGACCCCTGATGACTATCTTGGGGATTCTTGGGAAATTTTGCTTTTTCACCTCTGGTGACCCCATATAACAATCTTGGAAATTCTTGGGAAATTTTGCTTTCTGACCGCTGATGACCCCATATGATGATCTTGGGAATTCTTGGGAAACTGCTTTTTAACCTATAGTGAACCCGGATGACAATCTTGAGAATTCTTGGGAAATGTTGCTTTTGATCCCAGTGACCCAAGATGACAATCTTGGGAATTCTTGGGAAATTTTGTTTTTTGACCTCTGGTAACCCCAGATGACCTTGACCTCCACCAAAATTGATAGGGTTTTCCCCCTCAACATGGCAAATTTATATACCAAATATGAAAAGTGGCTGTCACTGCTATCATGAGATATTGTGATTACAAGCCATTTACAAGGTTTCTGTAGTTCAACCTCTGGTGACCTCAGATGACCTTTGACCTCTACCAAAAACAATAGCATTCTTCTTCTCAACATGACAAATCTATATCCGCATTCCTATCTTGACATATCCCAATTTCAAGGATTTGGGTCTTTGACCTCTGGTGACCTCAAATGACCTTTGACCTCCACCAAAAACAATAGGGTTCTCTCTCTCAATATAACATATATATATCAAATATGAAAAGTGTTGGTCACTCCTATCTTGAGATAAAGTGATTACGAGCTTTTCGGCCTTTTACCTATGGTGACCTCAAATTACCTCTGACCTTCACCAAAAATAATAGGGTTCTTCCTCTCAACTTGATGAATCTATATACCAAATAGGAAAAGTGTTGGTCATTCCTATATTGAGATAGCGTGGCTACGAGCCTTTTCCGCTTTTAACCTGCGGTGGCCTCAAATGACATATGACCTCCACCAAAAACAACAGGGGTCTTCCCCTCGACATGAAAAATTTGTATACAAAATATGAAAAAGTGTCGGTCATTGCTAACTTGAGATATTGTGTTTACAAGCCATTTACAAGGTTTTCGCAGTTTAACCTCTGGTGACCTCAGATGACCTTTGACCTCTACCAAAAACAATAGGGTTCTTCCTCTTGACATGACAAATCTGTATACCAAATATGAAAAGTGTCGGCATTTGCTATCTTGAGATATCATGTTTACGAGGTTTTTGCAGTTTAACCTCTGGTGATCTAAGATGACCTTTGACCTCTACCAAAAACAATAGGGTTCTTCCTCTCAACACGACAAATCTATATACCAAATATGAAAAGTGTCGGTCACTGCTATCTTGAGATATCGTGTTTACAAGCCGTTTACAAGGTTTTCGCAGATTAACCTCTGGTGACCTCAGATGACCTTTGACCTCTACCAAAAACAATAGGCTTCTTCCTCTTGACATGACAAATTTGTATACCAAATATGAAAAGTGTCGGCATTTGCTATCTTGAGATATCATGTTTACGAGGTTTTTGCAGTTTAACCTCTGGTGATCTAAGATGACCTTTGACCTCTACCAAAAACAATAGGGTTCTTCCTCTCAACACAAAAAATCTATATACCAAATATGAAAAGTGTCGGTCACTGCTATCTTGAGATATCGTGTTTACAAGCCGTTTACAAGGTTTTCGCAGATTAACTTCTGGTGACCTCAGATGACCTTTGACCTCTACCAAAAACAATAGGCTTCTTCCTCTTGACATGACAAATCTGTATACCAAATATGAAAAGTGTCAGCCTTTGCTATCTTGAGATATCGTGTTTACGAGGTTTTTCGCAGTTTAACCTCTGGTGACCTTAGATGACCTTTGACCTCTACCAAAACCAATAGGGTTCTTCCTCTCAACACGACAAATCTATATACCAAATATGAAAAGTGTCGGTCACTGCTATCTTGAGATATCGTGTTTACAAGCCGTTTACAAGGTTTTCGCAGATTAACCTCCGGTGACCTCAGATGACCTTTGACCTCTACCAAAAACAATAGGCTTCTTCTTCTTGACATGACAAATCTGTATACCAAATATGAAAAGTGTCAGCCTTTGCTATCTTGAGATATCGTGTTTACGAGGTTTTTCGCAGTTTTACCTCTGGTGACCTTAGATGACCTTTGACCTCTACCAAAACCAATAGGGTTCTTCCTCTCAACACGACAAATCTATATACCAAATATGAAAAGTGTCGGCCATTGCTATCTTGAGATATCGTGTTTACAAACCGTTTACAAGGTTTTCGCAGATTAACCTCCGGTGACCTCAGATGCCCTTTGACCTCTACCAAAAACAATAGGCTTCTTCTTCTTGACATGACAAATCTGTATACCAAATATGAAAAGTGTCAGTCTTTGCTAACTTGAGATATCGTGTTTACAAAGTTTTCGGTATTTGACCTCTGGTGACCTCAAATGACCTTTGACCGCCACCAAAAACAATAGGGTTCTTCCTCTCAACATGATAAATCTATATCCCAAATATGAAAAGTGTCGGTCGTTGCTATCTTGAGATATCGTGTTTACAAGCTGGGCGTCACGTACACACACACATACACACCCACACACACCCACACACACATACACACACACACGACATCACCATCGCATAGATTCCTTGCCTGCCTTCGGCAAGGAATCAAAAATTAGAATATCCTGATGAAAAATCCTTTGAAATTCTCTGAATATCTTGAACCTTTCAAAAGATATATCCAGGGCTCGACAAATACATACTGCAAGTCTGCTAGCCCAGGGCTAGCTCAAACCACAATATGGGATAGTGACAGTCAACTATGTAAAGCCCTATGGGCTAGTGCAAAATGCTGTACAGCTGTGTAGTTAGACTTAAGCCTATGCCTTTGGAGGCTAGTGCAAATGTACTTTGGGCTCAGTGAGATAAGTTTGTCGAGTGCCCCATGGGCTACTAGTAAGATTCAGAAATTTCAAGCTCTGGATATATCTCTTCAAAGTTTGGCCAGCTTTCTCATTAGCTATGTGAAAATCACCAAAACTCCCTGGTCTGGGAGTCTATGAGCGATGATACTTACCTCTTATTTACATATGTAACCACTATTGGTTAAATAACGCAGTTTTTCACCAGACGAGTTTAGGACGTGCTGAACACGGAGAGGCAAAAATGCAGAAGGGCCATTTAGGGTTCTAGGCACCCTCTATAGGCAGGGGTTACCACGGTGCTATTAGTTTTTTGCCAGACAGTTATTGCAGGCAATAATGGTTACATATGTAAACAGGAGGTAAGGAAGAGCGAAATAGACTGGGGATGTGGAGTGTTGCACAGGGTCTGCATTTCTTTTGTTTATAATCCCTTATAACTTATCTTTTGATTTATACTTAGCACCTAGTTTCTAGTTTGAAGTTTTGTGGACATCTTCAAAGCAGTCAATAGCTACTTCCAAAATAAACCCCTCAGGGCATGTCAACATTACAACTGTCCTGGATATTAAGGTTAAACAAAGGATAAAATAAGATGTATCTCATGAGTCCCTCTTTCCAAGTCACAAATTTGCATAAGTAGCTCATGTTTATTCATGATATAAGTGCAAAACTACAAATGTCTTGTAAAATGGTCAACATAATGAATTTTGATGTAAACCATGACTATTTTTAAAACGTTTAATGCTTTCTAGATCTAATAGGCAGATACAACATTTACATGTCCACAGACCAGTGTTCACGCTAAGGAATTGAACCTGGGAGGGAATTCCCTCTCTAGAAATTTTTTTGGGAGGGATTTTTAAAATCAAGGAGGGGGTTATCACTTGGTAGAGATACTATTGCAATTTAATGCCTGTATTATAATTGTAGGACTTTACGATCTCAGCTGCAGAAATGTGTGCGGTATTTTTCCGCATAAGATTTATTTTTGTGCGGGATTCAAAAGACAAAAGCGGGATTCATGCAATCCCGTGCCTTAACACAAACACTGCCACAGACCTTCAATAACATGATTTTACAGATACAGAAAGATAGGCATATCAACATAAGGTAACTGAGCAACCTCCATTTCAGGAAATAAGATTCTTGCTGGAAGAAAATCACTGCTTTAAAGCTCATGGATAATTTCTTTGCCCAAATTTGCAAATGATAACACTTTGTAGATCTTGAAACATACAGTAATATTTTGGGAAAGAAAAGCTATTGCTGGAGTACTGGTGAGACTGAAGGGTTAAATAATAATAATAATAATAAAGGATATTTCTTGTCTGTGCCATGTTAATACAACGTAAACACAGTATTCCCCTCTAAGTGGTTGTTGGCCACTACCTGAAACCCAAGATGAAACCCATCACTCACTACTCAACAGATGTTGATTTTTACTAATCTGATAAAATGCTTGAAATGTCAAGATGCTCCCAATTTCAACAAAACTCCCTGATTAGAGAATCTACAAGCCCCGATACGTACCTCCTACTGTACTTACATGTAACCCTTACTTACGGCAGTCTTACTTTACCTGGCAAATGAAATACAGCTTAGTGGAGGAGAGCCTTCCGGTGGGCAGGGTTACTCAATTCTTTATTTGCCCTCCAAAAATATTAAACCCAGTTTTTTCACCTGGCTAAAAATTTGACTGTTTTCCAACAGCTTTTGCTGTTTTCAGCCTTTTTTCTTCAAGAAGATAGCTTCAAAACTTTCAACAATTGTCCCAAAGTGGTTTGTGGATGAGTATACTTTACTCTTTTAGATACTAAGAACACAAGTATTCCCCACAACTCACTGGTGTGGGAAATCATGAGCAACTGACTAAACTTAAGTATATACCTGCGAAGTTAATTGGTTTATCCTCATCTCACAGCTACTCAGAAACACAACCTCTCAGAAGTTTCCAACACCACCTCTCTGAAAACTTAGTCAAACTGGAAGGGACTTTGCTTCTACATTTATGCCACTTAAGCACATCAGTTAGGGAAATAGGGATACAACTAAGCTATCCTTCATTGGCCAAGTAATGCTGCAGGTTAGTGAGGGTTTCATAAATATGTAAATAGGAGGTAAGGAGGGGCAGCGCAGATTATTAGAAACCCATCCCCAAGAAATGTGTAACTTTTAATGAATTATTCCAGGTCACTGGAAAACTGCAACCAAGTTGCTAAAATTGAGCTAAAACTGAATGCATAAATGTCAAGTCATTGTTCAGAGGAAGTACTATCCCTCCTCCAACCTGCAAAACTGATAGCTCATTTGCTGTTTTAGCTCATTTGCTGTTTTAGCACATTTAAGGGGAAAGGGCCTGGTCTGGTCCTTTCCTCACTCCACAACTTCCCATCACTTGTCACTTGTCCCATCACTTGTCTTTCAACCACTCCTTGAGGAATCGAGCCGTTATTACTTTCCAAAGCCACAGAATTTCAAGTGATTCACTCTTGAAGTATGAGAAAAACAATACTGCAAATGTAGGTCAATCTTGCCCCTGAAAAATGTCCCCACCCAACCCCACCCCACCTCTTTATACTATGTCAAGCTACACCCTAAACCTTTGTCTTTTTACTGCAGCTAGTAAAATTATTGGTGAAAGAAATCAAGGTAAGGGGAACAATAAAGAGTCCTATGCCAGCCAGTAAGTTCAGTTTTTGCAACTAGTAGTATTTTCACCCGGTACCTGGGGTATGCCGGTATCCGACCAATGACGTTACTTTGTACCTGGGTAGCGTTTTTTCAACAATTTTCTTTGGATTATGCAAAATGGTATGGTAACTGCACCTTACATAAAATTTCCCTTCCAATTTATTCACAATGTAGTTGAAATTGAAATAAACATGATTTTGTCTGTTTCCATACCTGGCTTTAGTGAAAATTGGGCTGTATACCTACAAAAATTCCACGGCTCATGATTCTAACCATGCATCAAGCCTATATAAGTTTATGAAACAACTCAATAAGTACTGTACACTGTAAGCCCAGCCTATCCCCTTGACAAATGAACATGACACGTGAAAAGACAGCTCACATACAATGTGCACTCTGCTCTTAGGGCATGAAGAGGTTGAGAAGCAATGTAAAAGAAGTGCGAGAAATTTTGTACAGGACGTTTTGTTACCATACACTAAAATGGATGGCACCCTTCCTTTGTTCATAGGAGTGATTTTCAAGATAAAGGTATGTTTATGTCAGTTATGCACATATTTCATTCAAAATAATGTGCTTTTGTTTTAAACTAATCACTTAAACTTTGTATTTTGGGATTAAAATTTTTTTGGCAAACTACAACTCAATTATTTTACAACATTGTATACATTTTTCTAAAGGATACCATTTACAGTGTCCACAGAAAAAAAAAAACTATTTTATGATATTGCTCACTCACATATGAAATGAATACCACCTTTGCATTGTTCATATTTCTGTATTGCTGTTCAAATTAAACTGCAAATCTTTTGTGCCAAAACACAGGGCAAGAAAGAGTGAAATATTTTCCTCATTTTCTTTGTATACCCCACCTCTTAAATCGAGCGTGCCAACGTTTGACATCCCATAAACCCACTGCTTTACTTGCCATCTGCATTGCATGCAGAAGTGCAACATACTAAACAGTGCATACAGAATCTTATATTGTTAATTTGTTATGTTTGTATGGGCAAGATCTCAGCCCAGGAGATGTATCTAAAGGTCCTAGTGTCAAAATCAAGAAGCAACAGCATTCAAGTTGAAGATTTTCTAAAAGTTAGTGGAAAGAAGAATTTCATGAGAAATACAAATACAAGGTTAGAGTAGTTAATGCAGATGTTGCAGTAACGAATTTAGGTTAACTAATTTTTTTCATGATACGAGTTACAGCACACTGGACACAAAACTGTTTAGTACATGAGGGCTGGGCTTTCTGTGTAAAATGTGTAAGGCTGCAATGTGCATTAATGGCACTAGTACAAAGTCAAACTAAATATTTTCTTCTGATCTTCACAATTTCACCAACAAGACTAAGAACCAATGAAACATGTCAAGAAAAGTATCTTGATAGTTTGTTATCTGTGTGCAGTTCTATCAGCCATAGAAAAGTGGGGCTGATGGATTGAGTCAGGAATCATACAGTATACAATCATACTGCAGGATTTAGGTACTAGATTGCGGACTCCCTGAAACAGCTGTGATGGCATCAAGACTCAGCCCCCATTACTAAAGGGCAAAAGTTGTCTGTATGCTACTGAACTTACATGGAAATACATACAGATTACACCACTTTTTCGTGTTCAGAAATGTGCCACAATCTTGCCTTGCAAATAATCTGCATTTACCAGGGACAAGGAGGATGTTGTACTGCATTTGAATAGTTAGATTCTTATGATAATTTTGTATTCATGTCTCCTTGAAGTGGAAATAAACACATTTTTCTTCACTGAGTGTGCACGTTGCTAGTCACACTGAAATCACCTCGTGCAAACTTTGTGCAGGGACCTTTCCGAGCAGAGACAGAGGTGGGCTGGGTCTACAGCCCCAGTAATTTTCAGATTAAAGTGTTTCTTCCAGAATTCATAGCCTATTGAATGACCAAACTGTAGGAGCTCAAACTTCTCAGCCCCAACTGTTATGTGCATCAATTCATATCAGCCATTAACTTGATGCAGTTTATGTTAGGCATACCAACAAACGTTGACTGCAGGGTGTCATTCTTGTGTTGTACTGCATGCACCATACTGTACTGGGGATTGCATTGGGTTTATGTCAGGGTCAGTGGTAAAGATACGTTACATTAGAATGGGTGAAGACAGCTACAGAGGTATTACACAAGAGTGAAATACCCACATGAATAAGGATAATCACAGCATTATTCACACATCTGCGGTAAGAATAAGAGCGTAAAGCTATTTTGTGTGCATTACTTGAACCTTGCTTTTCGTTACCATGGGAAACCTGATTTAACCTTTTTTGAACAATTCCTGTTGACTTGTGAAGGTGGGAAAAATCTTCTTTTACAATTTTTAATGGCTTGGGACATTTTCTCTTACTTAATCCACATTTCACAAGTAAACCAGAATGCAAAAATGCATTGAGGTTTCGATGATATATGTTCTATTCCAAATAATGCCATGATGTCCCATATCTTTCAGTCACTGGTCAAAATTTCCCAAGAATTCCCAAGATCATCATCTGGGGTTACGAGAGGTCAAAAAGCAAAATTTCCCAAGAATTCCCAAGATGGTCATCAGGGTCACCAAAGGACAAAATGCAAAATATCCCAAGTATTCCCAAGGCCTAACGTTACAGTATAGCCTTGAGGCTATGCTAAATACTTGGCAAGGCCCTAAGTAACATTAGCCTAGGTCTAGCCTAGGCCTAGCTATAAGTATAAACCTAGCCCCCGACTGGAAAACATGTATGTTACGCCGAAGATCTTCGGCGTGCAGTAAAGACCTTATAAGCCAATTTCATGGCGTGATTTTCTTGTCTTTTACATACACACTGTACTTAAAACACAGTACTACAATTTGGCGTGGCGTAAAAGTTGAGAAAACAGGTGACTGGCGTAAAAATTCGGTGTAGGAAATACGAACTTTCCAGACTGGACCTAGCCTAGGCCTATGCACAGCTGGTCACAGAAATCTCTCTGTAAATACTACAAACTTAGATGATGGGTACCAACATTTGACAGGCAATAACTGCTTTGACTAGCCCTAGCCTAGGCCATAGCTATTACAGTAACCTAGGCCTACCTCTAATAAGTAATATCAGCCCATACATACTGTACTACAATTAGGCTAGCATGTACTGTGGCAGTTAGGCTAGGACTTTGTCTAGGCCTAGCCCATAAACCTGGAACTCTGCATTAGATTTATGTATGAGTCTAACGTTATTGTGTGTGTAGGCTAATGTTTGTTGTTGGTTCTGTAATGTAACAACACTTAGGCCTAGGCTAGGCCCTAACTGTTTGGCCTAGGCCTACGTTAAAACTTGATCTGCCTGGTAAATTTTCCACTAAAGTTACTCATACTACTCTGCTACTCTGAAGAGGAGCCATATTACATATTCCTGCTGTAAATTTTCCTGCTATTTTTCCAATTCAGTTACAGTCAAATCTAACATTAACGTTGGGCTACTCAGCCAGCTCAACAGACCTTGGCAGGAGTCTGTCACTGCACTCAGAAACTAGCTTTTAACACAGTTTTTGATTGGTTGAAAGTGGATCTGTTTACAACTGATCAACCAATGATATGGTAGCTTATGGAATGTCATGGATCTGCTGCAAACTATCTACTGATTGGTTTAACATCAACTTGTTGACAAAAATTTAACCAATAACATAACAGCATAGATTACTGGGCTCAAATAAATACACTGCAGTACTGTACAGAAAAGTGAAATACTGTAGTCTATTCTCAGTCTTTTGATATGTTGGCTAAAGAATAATAAAGTTCGTGAAAGGACCTACTTACTCATTCAAAATTTGGATTATCAAGGAAAAATCTGTACTCCCATATCTACAATGATTTTCTGTACTGAATATGGAAAGTCCGTGCTGGTTGGGAGCTCTGTCTCAGGGTTTGACACCCCTGGTGACCCCAGATGACTTTTGACCCCCACCAAAAATGATAGAGTTCTTCCTCTTACTATAAGGCATCTAAATACAAGGTATGAAATTTATCCAAGCTTCCTACCTCGAGATATCGTGTTAACAAGGTTTTCAGAGTTTGACCCCCGGTGACCCCAGATGACCTTTGACCTCCAACAAAAATGATAGGGTTCTTCCTCTCACCATAACGCATCTACATAATAAGTATGAAATTCATCCAAGCTTCCTACCTCAAGATACTGTGTTAAAAATGTTTTCAGGGTTTGACCCCTGGTGACCCCAGGTGACCTTTGACCTCCACCAAAACATTAGGGTTCTTCCTCTCAATATGGGGGATCCATGTACCACCTTTGAGAACTGTCAGAGCTTCCCTTCTTGAGATATCGTGTTAACAAAGTTTTCAGAGTTTGACCCCCGGTGACCCCAGATGACCTTTGACCTCCACCAAAAGCGAAAGCGTTCTTCCTCTTACCATAACGCATCTACATACAAAGTATGAAATTCACCCAAGCTTCCTACCTCAAGATATTGTGTTAACAATGTTTTCAGGGTTTGACCCCCGGTGACCCCAGGTGACCTTTGACCTCCACCAAAAACAATAGGGTTCTTCCTCTCAGTATGGGGCATCCATGTACCAAGCTTGAGAACTGTCAGAGCTTCCTTTCTTGAGATATCGTGTTAACAAAGTTTTCAGGCTTTGACCCCCGGTGACCCCAGATGACCTTTGACCGCCACCAAAAATGATAGGGTTCTTCCTCTTACCGTAACGCATCTACATACAAAGTATGAAACTCATCCAAGCTTCCTACCTCAAGATATTGTGTTAACAATGTTTTCAGGGTTTGACCCCAGGTGACCCCAGGTGACCTTTGACCTCCACCAAAAACAATAGGGTGCTTCCTCTCAATATGGGGCATCCATGTACTACATTTGAGAACTGTCAGAGCTTTCTTTCTTGAGATATCATGTTAACATGGTTTTCAGAGTTTGACCCCGGTGACCCCAGGTGACTTTTGACCTCCACCAAAAGTGAAAGGGTTCTTCCTCTTAATATGGGGCATCTATGTACCAAGTTTGAGAACTGTAAGAGCTTCCCTTCTTGAGATATCGTGTTAACAAAGTTTTCAGGGTTTGACCCCCAGTGACCCCAGATGACCTTTGACCTCCACCAAAAATGATAGGGTTCTTCCTCTTACCATAATGCATCTACATACTAAGTATGAAATTCATCCAAGCTTCCTACCTCAAGATATTGTGTTAACAATGTTTTCAGGTTTTGACCCCTGGTGACCCCAGGTGACCTTTGACCTCCACCAAAAACAATAGGGTTCTTCCTCTCAATATTGGGCATCTATGTACTAAGTTTGAGAACTGTCAGAGGTTCCCTTCTTGAGATATCGTGTTAACGAAGTTTTTAGGGTTTGACCCCCGGTGACCCCAGATGACCTTTGACCTCCACCAAAAATGATAGGGTTCTTCCTCTTACCGTAACGCATCTACACACAAAGTATGAAACTCATCCAAGCTTCCTATCTCGAGATATTGTGTTAACAAGGTTTTCAGGTTTTGACCCCCGGTGACCCCAGGTGACCTTTGACCCCCACCAAAAACAATAGGGTTCTTCCTCTCAATATGGGGCATCTATGTACCAAGTTTGAAAACTGTCAGAGTTTCCCTTCTTGAGATATCGTGTTAACGAGCAAAGTGTCACAAACACACACACACACACACACACATACACACACACACATACACACATACACACATACACACACACGCACATACACACATACATACACACGCCATCATGACCGCATAGGTTTCTCTTTTCATCGAAACCAAAAATGCCACAAGGATTTGCTGAATCAATTTCTGTCATACAGTTTGTACACACATAGAAGAACACCATGTGACTTCTTGCCCTCTTTGATCACAGCAGAGACATCCCATGGAATCACAGCAGATTTACATACACAGTACTGGGAATCCCCACTCTAGTTCCTACATGCTGCTCTATGTATACAATGCACTGAAGTCTGAAGTTGTAAATTATGGTCATGTATGCGCGTACCCAAAGGGTAATGTCCTGCGGTACGAAGTGTGAATTTTATACCAGGTGAAAACACTAGTAACTAGGCCCACAGTACTTGTTTTGTTTGCAGCTTATTTCTAAAAGTGATTCCTTTGACTAGCCTGTATCCACATGTCCAACTAGTATGACACTTATCTCAGTGTGTAGTCAGGCAGAAGGCTACAGTACTTACAACTACAGTAGCTATGAAGTCATATTACTGTATTATCATATAGTCATACATTACCTGTAACTATAAATATAAGTCTACCCTGTAGTTCTCCACATGTTTAGAATCAGGAATGTAGCTACTGTGGGCGGCGCTGGGCGGTGACACCCAGCACTTGATATTCCCGCCCAGCACTCCAGGCAAACACACGTCTCCCCGCCCACCACATATCTGCCTTCCGAGACCTAGAACTAGCCCTAAATTTACTCCCTAAAGTAAAATGAGGAAATATGAAACATTAATGGCTGAAAAATGGGGTAGGTGCCATGGGGTGGGGTGAAGTGCTTTCCCCAGATCAGACACTTACCCAGCATTCAAATTTGGCTAGCTACATCCCTGTTTAGAATTCTACTTGCAGTAGTGTTTGCACTGGGTCCAAAATTCGGAACCAGGTACCCGAAGTCAATGGTCGGTCGGGTACCAGAAAATACAACTTCTGTTAGGCTACATGTTTGTTGTAAAGTCATAATAAGAAATTTTGCTTTGCACGTTGGTATAATGTAACACCAACGTATCTTACGTATGGGCACAACAAGCATTCTTAGGCATGTGCGTCATAAATTTTGCCAGGAAAAAGTAACATGTTAGGTGTTCTGTCACATATGCAATCTATGTTAGTGAAACTTTGGATCCGGGTAGCAATTTCAGAACCACGTCCTGACATCGTCCGTTGAATACCCAGGTAGCCGGGTACCTGGTGCAAACACTAACTTGCAGTACTGCACAGGCTATGAATTTGTCCAGTGCTTGCCTTCTACAACAGTAAATATTACCAAATAGGCCAATAATACCAAGACCTACACTTTGGGCTTGTATTAAGTTATTATAAAAGGTCTATGGACATGTTAGATGTCACATCTGCCTATTTGATATAAAAATTACTATTTAAAAACATTAAAAGCAGCCACAATTCACATTAAAATCCATCAATATTCAATATTTTACAAGACATTTACTGCTTTTGCACCTAATATCATGAATAAATATGAAGGCCTACTATATATATGCAAATTTGTCAAACTGCAAAAGGGACTCATTTGTTATGTGTTATGCTAAATTTTCTTTATTTTTTAACCTTCATTCCGAGGACAGTTGTAGGTCTAAGCTTATATGCCCTGATGGTGTTAATTTTGAAAGTAGCTATTTACTACTTTGAAAATGTCCTCATACTACAGTATACCAAACTAGCTAATGAATAATGAAAAATCTCATAACTGCCCATTAAAATAAAAGAACCTCATTCAGGTCATGAGGTTTTTCGGACAATTTCACAAGACTTTGACAATTTCTGTAAATGAAACAATACGCACGGTCAGGGGAAAGAATAACTTGTCCCACCATCCATTATTAATGGCTGATTTGATTTATAGGTTTACACAACTCTTTTGATACAAATGCTACAAACAGTAACTTTAAAACAATAAAATGTTCAGGACACTTAAAATATTGACATAAGATAGACAATATTGACCCAAAAACTTTGAAACTCTTGACTGCTTCAACAACTTTCCGAAGGTCCACACTCAGCTACATTTATTACTTAACACTTTTCTACAGTTTCAGCATGTACATGCATACAGATTTACTGTATGTACTACATACATGTACAGTGCACATACTGTATGAGACTCAAGGAATATCTACCACAGCACTGCACAAAAGCAACATATTCAATTGGCTATTCAATGGACAAAGTGGATTTGCCTTCTAAGCCAATATGGTATATGGTACTGTATATTAACTGCACAGGTATAGAGGCACATTGCACGGAAACTTGACGGGATGTGACCTTAACATGAACTCAAAGCCAGCCATGAAATGTAACAGCAAGAAATGATTTAACAGGCCTGTATACAGCTGCTACTGCATGTTGCATATATACATACACACATACAAACATGTACTACATGGATGCACTTAATACTGAAGAAGTGTCACAGTACAATTCCATTATATAGTTTCCAAAATACAGAATCTACAGTAGGTAATCAGTTGAGGCCTAGCAGTTTCATTGAGTGAGAACGCCATGCTGCCACACTACAGTATATCTATGCATAGGATGCCTGCATTACTGAATACGTAAACCCTATTTCACTCCAGATTTAACTTTGTCTTGAGTCATCTTGGGTTCAAGCATTGAGCAATTTGAATTTCTCCTCATCAGGGATGTCACTATGCCGGGCAGCCCTGCCCGGGACTGGTGAATTATGCCCCCCACTCATGTTCCTATAAAACATTCCACCCAGCACTTTTTCCCAATAATGGTACTACAATTTTATGATTTTTGAAAGAACCTTGACCTTGGCCAATTGAAGCATTAATTTAGAGTGTAGAAAAATATCCACACCTCTAAATCCCAGGACGGTGACCACAACAAGGGTATGCATCCAGAATTACCTGGCACTAAGTTTGGCCTGGTGACAACCCTGCTCCTCATAGAAGCAACTTTGACATCAATGAGATAACAGTTTTGATAAAATCTACCTGAATTTTTCATATTACAGAACCAAGGTTGCATCTATTAAAACTCTAAACCAAACCTCAATATGCAGAGACAGTATGTTTTACCTTAGACTATCACCTCTTCCACCCCAACCCCCAACCCTGACCAGTGGTGACCTACAGCACTTTTCCCCCCTCAAATTCTACTTCAACAGTACTGTGCTATTTTAGTAACAAATGGCATTCTATATTCTTGGGTATCAGCTTTGTATCACATGAAGTTAAAGTTAAAATATCAGATATTGACAAACAATACAAACATGCAAGAGGGTTTATTAAATGATAACTCCTACGTGTGGCACTCATATGATAAAGTAGTTATTCCAATATCAACTTTTCAATTTTAAAGGGGGACATTGAGTTGATATCGATAACTTAACGAGGGTGTTGAAGGGTACTGCCATATGACAATGATTATTATTAGTATACGTAGTCAAGTTTCACATCCAACAGTTACACAGAAAGTTAAAATTTTGAATTTTGTGGTATCCTGGCTTGCAACGGTTGTGTGCATAATTTGAAAAAGTGTCTGGTCACAAATTTTTAAAAACCCGATTGAATTCTTTATTACTCACTTATAAAACATTGATTTGTATGCAAGATGTGAGGATTGTTTAAGTTTGACTATTTGCCATTAGTATGTGAAGAAAACTTAACAGTTTGGGCAAAATTTGGTGAATTTCATGAACCAACTCAATGTGCCGCTTTAAGAATCTGCTGATGCTGATTCAATTTACAAAATGAGTATACTGTGCACTAAAGCATCGGATATGGAGGACAAAGTGTTGTATCATTTCCATAATTATTGGGACTAGTAGTATAGAATGAAGTATTGGATGAGAAACATCAGTTGGGTAGTATTAGCACTCTAGGTAAGTTTTACTGATACCAACACAGGGCAAAAATTGGGAATATCAGCCAGTATAATGAATATAATTGGTTCAGGCTTGAGACCAGATGTAATAAAGGGGTGGGGAGATGTTTCCAAGGTGCAAGCCATTTTTTGGCAGGAGGGCAAGATATACTAATACACATAAAGGTAGAAGACCCTTTTAATTTTCTATAGGTGTGGGTGAAAATTTTACTAGGGCCTTCTACCTCCCTCCCTACCCTTTAGCTATGAGCCAGAATTGGTCCAATACCAGTCATAATCACCCTACTTTAAATTTACACACCCAGATATAACTCATCATGCATGGTTGTGTTTTTATGAGACAATGTTTTCATTAATGAATCCTTAAATTTATGAAAGACAATTTGCTTTATCAGGAACATGCTACACTCACAGTTTTGTACATTGTAAAAAAACAACATGGGAAACATTGCCCTTGTGAGGAAAGTAAAGGGAAGTAAGGGATTTTCAAAGTTAAATCAGCTGATGTCAATTTTGTAAGAATAGAATCACTACATACACTCTTTAATCATCAAAGTAACTCAGGAAAACAATAACTTACTGCTAAAGCCTACACTACTGTCTTCAAACGAGCTACGAGTTTCTTAGCTGTACTGGTGAAGGTTAACTTGCAGAGCACTTCTAACCCCCAAGCTTCCTTGCAGTATTTTCGTTTCCCTGTACCTGTTGTTAAGGTCCCTTTGTTTTTAACAAAACATAAAAACACCTTCCAACTTCTCCCTCGGCAAATTACCACTGAACAACTGTTTAGCCTTTCAAAAATTTGCAGGGGGTGTTTATTAGAGGGGAAGCATTTATTAGAGAATATATGGTAGATGAGTGGATTACAGAAGTGTTTGTACCGCCAATACAGGCTTGCACCAGGTGGACTTCTGATAGTTACACTCAAATTCTTGTGGAAACTGAAATTCTACCCTTTATAAGATGGGAGCTTACTGAATCTACCAAAGCTACTCCTGAGCACATTCTTCTTTACCACTAGTCTGCTTATACTGTACTTACAGTGAGGGTGAGGGAGGGGCATTGTGGGATACAAATGACCTCTCATGAATGAAAACTACAGTCTTCTTTCTTTCAATATTACACTGGTGGCAACAGATAGAACTGATATATGTTAACAATGTCAACAACATACAAAAGTGTATTCCATTCCTTCCACTTCTTTGCTGTCTACGACAGATAAAACAACATTCAGCATGCAACCTGTCTCTCCAACATTTGGTTTGGGTTTTCATGACCAATTAACTTGACCCTCATCAGTGAGGATGATAGGGAAGCTGAGAAGCTCCAATTGCAAGGATATTCTGATACTGTGCCTGAATGTAAATTTTGACAAATATAGGGAAATTTTGGCTTTTTTGAACTGTACATGAAAAAATTTGGCAACATTTGACTTCCTTCCCAGGAATCAAATATTTCTTCCAGCCTTTGTTACAACCTATAATTTAATAATTTACCAGTAATGTAACAACGACTGACACTGAAAAAAATTTACTGATGATGTACGTAGCAAAACATCTACCAATAATGTAACAGCAACCAATGATATAGCTGAAAATTTACCATTAATGTAGTAATTCAACCTTTATTGATAATGCAATAAAATTAACTAATAATGTAATCATTTTTGTGGACCAATAATGTAGTATAAACTTTATCAATAATGTCGTGACATTATGTTGACACGGTTTACATAAAAATTTCATGTACATAATTAATGTTATGCTAAATGTGTATGAGTTGTTATAAGGCACTAACGGCCTTCCAAGGATTTCAACAACTCGCTAAAACACGAGAAGATGCAAGAAAATCCCCAAAATCGGAAAAAAAAAAGCATTAACAAACGCATTGTCGACCATTCCACTGGAAATGAAACAAGGGTTAGTTCCAGTGGAATAGCAAGGATATGCAGAGAGTGCCATCTAGCTAGGGTAGGACAGGGCTCGAAAATAGACTGGAGCTCTGGAGCAAAAGCTCCAGAGACGACTGCTCCAGAAAAATGAGGAAGTGGATGTCTGTCTGGAGCTAAAAATAGCGCCAGGTGCATTGGCAAGCAATATCAAAATCACCGAAAAATTTCCTGCACAGAAGTGTCCAATTGCACCAAAAAAAGTGGAGTTGGAACCTTGCGCCATCTCAATCAAAGATGAGCCCTTACCTAAAGGGCAGGGGATAGAATTTATGAACTCCTGCCCCCCCCCCCCATGTCCACATGCAAGGTGCCAATGAGGGCAATCCAAACCTGCCCTATAAATGAACCCAACACCTCCGTCCCCTCCCAAGTTTTTCTGAGATGGAATGACCACACCATGCCTATAGTGCTGCCTTGTGTTACACCAAGAAATACTCTTATTTTCCTGTTTCTTATATTTTGAATTTCTTTAACTAAATGCACAAGTAACGTTAGGAGATGATTAGAGGATGTTACATGTAGGAAACAGTGACTTCTTTGAAAAACTGGAAACAGCTCCAGACAATGGTAAAACAGCTCCAGAAAAGCTTCGAAATGAAGGTTGTCAGAAGCTTGTTTTAGCTCCAGAGAGGAAAAGCTTATTTTCAAGCCCTGGTAGGATTTTCATTACCAGTGATCCTTCCTCGGCATATGGACTGTCCAATAGTAGTAAAAGGGGAGGTAAGAGAAGGGAAATAGATCACAAGAACCTTCTCAGGACCTCTGTAACATTTCAGACATCTACAGACTACTATACAGCCTTTGTCTGACTTTTAGAAATTTGCACAGATTTTGAGAATGACTACAAAAGGAACTGATTACGTCATTATTCCCTAGAAATTTCTCGAATATCTTTTGAAGCAAGAAATACTAGAATGATTTCACTGGTCCTATAAAAGCTAACAGTCATATTGAAGAGACAGAGAGATAGAATTCAATACTGCAATACACACAGAGCTAGGTGTATTCACTGTACTGTGAGGGATTAACATTCTGCTCTTATGTCCATATGATTCATACACCAACTTTTCACGAGAGACCTTGCAAAAGAACGTTACCTAGAGAGATTCTGCTCAACCTAAAATTCCTGAAGTGCCTCAAAGAGTACACACCAGACTCGAACTTACACTGTTTTTGAGAGAGACCGCCAACAAGTTCTGACACCAAATCTTGAACGTTGGGCGATACCGTCGCCTTCATAACAGTACCATATCAAATAACATTAGATTTGCGAGAAGCCTAACATTAACGTTACAACGGAGTGAGCGCCATTGCCCAGCCAAAGATTAAAGATAAGTACACAGAGTAGCTATTGTAATCACAGGCCTAGCTTATAAGTGGTAGACTTTGTAAGATTTAGAAAAGAGAGTAAAATAATCAGTTGTGCGGACTTTACATCTCATTCTTTGGCATTTTCACTGTTGCTGGTTTGTGTGTTATACCGAGCTGTAACAGAGTACATATATTCAAAGTATGTATTTCTGTATTTACATTCATACATGTATACTCACACACTCACCTTAAGTACATACAGGCTGTAATCAGGCAAACATTCATCATTATATGGGGGGGGGAGCAGGGTTTGCGTTTTACACCGAAACGGGCGTTTTTTACGCCGACGGAAATTTTACTTACGACCAAAAATACAGTTCAGTCGTAAATATAAATTTTGACTTGCCTAGCTTTACGACAGGAAATTGAACTCGGTTAACACTCACTGGTCTGCTGAATTGTAATATTGTTCACACTTACGCATTCCACTAGTTTACCATAACGATAAAAAACTCTAAAACCGGTAGCACACGTTGCATCGAGGGCAGGATCTACTGCGCTGCTGTACATGGGTTATTCTAGTACTAGTACTATAGTAGACTAACGTTAGACTGACAAGTGCTCACAACAAATTCTTCGTAAAACGTGTGTGCAGTCTGTAATACTTGGGCTGCCCTGGATACAAGTGATACAACATACAATGCATACTATATACTTTATGGAAATTGTCATTGTGTGTAATCTAATATTGCTAACTTTAGGTAAAGCTACTGTACACCTGTTGCTGGATCATACATGGAATATATTGGATATTTTCGGTTAAATTTCTCTTTGAGGGAAGTGAAAATAAATTTTATATCCAAGGATCGTTTCTCATTATAAAAAAAAGATCGGTAGTAAATTATTTCATTCACACTTGAATTTATCGATAAGTTGCGCTAACGTTATTGTAGGCTATAGCCTACAGGCTAGGCTAGGCCTAATGTTGCCATTTATGGCTTATCGCGGTAGGCATTGTATATATAATCATTCACGCCAGAAATTTTAAAAATTACGACACAAAATTTTGAATGGTCATAAAAAAGAAAATACCATTATGAAAAATTACGACGACTTTTTCAGAGAAACGCAAACCCTGGGGGGGGAGGCCAACTCAGTATTAACCCAACATGTTTTTTATATGTATAATATGTGAGATCCAGTAAATATTCCAGAAATAAAGGTTTCAAGCTGCATTAGGCCTGCTTTCAGAAAGACACTTCTTGAAATAAGAGAATATGGCGTGGGAAAACGAGTCAGATCCACCCCTACAGCTATGGTGTGCATGTCCACGATGTGTGCATACCTACTACGTGTTCATTCCTAGTTTATATGTTCATCCTGTAGGTTGTCAGTCAAGTCATCCCTTTCGAAGTCGCCCCTTACAAGCTTCCTCCATACAACTCGCCCCTACAAAGTTGCCCGAGCCCAACAAAGTCTCCCCTCAAGTCGAATGTCAAATTGCCAGAAATTCTTCAACCAGAATGCAGAAATGCATTGTGGTTTCGATGAATATAATACTCAATGTTTAATCCCAAATCATGTCAAGATGTCCTGTTTCTTTCAGTCATTGGATGAATGTGATCTTAAAGTGCTGGAAAATTACAGTTGCATGTTCATATTTGACCTTGGGAATTCTTGGGAATTTTTGCTTAATGGCCTTTGGTGATTTCAGCTGGCCTCTGATTTCTGACAAAACTCATAGGGGTTTTCTGATGGATTAAATGCAAAACCATGGGAAGTATCCAGCCTTCCTAACTTCAGCTATTGTGTAAACAAGGTTTTCAGAGTTTGACCCCTGGTGACCCCAAATGACCTTTGACCTCCACCAAAAACAACAAGAGTTTTTCCTCTCACCATAATGCATCCACACACCAAGTATAAAATCTATGCAACCTTCCTACCTTGAGATATTCTGTAAAACAAGGTTTTCAGAGTTTGACCCCTGGTGACCCCAAATGAACTGTGACCTTCACCAAAAACAATAGGGTTATTCCAATCACCATAATGCATCCACACACCAAGTATGAAAACTATCCAAGCTTCCTACCTTGAGATATCGTGTAAACAAGGTTTTCAGAGTTTGACCCGTAGTGACCCCAAATGACCTTTGACCTCCACCAAAAATAACAGGGTTCTACTCTCACCATATAATGCATCAACATGCCAAGTGTGGAATCTATTCAAGCCTCCTACCTTGAGATATCCTGTAAACAATGTTTTCAGATTTTGACCCCTGGTGACCCCAAATGACCTTTGACCTGCACCACAAACAGTAGGGTTCCTCCTCTCACCATAATGCATTCACACACCAAGTATGAAATCTATCCAAGCTTCCTATCTTGAGATATCGTGTAAACAAGGTTTTCAGATTTTGACCCCTGGTGACCCCAAATGACCTTTGACCTGCACCACAAACAGTAGGGTTCCTCCTCTCACCATAATGCATTCACACACCAAGTATGAAATCTATCCAAGCTTCCTATCTTGAGATATCTTGTAAACAAGGTTTTCAGCGTTTGACCCCTGGTGACCCCAAATGACCTTTGACCTCCACCACAAACAGTAGGGTTCCTCCTCTCATCATAATGCATTCACACACCAAGTATAAAATTTATCCAAGCTTCCTACCTTGTGATATCGTGTAAACAAGGTTTTCAGATTTTGACCCCTGGTGACCCCATATGACCTTTGACCTCCACCAAAAACGATAAGGTTCTTCCTCTCACCATAATACATCCACACACCACGTATGAAATCTATCCAAGCTTCCTACCTTGAGATATCGTGTAAACAAGATTTTCAGAGTTTGACCCCTGGTGACCCCAAATGACCTTTGACCTCCACCAAAAACAATGGGGTTCTTCCTCTCACCATAATACATCCACACACCAAGTATGAAATCCATCCAAGCTTCCTACCTTGAGATATCGTGTAAACAAGGTTTTCAGAGTTTTACCCCTGGTGACCCCAAATGACCTTTGACCTCCACCAAAAACAATAGGGTTCTTCCTCTCCATATGGGGCATCTACCTACCAACTTTGAGAACTGTCAGAGTTTCCCTTCTTGAGATATCGTGTAAACAAGAAAAGTGTCACAAACACACACACACATACACACACACACACGCACATACACACATACATACACACACACGCCATCATGACTGCATAGGTTTCTCTTTTCATCGAAACCAAAAATGATTCTGCAAGATATCTCCTTGCTGTATTGGGACTAGCAACATTAGTTTCTGCCGGGAAGACAAGAGTGAACAGGTTGTAGGGAAGTTACAAACACAATTGTACCCTAGATAATGATGCACAAGCACATTGCACTGCTGTAGACAGTAGCCTGATATACCGAAATTCCCGACTGGAAAATAGACCTTGTTGTATCAAAAACTGAATGTGACTAGAAGAAATAAAAAATATTAATGAAAGTGTTTTTACAACTATATATATAAAACAAAAAGCAGTAGACCTAACGTTTTGTAACACCATGGGCTACTAATTAGTAAAATCATTTCTCTTGAAACAAGTGCTTCTGTAGTCCTACAACTGTACCATGTAAAATGTGCTGAGTGAAAATATTTTCCCTCAAATGAAAGAACCAGAATGCAAAAATGCATTGAGGTTTCGATGATACATGTTCTAAAATAATGCCATGATGTCCCATATCTTTCAGTCACTGGTCAAGTGCTATCTTAACATGTTGGAAAAATAATTTTAGGTTCATATTTGATCTTGGGAATTCTTGGGAAAATTTGCATTTTGACTTCTGGTGAACCCATGAGACGATCTTGGGAATTCTTAAAATTTTGCTTTTTGACCCCTGTGACCCCAGATGACCTTTGACCTCCACCAAAAACGAAAGCATTCATATTTTCACTAGAACGCATCCACATACTGAGTATGAAATCTATCCAAGCTTCCTACCTGGCGATATTGTGTTAACAAGGTTTGGAGTGTTTCACCCAGTGACCTCAGATGACCTCTGACCTCCACCAAAAAGTGATAGGGTTCATCTTCTTACCAAAACGCATCCACATACCACTTATGAAAACTATCCAAGCTTCCTACCTTGAGATATCATGCACACAAGGTTTTCAGGGTTTGACTCCCAGTGACCCCAGATGACCTTTGACCTCCACAAAAAACAATAGGGTTCTTCTTACCATAACGCATCTACATACTACGTATGATATTCATCCAAGCTTCCTATCTTGAGATACCGTGTTAACAAGGTTTTCAGCATTTGACCCCCGGTGACCCCAGATGACCTTTGCCCTCCACCAAAAACAATAGGTTTCTCCCTCTTACCATACCACATCTACACACTATGTATGAAATTCATCCAAGCTTCCTACCTTGAGATATCATGTTAACAAGGTTTTCAGGGTTTGACCCCCAGTGACCCCAGATGACCTCTGACCTCCACCAAAAACGGTAGGGTTCTTCCTCTTACCATAACACATCTACACACTAAGTATGAAATTCATCCAAGCTTCCTACCTTGAGATATCGTGCACACAAGGTTTTCAGGTTTTGACCCCCGGTGACCCCAGATGACCTTCGACACCCACCAAAAATGAAAGGGTTCTTCCTCTTACCATAACACATCTACACACTATGTATCAAATTCATCCAAGCTTCCTAACTTGAGATATCATGCACACAAGGTTTTCAGGTTTTGACCCCTGGTGACCCCAGATGACCTTTGCCCTCCACCAAAAAAAATAGGGTTCTTCCTCTTACCATAACACATCTACACACTAAGTATGAAATTCATCCAAGCTTCCTACCTTGAGATATCGTGCACACAAGGTTTTCAGGTTTTGACCCCCGGTGACCCCAGATGACCTTCGACACCCACCAAAAATGAAAGGGTTCTTCCTCTTACCATAACACATCTACACACTATGTATCAAATTCATCCAAGCTTCCTAACTTGAGATATCTTGCACACAAAGTTTTCAGGTTTTGACCCCCCGTGACCCCAGATGACCTTTGACCTCCACCAAAAACAATAGGGTTCTTCCTCTTACCAGAACACATCTACACACTAAGTATCAAATTCATCCAAGCTTTCTACCTTGAGTAATCGTGCACACAAGGTTTTCAGGTTTTGACCCCTGGTGACCCCAGATGACCTCTGACCTCCACCAAAAACAATAGGTTTCTCCCTCTTACCATAACACATCTACACACTATGTATGAAATTCATCCAAGCTTCCTACCTTGAGATATCATGTTAACAAGGTTTTCAGGGTTTGACCCCCAGTGACCCCAGATGACCTCTGACCTCCACCAAAAACAATATGGTTCTTCCTCTTACCATAACACTTCTACACCCTACGTATGAAATTCATCCAAGCTTCCTATCTTGAGATGTCGTGCACACAAGGTTTTCAGCATTTGACCCCCGGTGACCCAGATGACCTTTGACCTCCACCAAAAACGGTAGGGTTCTTCCTCTTACCATAACACATCTACACACTAAGTATGAAATTCATCCAAGCTTCCTACCTTGAGATATCGTGCACACAAGGTTTTCAGGTTTTGACCCCCGGTGACCCCAGATGACCTTCGACCCCCACCAAAAATGAAAGGGTTCTTCCTCTTACCATAACACATCTACACACTAAGTATCAAATTCATCCAAGCTTCCTACCTTGAGATATCGTGCACACAAGGTTTTCAGGTTTTGACCCCTGGTGACCCCAGATGACCTTTGCCCTCCACCAAAAAAAATAGGGTTCGTCCTCTTACCATAACACATCTACACACTAAGTATCAAATTCATCCAAGCTTCCTAACTTGAGATATCGTGCACAAAAGGTTTTCAGGTTTTGACCCCCGGTGACCCAGATGACCTTTGACCTCCACCAAAAACAATCGGGTTCTTCCTCTTACCAGAACACATCTACACACTAAGTATGAAATTCATCCAAGCTTTCTACCTTGAGATATCGTGCACACAAGGTTTTCAGGTTTTGACCCCTGGTGACCCCAGATGACCTCTGACCTCCACCAAAAACAATAGGGTTCTTCCTCTTACCATAACAAATCTACAAACTAAGTATGAAATTTATCCAAGCTTTCTACCTTGAGATATCGTGCACACAAGGTTTTCAGATTTTGACCCCCGGTGACCCCAGATGACCTCTGACCTCCACCAAAAACGATAGGGTTCTTCCTCTTACCATAACACATCTACACAATAAGTATGAAATTCATCCAAGCTTCCTATCTTGAGACACATTGTTAACAAGGTTTTCAGGGTTTGACCCCCGGTGACCCCAGATGACCACTGACCTCCACCAAAAACAATAGGGTTCTTCCTCTTACCATAACACATCTACACACTACGTATGAAATTCATCCAAGCTTTCTACCTTGAGATATTATGCACACAAGGTTTTCAGGTTTTGACCCCCAGTGACCCCAGATGACCTTTGACCGACACCAAAAACAATAGGATTCTTCCTCTTACCATAACACATCAACACACTAAGTATACAATTCATCCAAGCTTCCTACCTTGAGATATCGTGCACACAAGGTTTTCAGGTTTTGACCCCTGGTGACCCCAGATGACCTTTGACCCCCATCAAAAACGATAGGGTTCTTCCTCTCATTATGGGGCATCTATGTACCAAGTTTGAAAACTGTCGGAGTTTCTCTTCTTGAGATATCGTGCACACAAGCTAAGCGTCACAAACACACACACACACCCATACACACACATACACACGTATACACACATACATACACACAAACGCCATCATGACCGTATAGGTTTCTCTTTCATCGAAACCAAAAACTGCACAGTTCTTCCAATTTTCAAAACTGTATATGAACCAGTCTGGTGGTAAGTGAGAAGAGGACTAGGGAGGCCACCCTCTGCCGGAGGGCACCCTCTCTACACTGTGCTATTAGTTTACCAGGGTCTAGTTGCAGGTAAGTGTGGATTACATGTGTAAATAGGAGGTAAGGAGGGGAGATGTAGATCTTCAAATTCTCCCTAGTGTTTAATGTGATACTACTTGGTGAGCAACTTTGTCCAATTTAGAGGGGCAACTTCATAGAGACCAACTTTCAGGGTTGTAACTACAGTGGGCAGTGCCGGGCGGAAGTAACTAGCACTGGATACTGCCGCCCAGCACTCAGCCTTAATAGCTCTTCTTCCGCTTCATTGTTCCTTTTCAAAAAAAAAGAGTACAATTTGCTCAAAATATAGCCCTACTTTACACCAAACAGATATTCACCTCCAATTTCCAATGTGTCAAACATTGCAAATACTCAAATCCACACACCAAGTTAGGTCGTATTTACTGTACATGCATTAATCATCATATTATCATGGGCCATTACATACATGATGACATCACAAAATTTCACTGCTGTGACAACAAAATCCACTTGCTGAAAACACCATCACCCCTCCCCTTGACCCCTCCCCCAGGACAGCACTTATTGTCTGCTGCCATCTACGTATAGAAATAACCAACACTAACTTTGCCCTAGCTACAACCCTGCTGACTTCTAAATGGGCAATTTTGCTAAGGGACCAGCATGTTTGCTCAGGGGCAATTGCAAATGAGCGACTTGACCAGTCCCCATAGATGCATATGGATGCTCACTTGCATGTACCCATGTGTGCTGAAGTACATACATATTTACACACACATACACACACATCTTTCTTCATCTATTTGTATGTCAAGATATGTGGTACTGAATGCAGGTTGAAATAGTGAAATATTCTCTCAGTCTCAAATCTTAGATAAAGTGTTTAGACGCGCCTGTCTGTCTAGACAGACGGGTGCCCTCTCTCTGTGCTATTAGTTTACCAGTGTTAGTTGCGGGTAAGTGGGGATTACATAGGTGAATAGGAGGTAAGGAGAGGGGCGATGTAGATTGTCATATTTTCAAATTGGATTGACTCAGCATGGGCCGCAGTTGACTTGGGACTGAGTTACCTGAGACCTAGTTGGTTTGAGCCCAAGTTGGCCCTTTTCCACAACAACCACCCACAACTGTATACATGTATACGTGTATACGTAAGTGCATGCTTGTATACAAACTTACATTGATTCACTCATACTACATGTACAGTATACATATATGTACACAAGCAACTCATATAGTACGTACAAGTTTGTGAAATTTGAATGTAAGAATGATATGTGCTTTAACATAATGTTACTACATTATTGGTAATTTTTTTCCTACTTTATTGGTTACAAAAAAATTATTACATTATCAGTAAATTTTTACTACATTACCAGTAAGGACGAGTTACTACATTATCTGTAAATGTACACTATTGGTTGTTGTTACATTATTAGTTAATTACTACATTATCTGTAGTAACAGCCTTGACCTACTTATTCAGTTCACAAGTCCCTTCGAGAAATGTAACACAGATTTTTCGTAATGAAAGTTCTTTATAACTCATGCATGATTTTTTTTTAAACATTTGTTTGATCACATATGACAACACAGACTTGCTGAGACATCTTTCAAGGATGTCTATCTTATCAGACAGTGTACACCAACCAATCACATCTGTCTACAACCTCACACTTTTAATGAGGAATCTTGAGATGGATGATCATTAAGTAACCTTTAGACAAGAAATTTTCTTGAATATTAATCAAACCTGACAAAAACAGCAGAACGCTGTTGTTAATACTAAACAGGAATTAATGGTGCATGCAACAGAACTCAAGAAAATAGCTTAACTTCTCAATTCTAGAGAAGAAGTTGGACATAACATGCAAATGAAAGTGATTGTTTAATGAATGTACATAAAAGATGCAAACTAGCAGTGATTTTTTTTGTTAATTAGCAACTTCCACATAATTTTTTAACTTTTCAAGGTTTTTGCAATAGACTTCATTAAAGATGCTCATGAGAAATGGCACAAGTAACTGTCTTGGATATCATTGCACTGGTATTGCCAACAAATATGTACCTTTTTTCTTTTGTTGAAAGTACTTACATGTATGCAAACATGAGGTTTGTGTGAGCATACATGCATTCCTATTCCTCACATTTGATACAAGTTTTTTTGTCAGCAATCTGGCACTACTAAACTCTTCCAAAACTATACTTGCAACAAATACATTTTACAAGGTAAACCACAGTAAGGAATAACTGTATGCTATGCCAATATGTCTTGCATTCTGTCAAGCACTCAAGCACTATCCTTTAGCAAGCCATCCTTTCAGTACATTTAAGCTGACCTCAAATACACCCGATTATAGTGCTGGAACACTGATATTGTATCCTGGGTTAACCTAAACTCAGTAATTTATTAGATACCTGCAAATAAAAGCTACCAAACCACATGAGTACATTGATCCTTTCCATTCCCTCACTACTGTATGCTCATGTCCCCATTAACATTAACATCAACCCCGGACGAACCATAAATATACAGCTCAGTCATGTCTACAGCATGTGAAGGTACTGTACAGTATGTACAGTATGCCTAGGCAGTGATGTATGCAATCTACAGCAGTTCAAATCAGAGACTGTAGCCAATGTAGTGTGCTTCAACTGACTAAATCGGCCCTCATCACAATCTTGTGTATGTTAAAACATACAAACTGTACATGTGCATATATATGTATACTCAAGAGAACAATAGAAATTATTCGTTATGTACAAATTATACATGTTTACATATACAAATAAAGTTGGGTTTGTAATTAAACAGCACTCCCCTCCAATAATAATTCCCATTATAGTTGCACATAATGTAAGTACTGTAGTCCTTTATATGAGACTACTGTGGTGTAGTCTTTTATATACTGTATACTACACCACTCAGGGACAAACAGTTCGAGGGATGATGATTCAAGCAAACATGTTATGTGACTACAATGTCACAGGTATGAGCACAAGAGTAGGGAAGACCTACAGTGGGGAGGACAAATAACTTACTGACATATGGGAAGACATATTCACAGAGAGGCAGAAGGTGCTTGCCCTGAAATTTTCCTGACTTGATGATTACAACATGAAGTGTACCTGAAATCCACAACTTTTTGGCCCTAAAACCTCCAAAACTCTCTGGAGGAATGAAATACACTCTACATTCCTTTTGCTCAGAGAGCAGCTGCTTCACCCCCCCCCCCCTTTCCTGCCTCCCAACCATCCCTTCATATGCCTATGTACAAACAGTAAGTACACATCTTTTTCCATGAGTGTAATGTTTCGAAAAATGCACGCAACCTATGAAGCTGTATATTAATTAAGTATACCTTCTGAGCATGGCTGCAAAACTTGCAAAACTTCTTGGGCACACATACTTTGAAAGCCAAAATTTCTAGCTCACCTGGTCTACTTAATTTGGGACTAAGATGAAAATTTCTAGCTGCAGCATGATTTTCACGGACGCAGTGCGTCTTTGTGTCCAGCTTTTTGCAGGCGTGCATTCTGAGTGCAAGTTCTAGCAAACATAGCCATGCTTGAGTATAAAAAAAGGACTCTCCACACAGCTTGGATGGGTAAATGCAACCTGTTTCTTAAAGGCAGTAGGCAGTCGCCCCAAAATTTGCTTTGAAAAATCAGCAAATTCTTGCAAATCTCCTCTTATTGCATTACAAGCACATCTGAAGATGTTTTGAACATAACTATTACAAACAATACGTAAAGCAAGGAGAAATTCTCCTTGAATTTCACAATTCACTAACAAAAACACTGTCACATGATTAAAATAGGCCATTCATCAATCAGAGTGACGGGGCACACTAACTCTGATTGGGGTGACTGCCTATTGCCTTTAACTCAAACCACGATCAAAAATATTAATGCTGACTGATAAGCCTCACTGATTTGATAACAACTTCTTGGATTTTAGTACACTCCCAGAGATGCCAACAATTACGATTCTGGCGTAATGATTACGATTTTTACACTGGTATTACGCCATTACGATGATGTGCCATAATCTTCCGATTTGCGTAACAAAAGGTGTGTTAATATCCTTGCAGGCCTTCATTAATAATCCTTGTTCATGTATTTACATTTTGCAAGTAAAACAACTTGAGTGTTTAAAATGTCTGTTTGAAAACCCGGTTGGAGATCAAAAGAAAGATTAAAAAGACAGAAATCCACTTGTTGATTTGCGTTATGTGATGGTAGGAGCTGCCGTACGGACATGTTTTCGAATCGCATGCGTACAATGTGTCATTCATGTGCGTAAAAGTTAGTAAAACGAAACACGTGTGCAGCATAGGCTGTAGAATACATACACAACATACGTTAGGATATGTAGTGCAACTGTGCAATGTCCGTTTCCGTGTACTGCAGTTTGGAGTCTTTGACTGGCGTACGTAAAATACTGTACAGTGTGTGCTATATTATGCCATATCATATCATACATGGACAGTGTACAGGGTGAGCTCTGTCAGAACAAGATGAGTAGCTTGGGTGTAGGTATCGTAAATTTTTGATGTCATAGACACAGAAAAGCATTCTGTGTGTATTGTGGATATTTTTCAAAGAGTTACGGTATATGAAAGAAATTAAGGGAGACTGAAACACATCATTGCAGTATTTTTGCGCAAGGCCGTGGTAACGATCGGCGGGGAAAATTGTCAAGACTCAGAAAGAGTTACGTACAGCCCAGACAATCGTTGCAAGTAAGGGATGTTACGTTAAAGTTTGTAAAGGACTGGATTACCATACCGCGTGGCGGCACAGAACTTGAGCCAGGATGGAAGTTCAGGCTGACTTATTTCTTCCCTATTTTAACGATGGTTTTGTTTGACATTTTTAATGGAAACATAGTCTTAAAATCACATTTGTATCAAAATATGTCTGTGTAACCATAAATGAATTTTTAATACATACTACAGACTTCTGAATTTGCATTTTAGGATGAAAGCTGTGGGACTAGTATTGTCACGGCGTTATAGGCTGCTAAACATTACACAGACTGATTGCACAATTCTGGGGAATTCCCGTATGGGACAAAAGTGCTAACACATCTGTGTGAGCAACTGTATTACAAAAGACACTTTGGGCAACACATCCATATACCCATAACCAACGTACGAGGCCGGGGGAGGGCCCTGCAGGGGATTTCCCTTTAAGAATTTTGAAGCACCATAAATAGGGCAAGCCTGTCCAAATAATCTGCCCAAATTTTGGCTAAAATGATTGCCAAACTTAACTTGAAAATGGAAATTCTTCAACACAAAATAAGTGCAAAATCTGCAAAAGATTGCACCATTTTGCATCTAAGCCCCCTTCATATAAGCAAAATTTTCCAAGGGGATTGGGTGTAAACCACCTCCCCTTAGACCCCATTCCAAGGACGTCAATCATTAATGGCATACGTCATTTAAAAACATTACTATTTCTCTTTGGCAAATGTTGGCATCTCTGCACTCCCTGTATAAAATAGGAGAAGTACAGCTACCCTCTACAGTTTTTCATTATTCAGTAATTCCCAAAGCCTGTTCAAACATGTTTTGTAACATCACAAGTCCCTCTTCTTAAGCAGAATTCTCCAGTGTAATTACCATGAGGGACATGTATGGCAAGATTTGAATGCATAATTTTAATAGCACATGGTACAAATCCCAGGCCACTAGCAAGTCTATACCTACATGTAGCTATAGGTGACAGACAGTTTAGTTTCCTCCATACCTCCAGGGTACTGTGTATGTATTGTGCTAAATGAATATGTATTTCTACACAGGAAGTACAATTACATCATCAGTTTGGTCTATGTGCACACTGGTGGGCATCCATACCCAGTACACTATACAGTATGTACAGCACTGAAATCGATATGAATGCAGTACACTTTGTGTAAGGAATATGGGGCCTTTACTAACCCTCCAACGTAGCCACCACGGTGGGCCATCCTCAGCTGCTACCACACCGGGGCTACCTTACATCTGACTGTCAGGGAGAATAAAAAATTCCCTTGATAGATCTACACATATGTTAACTTATATTAATTTCAGCTTTATTTCAACTAACACCCATTGGTCTCAACCTGCTTTAGAGTAGGCCTGGGCAACTCCTATCTTTCTGGAGTGGGGTTATAGTAGCCTAAAAATAGTTGCAACTTTGAATGGGATCACAACAACAATGTCATAATTGCTGCTGACACAAATGGAACATTTGCAATAGTCCATCCAATAGTTGCCTACACTACATATTTTTCAATGGCTGAGATGCCAAACTGCCCATGTGAGAGAATCATAGAGCTCTCTCTAATAAAGGGAAAACGAGTGTTTCAATAAAGAATTTGACTGTTTTTATACACAATGCATTTTAACCTTAAAGGCAAAAATTGCTTTGACAAATCAGCAAGCTCTTGCAAATTCCTCTTATTTGCCTTGCAAGTACTTCTAAAGATGTTTTTATCATAACTATTACAAACAAAAGGTAAAGCAAGGAGTTATTCTCCATGAATTAAACAATTCAGTAACAAAAATATTGTCACATGATAAAATAAGTCATTCATGAATTAGGACGATGGCATACTAATTCTGGTTGGGGGGTACTGCATTTTCCCTTTAAAGAAATTGGAAACACATTTCTTGACAAAAATAACCTATAGATCTTTTTCAGTATAACAAAAATGTGGTGTGATGAGCATGCAATGAAAAATTTGTCTTTTATTTATGACCATTATGAATTATTATAGGGATTTGCCCTAACCAAAATATTAAGCATAGCATATTTGTCTCTAATTATCTTGAATCCCTGGTGGTCTGGTGCACAAACAAACAAGCACCATGTAATACTTGAATTTTTTATATCCATGCTGGGACAATACATTAAATTATTTCCAATGATGAACACACCTAACTGTGATTTGCAAGGCAACAATTTCAATAGGAAGAAAAAGAAAGGTTCAGGTTTTCTTTTTTTTTTTCACTTTAGAGAGAGATAAGTTCTGCATAAAGACACACTGAATAAATTAAAGCTACGGTATACAGCAGTCCAGTTATAATGTTAAAGTTACTATATTTTTCATGCTTGAGATTTTCATAATAATTTGAGCTTTCTCTGGTAATAACAATACAGTCAATATAGAGTGGATTACTTATATAGCCTACACTTAATCAGAAATGAGAAGCTGCTCTAGGTGCTTGATAAAACAAGCAAATAACCGTCAAATGAGTCTTTTGTGAGACTAACCTCACATTTAAATCTCACCTACAAACCTACAGTACACTTTATAAACTGTAAAGAGTACCAATGGCAATGCATATCAAGCCCATTTAAACTAATTCAGTACAGTACTGCATATCCACCAAGCCTATACATTTATATTTACTGTAGTGACATTTCAAGATGACAGCACCTGGGATAAGGCAATGTGCTACTGTAAACTGTACTGTATGTTTAATAGTGTCACACCAAGCCTTCACAACTGACACCCTTCTACCACTCTTAAGTATTATGATAATGTATGATCATGACTGCAACTTTCCTGTTGCAAACAGGAAACAGCAATTCCACTAGGTGGTTCCTTTCTTCAGGCCTTCACAGCTACATGTATCCGTTATATGAACCACCCACACAAAATCCCAGGCTATTCTGTTCAATTGTGTTATAGTTTCTGAAACATTACCCACTGTTGGTAACCTCTCTCTTGTAGGGAGTTTTAAATTCCACTTTGCTTAATTTTGTGGTTTGCACTGATACTGCTCACAATACACAGACATGAAAATCATGTTTGCTGGCATAGTGCTTCCATGCAGGAATCATTCAAAAGAGTTCAACTTTCAAAAGATAACTAGCTTTCTGTCCAGTTAGTCACCAAACAATACACCATTTCTTCATTATCAGTTTGTGATATTCACATTGCAACTTACTAGCTATCTGGCTATTACTTCGAGCTAAACAAATGTTTACTGTACTTGGATTGTTTAAACATATACAATGCAGTTTTGTAAAGGTGGATACAACTTTGCTGTTGGTAATTGACAATTTGCTGCAGTGATGAATGGGTACTTTTCTTTGATTCCTATACTTCCCATTTGTCCTCACATAACAGCACACTGGCCCTGAAGTTCATAATTCATGCAGAGAAGACTCTAGTATGGAATCTCAAGGCTGCCTGACCAACGGGCTGTAGGGCTATAACTCATGTATGGGACTACATGTTTATTTTGGTGGGAGTTACACAACAGCCAGACTGGAGTGGGTATTTGGGAACAGAGAACATTTGTCCCCAGTACTACTACCTGCACTACAAGGCACTGGGCCTGTCCTGGTGCTACAGGAAGCCATGACAGATGTACAGCATACTGTGCCCTAAAGACTAATTGCATATATCTGGATATGAAGTACTGTACAGTATGTTAATTACAGCTTAATATGGACGAATCCGGAGAGCAAGTGATGGTCTGATTTCAGTCGGCCATACCTGGGGTCTATCACCTTTAATCTTTCAATTTCCTTGCTTACCTGTATGATGGATGGTTGGACATTAAATTGTATCTTGATTCGTTCAATTTCACTGAATATGTGGGTTTGAAATTCATGTAGAAAATAAATGAAGACGATTTAAGGCTGGTGGACCCCATTAATGGCTGCCTACAGTCACTAAACACAAGCGCTGATCGGATCCGTCTATACAAAAGAGTACAATACTGAAATCTTCAGTCAACAACGGGAAACATACTGTATGTTGTGCTAAATACTACTGTACCTAGACCTATACATCACAGATGAATGAACTCCATTTCTGCAGGCATGAAACACTGTACAGCAAACAAATGTATGACCTAGATAATGGTTACAGTATTATCTACAAAAGAACGATGACTTCTTTGTAACCAGAGCATAGATCTTCACACCATTAGTCAAAGGGATTATGAACGTATGAACAGCACTGTTTGTTGCGCTTTCCGCAATACATAACCCCTGGAGGCAATAATGCTCTACATTGCATTTAATAACAAGCCTAACCAGGTCATAAAGCAAGTAAAGTACTAAGTCATGCATTTCATGTTGCCCCTATCTTGCTTCTGTGGTACAGCAGTTTTATCCTCAAGTGCATACTTGAGAGATGATAATAGTCCTTTAAACCTGCTGGATGGCTGGAAATGGATTAAACAGTGAGTGGGTCTATTAGGAAACATTCATGGAGTCACCCAAAATGCATGAGGCATTTCGGCTACTGTAAGAAAGGCACCATGAGAAACAATACTTGGCACATTGTGGTTCTTCATTATTTTACAGAACCAGAGTTTCAGCTAGGGTTCCAAATCGGAGAGTCCATATTCTGCATTCTGGATTAAAGTCTATAAAGGGGAAAGAAGAATCCCTTCAAGTTTGCTGACAAAATTTTCATTTTTGGCTCGTTCTGGATGTTAAGTAGTTTACAATTTGACTTATCTTGCACAAGCAGCAGTGATCCTGAAGTAGTGAAGTATATTTAATGTGATGCCTAAAGATTGAAAAAGAAAGAGTTCAGAAGCTTTATCAAAGCAGCATTTTGGTCAACTGATGAATCAATCATGATAGATCTATTCTAAGTAATACCATAGTTAATAGACACATCCCTGGTTGGGAAACTCGGTGAACTGCACTGTCTATGTTGAGATCCTGATTTTCAGTAGTCACGTGATGCTAACCGTGCACAAGGCTGGTTGATTAGCTCTACTACACGTGCGTACTCGTAGCTCAAGGTGTTACATACACCACTATGGAAGTACTACCTACCTACCTCCAAAGTAGTACTTCTGTAGCTCTACTTGTGAACTTTATCAAACGGTAATTATGAATTTTTTTTTTTTTGTAAAAGTTTGGTTTTGTTACTTTTCAGTCTTAAAACCCTCCAAGCACCGAACGGTATTTGTGGCTGGAGTTACTAGCTATAGTTAGTAGCCTACATACACTGCCAACTTTACCGATAAAACCTCTGCAATTGTCAACAGACCAAAATAGGGAATCTAAATTTTTCAGGGCAAAAAGTAGCCAGATTAGTGGGAAATTAGGGAGATTGGAAGATTTTCATCTAAATGTAGCCTTATAGCCAACTCAATTGATCATACGGTCGTATTTGCTGCGTTATTCACTAATGCAGAGTGAAAGTTGCCCTTGTATTTCCACGTTCATTGCAGCTACTCGTACTCCGTATTGTATGCATATCTCACTGTGCGAACTACCGCAGTCTCCCGGTAAAACCGTGGGAGAAGTTGGCAGGTCTGTGTCAGTTTGAGAACGACTCACTTTCTTCCTAAAGAGTGGAATTTAGTGCTTACATCAAGTATTTATCATGATTGGGTATTTTCCCAAAAAATATAACAGTTAACCAACTTGGTAGTGTCAGATAGTGAACCGTCTTTTACTTTCAAACGTGATAGTATTTAGCTAACGCTATAACTCAATGCAAAATTGCCGAGTACGGTAGTTTAATTCTACTCAAACAAGAAATGTGGGGGTTGTGGGCCATGGTTTTCTTCGTTTATTTGAACGTTCACAAATACTTACTGATTCGAAAGCTTCCTGAAACCCTTACAACCCTTGAATCAACTTCAATTTATTTCCATGAATGAATGAACAACACAACACTCAATGTAGCCATATCGCTACTCGATCGATCGTGTGCACGGTCAATGTCACGTGATGCACTTTTCTGCACGTCTCAACATAGCTACTCGGCTTGTACATGGTGTGTATAGGGTGTACGTAAAGTTTCCTAACCAGGGATGTGTCTATTAACTATGGTAATACAGACAAGAAAAGTCAAACAGAGACAAGTAGATCTATGTCAACTACTGTGCATATCACACCAACAGTCCAACATCTCTGGAGGTGTCCAATTTCATGGGATAACATCCAGGGGAAAAGAGATAGGGATAGCTGAGGATATACACAGGGTTGTTCCCGTTACGCTTTGAAAGTAACTCGTTATAGTTACAGTTAATTCCGTAAAATTGTAACTCGTTACAGTTACTAGTTACAATGTTGAAAAAGTAACTAGTTACAGTTACTTTTGACTAAAAAGTAACTAGCTACATTTCAAAAGTAACTCGTTACTTCAAGGTGAATATACGGTACCTCGGTACCTGAAATGGAGGGGGGGGGCATAATTAGATAGTAAGACGGGGGCACATGAGACGACCGACACCTCATTTGTGCCGGTTATCCTTAGGTGTTCCCCAAAGAAAGTCAATGAAGCTAGCTGATCTTCAATGGGCATTGTCGCAGAGGCTCCTAATGCTCAACATGAAGCAGCGAATCATGATACTGTGTCGGAGCTTACGCAAACTATTTGTTAGAGGAATATGGTTATAACCAAAACTTTTCCAGTTACCAAAGTACTTCTTTGAGGGTTGAAATCTTTATACTCCCATCACACAGTCGGCTAATTTAGAGAGGTTAGCGGCTATGCTGGAAAGGGGAAGAGCGTTGTTTCAGCAGTAAAGTCTTCACCCCTCAAGAGCATAAATATGGTATAATAAGAGGATGAATACATTTGTTAGCAGTAAAATTTTAAAACCTCACCGCTAAGGTTGGGCTAAGTGATATTTCCCCATAAATTTCAAGTTTCACATTGTGTCGATATAAAACAGTGCATAGAAATGGTGATACTATGCAGTTTATACATGCAGATCATGTGCACATAATTCACTTTCCCTTTACAATAGGTAAAGCTTTAAGTCGGACACTTCTCTTTCCAATTAGCTTTGTTAGGATACTTTTAACGCCATTGACCATTTCAATATTCTGCTGTTTTTTTATATTAACCGTACTATTATTCCAGTGTAAGGAGTTACGGACATTGAAAAGAATATGATATAGCCTAAATTCATACGTTTGATTCATCACATAAAGATACCATACATGTTAAATTAGATGCATAAATGGATGCACGGTGTTTACCAACGCTTGGCACCGTATAGATTTACTGGGCTCCAACGCAAGAGTCCGGATTCGGTTAGCTTAATGCCGGTCTCAAGAGCGTTTTTCTAGATTAGGAATTTGCCCGGGATAGAAGGTTCCGGAATCGAAATTTTTACGGAATGTGATGTAACTGGACTCGGACTCGGAGTTCATTCCAGCCGAGTTCTCAAATATGAAAGTTACATTAAAAGTGTTTAAAGTTCCATTTGTGCACAATGTACAGATCTAAGGTATTGTCACATACAATCAACTAAATTACTCAGGAGGCCAGGCTATGGAAGTGAGTACAAACGATGACTTTGTTAATTAATGGTGGACATGTACGATAGAATTAAAACATCTGTATGTGTGATATGATATACATTGGCAAAAAGACTGGTCTCGGAATTGGTGCCATTGGAATCAAAACTGGCAGAAATTTGAGGATCCTGAGTAGTACCATGCTCGGAAAGATTCGGGAATCTAGAATCGCAGTTAGCTCCGACTCGGATAGGGTGAACACGGGTCCAGCCCTAACGTCTCAAGAGGCAATGATTAAACTTTCAAAGTAAGCTGGTATTTGAATGCCCATGGGCCAACCCGTTTCTCACGGTACACTGTCTCCACTGTGTCCTCTAAAGAACAATATGAGTAAACCAAGGCCCAGCTGACTTTACTTAGAATACATAAAGTCAGCTGAGCCTTAGAGGACCCTTCAGTATTTTTCAATAAAACGCACAAATCGGTCTCATGGATAATAAGCATTGATCTGTCTAATAAGTATTTTGACATACAGATCAATTTTAAACTTATTTCAATCAGGGAGTTGCTATTTGACAACTCCCTGGTTCAATAGACAATCAAGTGGCCCGGCCTGTAAGCCTGCAGCGTGTGCATCTAATATCAACTTCTGATTCTAATCGTGAATAAAATTTGATGTCGGTGAGGGCGACGTCGATAATAGCGATGAATGATAAATAGCCTATATCGAAAATAATTTTACATTTTACTACCAAAGTGTCATCAATTTGAAAATTTTCTGTTATTCTGTTATTAGCTCAAAGAAAATGCAATTTGTGGTCATTTTGACTATTTGTAACGGGAAAGTAACGGGACCCAAATGTAACGCCGTTACAGTTACTTTTACACAGAATTGTAACTAGTTACTTGCTCCGTTACTGAAATGCAAATGTAACTCGTTACAGGGTTCCGTTACACAAAATGTAACTCGTTACAGTAACGGCGTTACTTGTAACTCGTTACTTCCCAACCCTGGATATACATTATATACCCCAATTTTTGTTACTGATGTTCTACTTAACTTCTAAAATCTTCTCTCACCCCCACCCCCACCCACTCCCACCCCACCCCCACCTACTATGTCACATATTTGCACATTTAGCTCATGTTTATTCATGATACAAGTGTGAAACAGAAATTACCCTGTAAAATGGTCAATATTTGATGGATTTTTATGGAAACTGAGGCTACTTTCTGGATTTTTAATGCTTTTTACATCAAATATCCAACTACGTCATTTTCATGTCACAAGACCTTTGAAGGGCAATTTTTGTCATCCCAGACAGTTCGAATTCTCCCAACAAAGCAACTTCTAGTTTCTCCCATAACTGTATTTCTCCTCCTTGTGTAGATACAAACCTATGTTATTCCTTCAAGCCATGTCTTGATGAGCATACAAAGTTGTAATGTGTAATCCAAACAACCTCTCTCCATTGTGTGGAATGTGAGTTACTTTGCATCATTTAAATTTTCAAACTTTGAGGTCAATCATAGAGCAGGAACCAACTGAGAATTTTGATACCCCTACACCAAAATGTACTTTGAGGTGATGACTGCTTGTCTTTAATGCTTGACATGAATTCATTTCTTGGGCTGCACCCAGTCTACCCACCAACACATTCAAAATTCCCTCCCCTCCCCCTCCCCTTCCCATACTTTTTCAAATGACTGTTGGTCATTTACTAAATTTTAAGTAGTGTAAGAGACATAGGTGAACTTTCCTAGGGCATCATCTACATTTTTGTAAAAAAAAAAAACATTGAATAGATGTGACTGACATATGTACAGACAGGCAGTTGTGTATTTCACACAGATAACATAAATTGCAGTGCCGACCCGTGGGCAAACATCGTAAATTAATATACCTGACTACCTGAATACTAAATGCTGCTGACCTAAAAATAGTTCTGTAACAGAAATCAGACATTATAAGTATGTATCACTGAAAGCTAAACTAGAGATGTGACATTGGGGCGAGGGTCAAGTCATTAGTTAGCAATGGAACTTGCCATCTTTGAAACCACCAAATGGCAATAGAGACAGCTTAGTTTATGCAGGATGGCTTCTGAGACAGTCAAAAATTGCTAGGCATAGCTTTCAAAATTGAGCACAAATTTGATAATTCAAAACTCACAGTATTACACACAAAACCTATCACACAAAAACAGAATAATGTAACATAAATATTGCAAGATGGAGGAATCAGGGCGACAAATGACAGGAAACTCAAATTAAAAAGCCTGCACAAGCGTGGTAGCTTATTTTGAAGAAAATTTTTCACAGAATGATATTCTCCGCTTGGTAGCTCGTGAATAATTTGTTCACCAAAATGTTCAAACTTTAATATAATACAACATTCATTACTCTTGCATTGTACAATATTTCTGAGAAGAAAAGGGTATACGTCAGAGTTCATTAGAGGATCTGAATAATGAATAATTGATAATAATGAAGCTATTTTCTGTCTGTGACTCTGTGCCATGTTGATGCACTGTATAAAACACACCACCCACTCAGAGAATAATGCTTAACATTATGTAGCCAAGGGTAAGTATGCTGTGCAGTGACTATGCAATATTTTCCTTTGAAAAGCAAACGGGTATTTGGTATTGGGGTCCTCAGGTAGCAGAGTAATTTGCGAAACCACCAATGTGTCTCCACAAGTGCATTGACCAAGAGTCCCATGTGAATGACTAGGGTGCTGGGTTTTGGGTTTTTTCTCTTGGGACTATGGCTTTGCTCCTAAACAAAAAGGCTTTCCATTGAAATCAGTTGCCAAGCTAATAAAAAGATTTTTGCACCTGTCTCCCTCCCCCCTACCCAGCCCCTGAAAAAGAATGCCCACAGGAATGGGCTGACTGGCTTAGTTCTTCACTTTGTTCCTTGCTAGAAAGAGAAAAGTGATTACTGCATGTCTAGATGCCTCTATGAAACATACTTTACCCTTTATGTAAACATATTGCACACTTCATATCAGGAATATACTAGCTCTCTGACACACAAGGAAAACTTATGCAGGACTCATTCTACCACATGTTTCATCATCTTAACACTACCATCAAGTGATCATCTTCTGTCATGGTGACAAACTTTCAAAGAATGCATTTTTTCAGGACCCCTGCATAGTACCCAATTTTAGATGGTATTCAACTTTCATCTTTCCTTCTAAGAAATGAATTTAATTCCAAGTCATCAGTAATAGAGTTTCACACTGTGTCCTCCTCCCAAATCTGACCTGTCTTCAGGGTAAACAGTTGGCATGTAGAATATTTTCAACAACTGGGCAAAATAATGAACATTCCAATGACTGCACTTCAGACAAACAATACAACATTAATGGAAATTCCATTTCAAAACATTCCAAACAAAGAAATGCTAGTTGCTACCTTTTTGCTTTGTTTTTCTCTCCCCCCCCCCCCTCTCTCTCTCTTTGTAAATAACAAGCATCTGATATGCACAATGTGTTGTGGTTTACTTGTGGTATCAGTCTTTGCAAACTGTGAAATTCCCAGATCTAACAATAGCAGTAATACTGTACAGTATGTTAAAAGACTGGTAGGATTCACTAACGCACTAACTGTTAAGTTTCCTATTCCCACAATGTACTGTAAAGGGAATTTATCACCTTTTCACAAACTGTGGACAACTCAGGACATTCAGAACCTCTGCAACTTGGCGTACTGTACACATGGGACTACTGTAATTAGAGACTGTTAAATACACATGCATGTGTTTTGAGCTTTCAATATATGTACTCCACAGCATTTAAGGCTTACCAAAAACTGAAAACATTTCACAGAAGTGTTATTTCAAACGGTCAGTGATCTCCAACTGGCTTCCAGATATACGTTTGTGTTAGTATTCAACACATTCAAACATTGTCTTAGTTGCCAAGTTTATACCCAGTCATCTCACTGATAGGCCTGTAACACTGAAATGATGCAAAGGGTTACGCTACTTCCAGAGCTTTGGCATAGGGGGTAGGATGGATTTCTCCCTCATCTCACCCCTCTGAGTTCTTCCCTCCACTGTTGTCTCCCCCAAATGATAGAATGTCTTTGTAACTGTTCAAGCTTACAGTTTTCATTAAAAATCTCACCCCACAAGCTGTAACCCTGCCCCCCTCTGTCCCATATAACCCATGCCAATGCCTCTATTCTGTCAGCCTACAACACCACTAGCTACTGCTACACAGTAGATTCTCCTCTCAAGCATGTATACACAACTACTGAGTACTGTACTTCAAATAATGATAACAGTCCTGATGTGCCTGTGCAAACGGAATGGTTTGAATGTTGTGAAAAAAAAGTATAGGCTTACATGCTAAAAGTTACCACTTACAATATTAACTTTTTGCATATCTGTAAAGAGAAAGGTTGTAGATACATATTCAACTTTCCATTACCTTCATACATCAAATTTCTTCAAAGCCATTGCTTCAATTCAGCAATAAAAGTCAACAAATAACACTGCGCTATTACATGATTAACAAAACTGACCAATGAAGGGAAAACAATTTATGCGAGCAATTTATGTTAAATCAGAGGTGTTATCCCCACAGAGCCAAACCACAGTTGATACAAATGGCACTTGAATATGAAACCAAAAATAGTTGATGCAAGCTTGTGTTCTTACTGGGAGCAATAAAACAAAAGAGAAAGAAAAAAGATTCTTGTAACAACTGTAAGAAAGATGCATTCCATTTGCTATGGACACAGGAAACAACACAAAACACCGCAACCAGATTAGTTGTTATCAGGAAAGGAGGGTTTATAGGGTAACTTGGAGAGGAGTGATAACTGAGGAAGAGACAAAAATGGGACAAAGAAAATGAAGCTTTCAGACACGGAGGAAATAAACCAGAAGGGGTATGAAAGATGCCACCATTTTGCAAGAAGGGAAGAAATACTGACAAAGCTGTGAAAGGTTGTGAGTGCATGGCTATACATGTGCAAATGTTTATTGAGGGAGGGTGTACACGATGCGAACAGTAATGATGAAATGTTTGCATCTCACTTACTCCGTATTGGAATTGGAGGGATGCGGCATAATTTGGGCTCCGCCGGTGATATATTCTGATCTGAAAAGAGTAACCAAAGAAAGAAAGAAATCTGGTGTTTGGGAACCAACAATTTTATTTTCCATTTCAACTCTGCAGTTTGTGTGTACAATGTTTTAATGCTTCTTTACACTAACTAGTTCACATCAATTGTAACAAACATTTACAAGGTCAAATTTCAACTGACACACAAAGACAAAACCCAAGTGGTTGTGCTTGACGACTGCTCTCAAGATTACAGTTATAACGATAAATCATAAGTCTCAGTGAGGAGGCAGATTCTCATCGGTCCACATAAATTCACAGTAATGTCCCAAAAAGAGTTAAAATACTTTCATGTAGCAAAAGCTGGCAATCAAACCAGCTCCAAATGTAGGTATTCAGGCGACTCTGATTGGTTAATGGCATATAAATATTCAAAGCCCCTACAATAACTTGCTCTGCAGAGTGGGTACACAGAGAACCAATATGAACAGATTCTCAAGTAACAAGTCCCAGAAGGTATAAAGTAGATTGTGTGGAAAGGGTTGGCAGCTACAGTAAAGTATTCAGAAGGGGTAGTCTTGCAGCAATGACACAGTTTCATGAGAAGAGCAAAGACAGTCGCAGAGGCAATGTTTCCACAACTCCAAAAATTCTAAGAAACTGTGCCCTAAATTTCTTAAAATTTGAATGTTTTACTATTATTTGCCCAGGAATTTTTCACCAACAAATACAACCCAAAACAAGCAAAGCAGACATCTAACATATGTATTAAAGGAAAGGGAAATTTATACATAAACAATTCACAAGATAGATGGATAAAATAAGTCAAGTGACAGCGGCTCATTGAAATAGCTCAGACAGCTATATACTCAGGGTTTTCGTTAACCCGGGCTCCCGGGTCTCAGACGCACGACAAGCTGCCTAGACGCTTGGAAGAAAATCCAGTGCGTCTCGTGGACGCATGATGTTCAGCCTTATATGCACAAAAATTGTAGCTCTAAATGTTGCAAAATTCCTTGGCGAAAAATACCCCAAACGTGCTACAACATACCGCACACTTGCAGTCAAAGTTTCTTTGAAGCTTCAAGCCTGCATATTTTACAGCGAATTTTTTCAGTTTATGCCGACATACTACTGGAAGCAATATAATGTTGTAGGTCCGTTATGCATGCCAGTCATTAAAGGGATTTGCCAGAGGCAAAAAACAATACCTTCAAATCATCTAGGAGGTGAAAACCGCATCTCAATAGCTTGTAGCGTTTGGAAGATACATCTCAATAGCTTGTAGCGTTTGGAAGATATACATTTTCAGAGAACTGCAATTTTTTCTCAAGACGAAGTGCATCATGGGAAACTGTGATGTCATTGCGGCACATTAATTTGACAAAGCCTTGAATTTCGTTATGATATTGACACCACTGTAGGGAATATTTATCAACTTTGTTTATTGTGCCCTACATATGTTGTAGATTTATGCTAAATCTACATGGAAAGATATATTCAAACATTCCAGCAGTATCAAATTTCAAGGACAACAGGACATTCAATTATAAAGAAAAACAAAAGAAATCTGAGGCAATGTGCCCACTTTACATAACATTCTGTGACCTTGATGAGAAGTGGAGGTATTTTTGGACAAAAATAAGCAGTCTTTAATGTTAGATATCTCGAGTTAGGAAAAGAGTATTGGTACGGGGTTTGAAGGGAATGAACTGGAATATTTTTGTCTTTCACAAAGAATCCTAATGAAAAGCCACTGGAAAATGCCTTTAACACCTCATATGGATGCTGTGCAGTGACGAGCACGGTATACAAACGTACCGCACTGTCAAAATACTGTAGGGAAGTAATGTACGCAAACACCCATATATCAGGCTAGCCACATGTTACTTGAAGTTCAAGTGAAGAGTACACTGCACATGCACAGTATAAATGGCTCAAAAATTCTATGCAGCCGGTAGCCCGAGGCTCGCAGCTTGCTATTCAAATGTTAGGGCTTCCAAAATTCATGATTAAAATTGCCTGTCGGGCTAAAGCCACGAACACTGCAAAACCTCTGTAGGTCCGCTACTTACAGGTTTAGAAGTAAGAAGAGTAAAAATAATGCTGCTGTACCCCTACCCTGTTGTATTTCTTCTCAACTTAAACCTTAATCATAGCCTAATTCTCTAAAAAATGAACGGTAAAACGGAAACTGAAGCATGCAGTATTTCAATGCAATTACTTGGCTATTTCACACTATCCTATCGTGCATTACGTATGGTTGTAGAGTGTAGGTCTAACACGTTATAGTTTAATACAGCAGTACGGAATGCATGATGTGATATATATCTATACGTGTATGTATTTGATACTGTGCATAAAACAATGAAGCTTGTACTGTTCCGTTCAAGCATGAGTTCGAGTGTATCAAACTTTTTTGCACAGCTAGCTCACGTTTCAGGTATCGTAATTTCGCAAATAATGTAAAAAGCACAATTCAAATCATAGGAATAAACATGCATGTTTTGTATAAAAAGCACCCACCATTATTAATGCAAAATATGACTAATAACGGCAATTTTAGCAGTACAAGCAGCGATCAAAAGCATACTCTACTCTCCTGAACCATACCCTAAGGTCATACCCACGTACATATATGCGGACGTAGGTACGTCCGTCAACTTCTCTACAGACCTCGTGCGTAGCCTTATGTATGGGGGTTTTTGCCGGCTTCGCCGTTCATTTCACTCCAACCTGGCCTAAGGTATCGGTGTTCGCGTACATTACGGTCCTATACCAAACATAGTACAGTTTTTGACGGCGAATTCTTTTTGCTTTCTTCGCATGGAAAAAATGTGGTCAGAGAAAAGGGATGAGCGTTGATTGATTTTACATCAGTTCAATGTGAAAAAGAATGCAATAAATGAAGAAGATATATGTTAGAGGTTATAGTACAAATACGGGACTCTTGGAAAATTTTGGAAACCCTCGAAATTTTTGGGGGACGCTTGAAAAAGAAAGGTGAGAGTTTCCGGACTCTTGAGATTGGAAGCCTAATGGAAACCCTGATACTGCAGCTGGTTTGAGCTACTGTAAAATACTTGAAATTTCAAATGTCCTGTAAATTCCTGAAATTACTGTAATCTCTCTCGCCAAAAATTACTCGATCAACATTAGCACTGTCCTAATCTCAAAAACCTTCAGGCATGGTGGAAACACTGTGGTAAACTTTAAGGGCTGACTGGCTAAAATTAAAATTCACTGTGAGCATTTCCATTACTCATGGGCAAGAGGAGAAAATGCTGTGAAACAAATCATAGGACCTGGACTGAACTTACATTTCTCCCATTTTATTTTTCTATTTACGTATTTATTTCATTTCATTTATTTTTTTTTTTTTGGTTGATGCTTTGGGGAGAATATTCTTGACCTGGGCAGAAGTAATTATATACAGTGAAACATTATCAAAATGCTTATCTCCACATTTCCTTAATATTAATATGTGGAGAAAAGGTGAATAACTTCTTTCAAGTAATGGTATCTGTAAGGAATGAAAACTGAGTGACACTCTATTAAATAAAGTTGAATTATAAGGCAGTGATGCACCATGCTAGGTCGGTGCGAATGATTATTTCTTGTAATTAATGTTTTTGCAATCTCAGAAGTGGAATCACTGAGCACGATCTCACACTTGATCTAAGATCAATGGCACATGAACAGATATGGAACCCTGTACACAGATAGACTCACACAGATATTACTCAGATCCTGTTCAGGTGTAAATGATTTTTTTTTTATTACAGGTGTCAGGGGTGGTTCCAGGGTTTGGAAAGTTGTGGGGGGGAGGGCTCATTTGTGGGGAATCATTTCTCACATGTCTGAGCATCGAAAGGGCTGAAAGTTCTGTGGCAGGGCGTTAAATTATTAAAGGAATATTTTGCACCAAGATGCCCTTACAGAAATATTCCAGCAACAATGTAAGAGCATCTTCAATGAAAAGAATAAGTTTTCATTACATGCCCTTCAAACCCCAAACCCACCGCTTGTTCATAACTCACGATATTTCTATCTGAAAATATGTTATTCTTGTCAAGAACACACTTTCAATTGCTTCAAGGTTACAAAATGTTATGTAATACCTGCAGAATCCTTCCAAAGTCTTTTGTTGATAAAAGTTGAAGTGTCAATATTGACAATGAAACTCAGCACCAATGAAACACTGAATAGCAATGATTGTAGATTGAGCTCAAAATTTGGTGAGAATGAAGGTTACAAGTCTAAAAGAAGGCTACTGTATCTGCATGTGTCAAAATTATAAATACGAAAGATGTTTAATTAGCCTGCCTGTATGACATCACAGATTTCCCTTAATGCAATACACTGCTGTGAAATTGATATTTTCTTTAAATTGCAGAGCTTCCAAATGCAACATGCTATTGACTGAAAGAATTTACACAGACCAATAAAAAGGGAAAAAGTTCCTTGATTTTATGAAATTCTCTTCTTCTGCTACCAGAATATTCCTTTAATCATAATGCAACTTCCCTGAGGGGTGTGTGTGTGGGGGGGGGGGAGGGAGGGAGGGGGCTCAGCTCAAAATCTTGAAATTCTACATTCACAGATCACTACTACTCAAATGCTGTGTCATGTATAGTACTACTACCAATGTTAATGATTCCCATTGCTTCTTGATGTAAGAAGTAATTTGTATGTGAATTTTTCAGTATTTAACCTCAAATAATGCATTCACGAATGACCTTAAAACTCCTGAACACCACACCTGTAGAGAGCACACACCTTGCAAGATCCATTGGTAGTGCACATGCAGTACAGAAGAAACATTTCATGCATTTTCATTCAGTGGCCTCTTGTCAGAAGCTACCCTTACGATAAAAGTTTAGTGTATTCCTTAACACCTTGTTAAATATGAACCAGATACTACTGTGCAAGGGTTTCTGTTACCCTGCTTCCATAAATGTCCCATATCTTTTAATTTGAGGGTACTAATTAAAAACAAGTTTCCAAATCCAAGCAATACCCTCAAGTGACCCTGATTGAATGGGCTTCAACCTAAAATTATTGAACACCATTACCTTTATTAATTCACTACTTTAAGACAGTTTGTGACAATTCATAACATCTACTAACTGCAGGAACAGAAGCATTTGAAGTTTTTCCAATAATCTCAAAAGACCCTGTGATTACTGGATAAGTCAAACTCCTGAGCATCCCAAACAGCATTGCAACCAAGTATTACTCAACACCTACTGTAAGTTTCATTACCAAAAAAAAAAAAAAATCCCTCACTGCAAGATGTGCAAGGAAAAGTATTAGTAAGAAGTTTCACCAGACAGACAACATTTGACATACTGTACAGACCGAAACAGACAGACGTCCCTTGATAGCATACTCTCAACCTGTTTACAAACCATTGTAGCCAACAGGCTAAGCATACTGTACAGTACAGTACTGTTTCTACAACAAGCAATATACATGAAGACAAGTAATTTACAGGATATGAAAATTCTGACATCATTAAAGTTAGGTTTCATGGTTTGGTAAATGACAGTCTAGCAAACTGAGGAACCATTCCTTAAACTTGTATTTTCCATACTGTATTTTCCATACAAAGTATCAATCAGCTTTGTTCAACAACCATGATAATTTCAAAAAATGAACAGTAGAAATTAGAATTATACATTGTACTTCATAAAAGTTATACTTCCTACCATACACCAAAGCTACCACGAAAAATAAAATACGGTACTTTAATGGGTCACATCACAATTTATGACAACTCCAGGTTAAAAGAAACATTTTCTCATCTACCTATTAATGACCTACTAAACAGCTGTCTAATAGCACATGCCTTCCAGGCAATCAACCCACTGCTTCCCAACATTATCTCGGAACCCCCCATTCTGCACCCCAGCATAGCATTAATGGTAAAGTGGAGTCATCTCATTATGACTACATGAAAGATTCTGCACGTACGGCACAGGACACACACAGTGCCATGGTTACAGCTAAGACTTCAATACATGCAGATGACCAAATTGAGATTGCTAGAAACATGCTGAGTCAGATACATACTGTACACATACAGAGCAAAGCTTACAGTAGGCTATTCAAAACTGGCACTGAAGGCATATCAACTGAAAATTGTTATGTTAGTAGTCTGACCCAACACAAAAATCATTTTCATGGGGTAAAAACCTAAATAAATCTAGGGAATTGACATTTAACTGCTGCATGCAAATAAATTCTGGGTCTGCACATCCATTAGTTGTCAGCAGTGAGAGAAATGCTGACACACTGTTATGTACCATCAAGTCATAGCTTCAGCATGGTTAAGCACTGTCCACAACAGATCAGCCACATATTTCTTCCATACAGTACTTTGTTCAAGTAATGATTTGAAAATCATGTTACCAAAGCAATATTTGTACTGTTCTTACAATAACAAAATAATCGGCTTGCTCAAAATGTTTACCATACCAGGAAAGAATCGGTTTCACTAATTTGGATAGCAATTTGAGACTTTCATTTTTAAACAGCCACGCCAAATAAAGACAATTACTGACCAGTTAAAAAGTACTGTCTGCTAACCAGTAATGAATTAGTGCTTTAAATCTTCTTCACCAACTTGGGGTGATAATCTTGATATTTCTCTCCCTGCCAGTGGCATAGCCAGGTACTGGTGGGGGCAAGAGTGGGGCAAGTTTACCTTTTCAAGGGGCGAGATCACGAAAACTGTACTGTAAGAGTGAAAGATTACACTGCAATCTGTCATTTCAGGAAAGGAGGAAAATGCATCTAAGAAAGGTTAGGCATATCCCCTTCATCCTCTCTGGATATGCAATTGCCCACTCTGGCACATCCATTCATGCTGAACTTAACATTAATGACACTGTTGGTTTTTTTATTATGCCACAACTTTGTGCATTTTATAAAATGTTAACTGTCAGTGTTAACTTAGTGTAACAACAGCCATGTCAGAAGTTTCTTCCAAATAAAATTTCCTTTTTTCCAAAATCTGATGAAATTAAACTCATACTGTCCAAAACTGTACAATAGAAACTTACAGGTGCTGTAGTTAATTCAAAATTTTGCCAATCACCACAACATTTTGAGTTCAGTAAATTGTGACAGCCTCCTTTAATACACATTTCAAAATTTCAAACTACAGTAGACCTTCGTAGACTTGGACAAATTGTAACATAGACATTGCTGTACTGTTGCAACAACCAATTCTGTCTGCCACTTGCCAGGACTTGGTTCTGTTTTGACCACATATTTGCAAATTACTGTATAATTATGACACAAGTTTGAGCCAAAGACAATATGAAGTACAATCCAGTACCATATAATGTGTAACCAATAAGAAATTACTGTGTACACATAAATTCTACCAAGCTGCAAATTTTATCTTTGTACATCAAGGTGTTGAACTGTTACACAGTGTCATGCTGGCCACCCTTTACTGGTGACAATAATTTGATATTTACAGTACTTATACTTATGCCTCACTTATACTTATCCCCTCTCCCCTTCCCCTTTTTGTTTTGTTTTGTTTCCAGCAGAAACTTTGGGGTCAAAGCCCACACAGCCACACGACTGGTAATACCATTGGTAATGAGTCAGGAAAATTTTATTAGAATTTGAAGTTAGATGAGGTTTAACTTCCCAGTTTCCAACCAACTGGTTCAAGTCGAGATGACCACAGCCTTTTTTCCAGTTGTGGCTTACTGGCTTGTTAGAAGGGAGTAAAATTGGGGAACACTGGAGAAGAGTGATCAGCAAGAGAAATGGGGATTCCCCAACTTTGGCCACCCATGAAGATATTACTGAAACCCTGGAGAAATCCTTATAGTCATGGGTGAAAATCCATACTGTACACCTCCAAGAATAAGCTTTACATCGGAACAGGAATGGGGGGGGGGGGGGGCTACCCCATTCCTGTTCCGATGTAAAGCTTATTCTTGGAAGTGTATGGATTTTCACACATGACTATAAGGATTTCTCCAGGATTTTCACACCAACTCTGAGTTGAGCGCAGCGTGCAAGATTTATGCAATTAGGATGTAGCAAGGGGTAAGCATATGTCAGCAATGTGAATCATCCTTGATATGCATTGACATCATGCTGACATCATTTTGGAAGAAAACAATGATGCACACATGCACCAGTGGCGTAGATTTTGCATGCGCTTGTAGTACACTAATGTGCATATACAGCTGGGTGACAAATCAGCTGTCTGCATTTGTTGGTGAAACCTGCAATGAAACACCCATTTCCACCAATTGAGAGAGCACTTTCTGCTCTGTGACATCATATGCATATTCTATAGCCATCTATGAGGTAAATACCCTTACAGCTGTCAGTAAATATTGTACAGTACTATAAAACTACGTGCCAACTTCAACAGAAATGCATAGAGGTGATTACTTTCTCCTCTGGAGGCTCTGATGTCAAAATTTATTCCTAAGTACTACAGTAGAAAGTGATGTTACCTTTTTAATTAGGCAAAAAGCCATCAAGTTTACTAATATTTTAACACACTTCCTTGAAGGCATCTTGGACAACATTTTAAGCTGGCATTTGATACTGCACCTTGGTCAGCTAAACATCTTAACTTATCCATATTACCACAGTACCTTTCAATTTGTTGACCAGCTCCAGCTTGTTCTGATGAGTGAGGTTTTATGGCACTATCAAATTACTTCCCTTCTAACTGTATTACTGTTACACTTTTTGTAAATCTCTTATCTGCAATTAGTATAAATGCCAAATCAAATTGCAAGGCAAAGTAATGATCGAGTTTACAACTGATATGCTGACACACGCATAGTGTTTACATGCAAGTATTGGAATGTTACATTAAGGAGGTGACAACTACTGTACTATGACAGAACAAATTATGGTATGATTTATCATCTACTCTGCTGAAAACTGTGTGAAGTTTTAGACATTATGGGCAAATGTAATCTACAAATTATTAGCAAATGTTTAATACCAAAGCATTAGCTACAGTAGCAGTGCATTTTGCCATCTTTGAGATGGCCAACTCTTAATGGAGACAGCTAAATTTACCCAGGACAGGTTCTGAGAATGCCAAAAATTGCCGTGCAGTTTTTCCCAAAATGAAAATATATTTAAATCAATGTTGCCAGATTTTCTATGTAGCACACCACCAAATTTGGCATTTAGAATGGTCAGAAAAATACCAAATGCAGATTTGCAGGCATTTACACTCCAATTGCTCAAAAATATGCTGAGAAATAACCATGTGTTTTATGACCACCAACAAGTTCATTCACTTATGCTGTTAGTGACATTTTGGGCATAAATTATGCCTTTTACCACAGCTTCTAGGGGCAAAGTAGGAAAAATATGCATTTTGAACGGAAACTGGTAGTCCAATCCAAAATGCTGTTTGGCATTGATTTGGATGTTGCATTCTAGCACCATCTCAAAAGAATATAATTCAGTGATTGTTGGAATTCAAAGCGCCAATATGGCAACCCCTGTATGAATCTGATTGTTTAGCTTAGACGTGAATGTTATTAGTCGTTTCAGAGAGACACTACAAATGTGTTAATTTATCTCCGAAAGACTTGTAGGCCCTGCAAATTTCTTTTGTTTTGGATAAGTGGCAATCCCTGGCATCACAGGTTCATAAAATTTTCATTTTGTACCATTGTCCAAGCACCAACAGTCTCGTTTACATCCGGCTGTTTCGAAAGTAAATCAAACCTGCTAAGGCCCATGGGCTGCAATTCGAATTACGGACTAACTGTAACTTTGTGTATAGTATACTGTACCAGGGAGGTGACAAGACCATCTACTGTAATGTAACAGTAGTTCAGTTAGGTTGTCAAATAGAAACTCCTTGGTTCACTAATACAGACATAATGTAGTAATAATTAGCACTAAAGTACTGTACTGTACTTAGTTCGTATTTTCCGAACTTTTTGTACAGTACATGCTGTAGAAGGCGTTTGTTATTGTCTGACGTAATGTGATAGAAATGATTTGATTGGTGGATTTCAAATCGGGGATGATGAAGGAGTGGTTTTGCATGCATAATTGTTTGGGTGAACAAATCTATTAGTTGTTACAGAAAGATTAATTACTCGTTAATTAGTGCTCGGAGGGTAAAATGTTTTTCTTAGTTACCTCTCTTTCATCGAACAGGACCCGATCGCAAATAAACAAGGATAGATTCAATAAAAAGCCAGACAAATGCAATATTTCCCTTTAAAGTGTACCTAAAGTCTAAACTTTCAAAAATATATGTTACAAAGCTTGAAAAATGCATCCAGATGGTCCAACTTCCATCTTCACAGGGCATTCCTGAGCTGAGATATAAAATGTTGAAGCTTATTTACTCAATCTGAAATGGTAGATTGCGCAGTAATTTGTGATGTCATTCTTGTACTACTCAAATTAAAGTCTTTGTTTTTCTTTGTTTTTCCAAAGACAGTGCACATTGTGCCAAAATGTGATCACTCTCTTACTGTTATAGGGTGACTTGGCTATACAAGCATTCTCCCTACAACATGCTATGCAAGGGAATGGTAAATGTTCCAAGGTAACATATTAATTTCAAAAGGAAACAAAAGCAGGTCATGTGAGTTGTACAAGAAGGGCATCACAATTATTATGCAATCGACTTTTTCAAATTAAGTGAATATATTTCAACATTTTATATCTCAGCCATGGAAAAAGCTATGAAGATGGGGTGTTAGATGAATAGAATTCACTTTCCAACTTCTAAAATATATATTCTTGTTATTCTAGACTTTAGGTCCACTTTAAGTTATAATCTTTTTTATACATTCATCAACTCTAACATTTTCCCAGAATTGATAGGTGTCATATGGATAAATGCATGCACATGGCGCATGGGCTACAAAAACTGGTTCTTAGACTGCAGCAAGTCAACACTGCAATTATCAATTTATCATCAGGGTATTTCATAACAACTCTGTAGGTTTGGATTGGGTAGTGAGTCTATATTTATGCTGGCAAAAAGGATTAGAAAACAGCTAGCCAGTTGCCATGCAGTGGCAGATTCCAGGGGGAGGCGTGCACCCCCCCACACACACCTAAAAATGAAAAAGAGAAAGAAGGATGGGAAAATTATGTAAAAATCATGATTGACAGTGTATGAACATTCTTGGGTGGATGAAATGGAGATATAAATTTGACATGTAATTCCTCTTCTGAGGACCAGAATTATGCGTACTGATCACAAAGCAGGAAAGTCAATGGAGAACATGTGGTACGGCGGACATATAATACCTGTATAGTACCGGTATCCTGCAGGCAAACTACAGGTAAAAGCTAGCATAGCTTAGAAATTAACTAAACAGGTGTCCACCTTTCCATCTAATATAAAGTACTTTGCATCAAGTACCATACCTTGCAGTAAAGTATGGAAACAAAGCTTAGTAGCAGCCCAGCTTACTTGACTGGGACTAGGCCGCTACCTGTGTCACTTTGTTGTCCAACCGAAGGCCAAATATTCCCTTAAAAATTCTTTCTTTAATTTCTCTGTGACCATGAAGCCCTGTCTTTAAGAGTATGATAGACATACCTGAAAGTGCATAATCATTTATGAAATTTTTCGCCATTTTCATTTAAAACTACCTCCAGAATTTTTAATACAACTACCCAGCATATCTGGTATCAAACTTTGCAATCAAGTTCTCAACTAGAATGATATGGTTTCGGATCAGTGTCAAGGGAGGGTGCATCGTACTGTGATATTAGGTTGATCAAAATAGTTACTGGGGCGGATAGCCTACATTTGCCTGTAGTGTGACAAGTATTATCTTTCACAGCAGATATATCTGCCTGCAAAGATGAAAGGTTTAAGCAGTAGTATTGCTGCACTTGGTATTATTTCTTCTTGATAAAGGTATATAAAATCTAAAAGGTGGTGCAGACTCAGAATATACAAAGACCACAAAAAAATTTTGCGTTTTCCCTGGGGACTACCCAAATTCCTAACAGGCAAACAAAGTTTTGTAGCTGGTGATCCTCCAACACAGCCCCTGATTTAAGCACTATTGATAATATTCTCTACAGTGATGGAGTGCGGTTCCAATTCAATTATTGCAAGCTTTGTGGAGGCATACATTAATGTAAGTTTCTGCTGGTAAGCCAAATTTTGTCAAAGAGGTTTTCCCAGTAGAAGTGCATGGAAGAATTAAAAACATTTCTTTTAAACTTCAAACGTGATTTTTGTGTCTCATGTAGATGGCACCACAATTGTTTGAATTTTAACAGTTCCCCTACTTTATGTTCCCTGATGAAAGTACAGTAAGCCGCACATCGAATTTCAACAGAAAAGATTGGTAACCCATACAATAAGTCTTCAACATGTGATATAGTGATAGAAAGCAATTACATTACACACAACAAAGTCTGTTTCCCATTTAAACTACAGGTATCTTATAACAAGTTAAATTTGTTATACAGCATTTTTAACAACAAAGAAACAGGTGAAAACAGAGCAAACGAAATACAGTAAAACCCCGTTTATGCGAACCCCGTTTATCCGAACTAGCCCTCAGATTTAACAACAATAATAGTCAACACAATTACAGTAGTATACACCAAGTTTTAAGTGCTTTACAAGGCAAAATTCCACGTAAATTTTTGCAGAAATGCACTAGTTTTTCTCTGGACTTTAAAAGTAATGGAAAGATGTCACGATGGCTAAAACAGCCGACATGTGGACATAAAAAACAATCTGTTATCTCTTTGTCAAATTTGGAAGAAATATCGTACGTATTTGCTTTGAAATTCTTGTTAGTAGCCATGAGTCGGTATAGGCTCAATATCCTCTCATACAAAAATACGTTAGGCTAGCGTAAGTCTCAGTTTCACTAAATCTGAAAAGTTAGCAACGTAGTGAGCTTCATACCTAAAAATAATGAAAGTAGACCTTACAAAAACATTGCGAACTGCTGTTTGAGAGTCTCCTACACATGTGTCTCTAACATTTTTTGAAATTTTTGCAGAATTTATACTCTAGATACCTCTCCAGATCGTTACAGCTTTTCGTAAGCACACACATTCATTTAGTGTGTCGAAAGCATTGGTCATTCAGTCGAGCGAAGGCTCAAATTTTGGAACAAAATCTCTCTGTTTTAGACGACTTAAAATTTATTTGTCATATCATCGGTCACAAAAAATAGTAACAAAATATTTTGGGGGGTTTTGTCTGCAATTTTAAGCCTTTTCGGAATTATTTTCGAAATGTGTTGACACACTGTCTTATATGGACCCAGTGTACCGTACTTAAGGCAAAAACTTGGAACCTCGTTTATCCGCACTTTTCCGTTATCCGAACAACCTTCGGTCCCGATGTGTTCGGATAAACGGGGTTTTACTGTAGTATGGGACTTGGCAACACCAATGGCCTTAACCTTACACAGCACACTGACCTGTACACAGAATACAAACCAGAATTACAGTACAAGTCTCAAAATTTCTGATGATTTGTTACTAGTCCATGGGGAAGTTGGGGAACTTCACAAACTTATTCCACTCATTTGCAAAAGTCCAAACCAGGCCTTGAATTCTGAGGAGTGAGAGTGTGATCGCACACTGTCACTTGCCTCATATCACTGAGAACTAGTGAGAAGTGTGACTTTTTGCACACCTAGATAAAGAATTGGAACCCGGGTTAATCTATTAAACTTTCATAAAACAGCACACCTACAGTACCACACTCCTTAATTTCCTGAAGAGAGTGATTTGTAGTACACCTGGAAAATCTAAAACTCAAGGCTTGCCAAACAGGGGCAGGGTACAGCATACCAAAGCCACCAGTTTGTTTTTTTTTTTCTGCTAGCCCACGGGGCTTTTCACTGCAAACAGACACCAGCCCAAGTAAGGTTTTAACTGATACTGTGCTAGTGGGCTTGCATATTTATTTGACAACAGTATTTGTCAAACCCCGCAATTATCATGCAGTCGTGTTGGTTGGTACAAACACAACAACCTGCTGTGTGCCTCATTGACTTGGACTTAAGTTGGAATAATCACATTCACTTTGTAGCTACTACAATTGCTAAAGGTATAGGAATCCTTTCTAAGTTAAAACACATTCTTCCTAGGAATATATTGCGCACAGTGTACCTTACGTTAATCTACCCACATCTTACATATTGTCTCGCCATATGGTCTGGTACAAGTAAAAAATATTTAAGTTAACAGTTCTTCAAAAACGAGCTATTCATCACGTTTCTTCTCCTACTTATAATGACCATACAGTATGAGTGAGCTCTTCTCATCACTGCATCTGTTAAAGCTCCATGATATACTTAACTTGAAAGTTGCCTTATTTATGTACAGTTCCATCCACCATATTGTTCCTGTTAGTCTTGATAATGTATGCAATTATAATTAAGATATCCACACACATAATACTAGAGAAGCTAGTAATATCCATATTCCATGTTGCAATACATTCTTTGCTAAGAACAGCAATAGTGTACATACCGAGCAAGCATGACCTGGAATAAATTGCCCATGGAAATCACATATTTACCTACTATAAAGTCCTTCAAATGTAACTTAACTAATTACTATTTAAATACTTATTAATATTTTACATTAACAAACTTGTTGCATGATGCTACGCTTTCTTGTTCTTTGCATTTTGTCTTTCTTTCTATATACTCAGGGAGTGTTGCTACTAGTCAAGCCTAGAAAGGTTTCTTAGAGCACTTCCTTTCACATTGTTATTGAAGATTTAAATCTGTATAGTAAAAACCTCTTAGATCATTGATGCATTGTGAAGAAACAAAAATAAATGAAATTACATGAACTGTACAGTACAGTTATGTGATGGAATGGCATCCATCCCTACCACAAGAAAAGGCTTAAAGCCAATTGATCTGAAACATCACATTATCTGAAGACCTGCTCAATCACATTTGCATATCACTGAGACTGTAAGTTATGTATTTCAACTGTCATTTATATGGTCTATACCACAGACTGGAAGCAGTGGACATGGAATTCTGTAGGCTAGAGCAGAACTTTAGATTTTCTTTCTACATGATGGTCACCAAAATCCATAGTATTCAGTCAAAACTTCCCTTGGCAAAAATGGTCCCCTTTTTCCCCTGCCAAAAGATCCCTGCTTTTTGCCAAAACAACCCCAGAGTAAAACAGTGTACACAAACACACACATGAATACCATAATAAATTGAGAGTACTGTAGCTTTAAGTAGGCCTAGGTGACTTCTAAAATGTATATCCTACAGTATGAACCATGGGTGACAGAATTGTAAATGTTGTTTAAAAGGGCTTTCAAGATTTGTACATACTTAATGTTAGATTTGGTACATGGTTGCTAGGTTGCAGAGAGCAGTCTTGCACCAAACTTATAGTACTGTATGCTGAGTGAAAGTTAAAGTATTTTTTAAGCCTACAAACTACTACTGCTTTTCACTTCATTTATTTCATCCATACAGATATATACTGTATCAAAAATACAAAAACAGACAAACCACTAGAAAACAGTTCATTATGAAAACACTACACTATGAAAGAATTGAACCTCCCTGTACATACTTAGTATAATGGCATGACCTAATAAGGTCACTCTAAGAAAGTTTTCATTTTTATACAAGAAAAAAGAATGTGAATCTGTTTGTACCTACAACTCTTTTGGTGGACTTGATCTTATTTAAGAGCTATAAATCTTTACCACAGAATTTCCCTTTCAAGAGATACAATTACGACAAGTTCGGAGTTTTCTGCTCAAGCCTAAAATTAGAAATAACCTAATAAGGCCAGCTGGCGCTGATTGCAATTTTGTACAGAGCTATATGTACAGTACGGGTTCAGTGTAGTCAGTTTGGGTGTTCAATTTGAGGCTGCATATCTCAGTGTGCGCATGCTTGAAATATAAAACAGGTTCACGCTCATTTGCAAGGGAGTTTGCTATGCGTGTGCTGCATCGAAAATTGACATACTGATTCTGACAGCAGTTTTGACGTGCTTTGTTGACTGTATCAATGCACCAAATTTGAAAGTGGCCTTATTAGGTCATGTCACTATAAAACTTTTCTGCAATACATGTATCCTTTTCCTTGAATTAGCAGAATATGTTTATAAAGTAAGGTTCCCTGTAATTTATGGCAAACAATGCTATATATCATCATGAAAGCACACATGTATTCACACCTGGAGTCAGCCATTTCGACTAACAGCATGGATGTTTTTTAAAGGGTCATTTTGGCAAAGGGCCATTTTAAGTGGTAAGCATTTTTATGACAAATAGTGTTACACGATCCTCACTAAATTGTCCTTTCAATCCATAATATGGTTTCAGGGCAGGCAGAAATCACCCTTTCAAGAGAGTTTAGAACATAAATATGTCTGCATTCTGACTGACACAAGAGCACTAGGCCTATTAAATAAAGCATCAATGTTCATTGCTGTACACTCACACTCACAGTCACACAGCACCACGCAGGGCATTTCTGGACCTTGAAATGTAATGCAAGTTGTAGCAATGGTTAAGATGGTAGCTTGTAAAATTTATATGAATACATTAGCAATGACATATCAACCAACTTTTCTCACCTTGGTATCGTAATGCAGTTTGTCTGACTGTTTTGGGTTGATATGGCTCTCTCTAACTCTTCTATTCCACCTGTCTTTTTTAGTCTTCTCACTAAGCTCTTCACTGCCTTTTCTGAATAGCGATCATCATCGTTGCCATCTTTTCTCCACCCAAGAAGGCGTTTGACAATGGGTGGCGTGAATGCATGCTGTATAATACTAGACATTTTCGTTTTACTGTTTGGGAATAACGTTAGTGTGTTACTTGACCACACTTGCTACTGCTAGTCTAGTAAGCTGCTTGTTCAGGCCTAATTGGCCTGTGCTGTAGGCCTAGGCTCTCAGTGAAGGCGTAGGCTATATAGTGTGATCAACGTCTTTATAATGAGACTTGTGATGGGTACTAGGTAGCCTAGCCTAAGTGGTACTCAGTGGTTGGCCTACGGACTGCATAGGCTAACGATAGGCTACCAAATGATCTCCTCATTCGGAGGAGCCTAGCCTAACGCTAAACAGCAAGAAGTATATCCACCGACGTGAAGGAAAACATGACATAACACGGTTTTTGTATTTGTCACTTGACACACGACAAATTTCGAAAGAAGCAAAAATCTGTGAAACACTTCTGTATCTTTACTGTCAAGGAATGCGTTCAAAACGGCTCTGGGCACTCATTTGTAGTGTAAAATCGAACCACACTTTGTTGACGTACAAAGTACACACACAGTAACTTCAACGAAGTAACGTTAACGGGATCCCAACACAAAACTTCATCGCATGCATTCCACGCACCAGCAGAGTTGACTGAAATAAAAGTACCTTCTACTGTATTCTGGTTACGGTGAAGGCTAACGCTACGTTATGTCGCCTACACTCTACACTATTTATATCATAGTACTTGGTATCGCAGGCGATTCTGAGTAAAATCTCTGTTGTAAAGTAGATACCTCAGAGTGAGTAAAAGTGTAGCTCTCATAAAGATTTAAGTAGACTAACAGGTGGCTCTTTAATGACCTGAATTTTTAATTAAATTTTCGTAAAGAGTCATCAATTTAAATGCAAATTGAGATATCAAAGGATTTCTTTCTAACAATTTGCATTGTTGTATTTTTAAGTGATAGAATTTACTTTCAAAGTTTAGACTTGAATAGTGCATTGCTGGTTGCTGGCTTTGGTTTGACTGTTCATCCAGGGTTCGGCTTATTCCTGCTGTGTGTAGTCTAACTGTGCAGTGTAAGTATTGCGGCGGTGGGATGGCCCAAAATATGAAAATCTTCCAAGTTTAAACTTCCGTATCCTGACCGAGAAAGTTTAGAAGAGCAGTTACGCGACAAGGGCAAAAAATTTATTAAAAGAGTGCTTTTCAGTTAAGGGTGGGGTGCATATGGGCGGTGATCCCGGGGGGGGGATGGGGGGTATGTCCCCCCCCCCCAATATTTGAGAAATCGCCCACTTTGACTTTGATTTTTCACACAGTAAATTATTGGAAATTCTGGTCATATCCCCCCAATATTGAGAGCAAATCGTCGCTTTTGGTGGGGTGTGGTGTGGTGTGGTGTGGTAGTTCTCAGGCTGGGAGAGACGGGGTAGTTTCCCAGGCTGGTTCCCCCATCACAGATCCAGTCCAGTTGTCATGGGCACATAGAACTGTGTCATCATGGAACGTTTAATATCCTCAGGAATTTTCACCCCGTTGTGTCTTTTATCTCATCTAAGCGCATCTCAATGTAGCTAAAGTCTCCAAGTAGATGGCGTGCTTCACTTTTTGTATGTTGAGTATCACAAAGTATTAAACCTGGGCTGGGTCATCGAGCAGAGTGGTATATTCCATGCAGCTGCTGTGCACCAATTTAATGTTTTACGAGTGCGTGATTTAATTCGAATCCCGCTGAAGGTCACATGGCATGTGGCTTACCATCAAAATCCGTTGCCCAGCCGACGAAGTCGGTTGCGTCCTGGAGTGAAGCGCCCTCGGACGGACCAGCTAACCAGCCGACTTTGCTTTTGATGTAACCTAGACGCGGCTCGAGTTGATGTTGAGTGTGGTTGTTACATTTGCCAAGAAATTCTGAGGAAGGTTTGCGTCTTCAATGGGATTTAGTTTTTTAGTGGTTTTTTATGGTGTTTTTTTTTCATCTTCTGTCCATACGGTACTTGACGAGAATTCGTCCTTTTAGAAGATCCCTCCCTTACTCCAAATCCATATATGGGCCAGATATGAAATTCCATATATGGGCCAGGTATGGATTTCATATCTGGGCCATATCTGATGCAGATATGGGATTTATATCTGGGCCAGATAAAAAATTGGGCAGATATAACCCAGATCTACGCCAGAACCAGATCTAAGCCATGTATGGCCAGATAAAGTTTTATCTGGATCAAGCCTTTATATGGAACAGATAAAATTTTATCTGGACCAGATATGGTCCTTATATGGGCAGAATACATTTCCATATATGGCCCATATCTGCACCAGATATGGAATTTATGTCAGATCAGATAAAAAGTTGGGCAGATAGACCACAGATCTAAACCAGAACCAGATCTAAACAATGTTAGGCCATATAAAGTTCTATCTGGATCAAGTCTTTATATGGTGCAGATAAAATTTTATCCGGACCATATCTGCTTTAGTTGAATCATAGTGTGGACCTATAGTCCACACTCCTCATGGAGACATTGAGAAGGAGCTTTTTAAGTACATAGAAACAGGCACTGAGGAACAAAGAACCCAAACCGGACCGGAGCAAAACGCAACCGACAACCACCCACAGAACCACCAACATGCTCTCACCATCCACACCCAGCAAAGGAAACGAAATAGTCTTTGCCACCGTCAACAAACAGAAACCACCACCACACCCACCATCAATGATCAAAACAACACAAGGCCAAAACAACACACGCCCAAAAGCAACAAACACACCCAAGGCAACAACACGCCCAAAGACGACAACACGCCCGATGGCAATCACAGCGCGGGGGAAAGGGGGGGGGTCCACCTGCCACACTAAAATCACTATTTACAGTTTATTTACAGTATATACAACTATTTACAAGCAACAAAAACAAAACTCCCAAAGAGATCTAACGAGCCCGGTGGGGGATCGGGAACGTCTACTCTCTTCGGGAACCAAACTGAACTGGGCAAATACAGGCGCACCTTGCCCAAAGGTGCCCCGGAGGCAGTTGTGGCAAAGGGTAAACCCCATTATCCCCACGCTTAAACAAGCTCCACAACCGGATGCAGTATATACATTGAACACCAACAGAAAATGTTTAAGAGTTCCATGAAGAATTTAATGTTAGTATTGGGTTGAATTGACTTAAGTACATAAATTAAACTTATTTCATAACAGTGAACAGAAAAATGCCTTGAAATTTCCTATTTTATGTAATCACAGTGATATGGGCTTCTTATTTTAAACTGTATTACGTATTTGACTCTTAATTTTGTTTACTACGTAGTGCATAATTTACTTTCAACTTAATTCCTAAATCATGAAAAATGTAGGTTTAGATACAAGCTCCACCCAAATATGCAAATCATTTGTATGAGTTCACTTAGTATACTGCGGTATACTAATGTGTAGCGACTTAATAAATGCAATGTCTGGGAAGGTGATGCTGTATCCAAAACATGTCTTAATTTGTAACAAGCATAATCCAAGAATCAAATCAAATAAAAAATAAAACTAACAAAATGTCATTTGTATATCTAGCATATCAAGTTATATCTGGCTTGATATGGCCATGTAAAACTGTATTTACATATCTGGAAAGACATTTCATCAATTTATATCTGGCTTGATATGGCCATATCAAACTTTATTTGCATATCTGGAAAGGCATTTCATCAATTTTATCTGGCTTGATATGGCCATATAAAACTTTGTTCGCATATCTGGAAAGGCATTTCATCAATTTTATCTGGCTTGATATGGCCATATAAGACTTTACTTGCATATCTGGAAAGGCACTTCATCAAGTTATATCTGGCTTGATGTGGCCATATAAAACTTTATTTGCATATCTGGGCTGGCATTGAATCAAATTATATCTGGCTTGATATGGCCAAATAAAACTTTGTTCGCATATCTGGAAAGGTATGTCATCAATTTTATCTGGCTTGATATGGCCTTATAAAAATTAATTTGCATATCTGGAATTGCATTGTATCGAGTTATATTTGGCTTTGATATGGCCATATAAAACTTGATATAATGTATCAAGGCATCTAAATCTGGTTGTACATCTGGCTTGATATGGCCATATAAAGGCTGTATTTAGCCAGATATATCCAGATATCAATCCATATATGGATTTGGAGTAAGGGCTTTTACCTTCTAAATTTTAAACTATCCTGAAGCAGTTTAACTGGCCTGACAGCTCGACCAAGCATATACCTATAACAAACTCCCACTGCTCTCTTAACTGTTTTTTTTTTTTTTTTTTTGTACCTGCCATGTGTACAGGTAATGTGTGAAAAGCCGGAGTAGGAGACAACGCACTTCACTCCTTTCGACTGCCATACAGGATAGTGAATGTCGAATGCACCAATTTTCCTAGTGCAAGACACCAATCAATTTGCTAACGTGGTGTCAAGTAATCCGCGAACAATCAGTAGCGGAATAGGTCTCAAAACCGGTCGGGACATTGTTTACCCGGGCGGTCATTAATCTTAACTGTTTTTTTTTTTTTTGTGTACCTGCCATGTGTACAGGTAATGTGTGAAAAACTGGAGTAGGAGACAACGCGCTTCACTCCTTTCGACTGCCATACAGGATAGTGAATGTCGAATGCACCAATTTTCCTAGTGCAAAACACCAATTTGCTAACGTGGTGTCAAGTAATCCGCGAACAATCAGTAGCGGAATGGTCTCAAAACCGGTCGGGACATTGTTTACCCGGGCGGTCATTAATCTTAACTGTTTTTTTTTGTACCTGCCATGTGTACAGGTAATGTGTGAAAAGCTGGAGTAGGAGACAACGCGCTTCACTCCTTTCGACTGCCATACAGGATAGTGAATATCGAATGCACCAATTTTCCTAGTGCAAAACACCAATTTGCTAACGTGGTGTCCAGTAACCCGCGTTAGGGCCCAGCGGGGTCCAGCGGAGCCCCAGTGTGGTCCAGAGGGCAGGAAGCCGTCCCAGTTACTGTCTTGAAGAGATTTCATTTAATTTCAAATTTTGTGATGGACACGTATCCCAAAAAGCTGTTTTACTCACTTGTAATAGATTTAGAATGATCCCTTAATGAAAATCTGTTGGGATTATGTGAATATCTGTCACTGTCCTCAACATATACTCCTTCAAATGTTGGCCATATCTGATATTTCTCATTAAGTACTGCAAAAATTATGATGTCATGTTTTGCACACGGTGTCTGTTTTTCTTTTTTTTTAATCCTGCATTAGTTAGGCCCTTATCTGTTAACTTTTGATTACCTACCAGGTAGTTGCTAGTTTGGTGTTTGATGTTGACATTTTCCAAGTAGTCAACATACCACGGGCCATGATTACAACCGACTGCCCTTGAAATGAAGATTAAATAGAGGGATAACATAAGACATAGCCTATCTCATCATAAGTCCTCTTTCTGCATCACAAATTTGCGCATGCTGGTCTTTTCTGATGCAGGTGCAAAAAACAGTTATTGTCTTATAATATGAACAACATTTGATGGAGTTTGATGAATGTTGTGGCTATTGTTATCGTTATAATGCTTTTTACAGAAAAACGAGAGACATGCACACAAACATAGAGTTTGCACACTCGTTATACCCTGTCACCCTCCTTAGTATGATATGTAACATACATGTCCATAGATGTAAACTAACAGAGCACCAACTTGTACTATTTTAGCATGGGCGTCAATCCTGGGGGGGTGGATAAGTCCCCCCACACATTTTGATGGGTGGGGGACACAATATCAAATGTCCCCCCACATTTGCGTAAAAGAGTAGTGTCGTGGCTCTTTTTGACTAGCTTTTTGAGTGGCATGTAGGTTTGTTGGGCAATTGTTACGTGTCTCGATGCAGATTCTGAATGCAGATTTCGTCAGGGAAATCTTATATAATGACAAAATTTCCGCGCGCTTCGCGCGCATGTGTCACGGTTTGCACTCCCTCTCATGACCATTAAAAAGGTAATTATACATGGAACTATTCTGATCACAACACTTTCCGAAAACAGACATACATCTCCAAACATCTGTAGGGGCCTCGCATCAATATGGGATCATTCAATCAGTGGCGTACGCAGAGGGGAGGGCCATTCGGGCATGCCCACTCTCACTGATTCCGATTTTTTTAAGTTCCTTAAAATACGTAAGTTTTTTAACACAAATTTACTCCAAAAAGAAACATATTTGGCACCAGATTGCATGTAATGACACCGAATTTTTCAAAATTTTTCAAAGGGGAGGGGGATGGGCCATGCCCCCCTCACTGATGCCTATATTTTTAGTTCCTAAAAATACGTAAATTTTTTAACACAAATTTTACTTCAAAAGGTAGCATATTTGGCACCAGATTGCATGTAAGGACACCGAATTTTTCAAAATTTTTCAAAGGGGAGGTGGTCACCCGATTAAGCCATGCCCCCCCCCCCTCACTGATGCCTATTTTTTAGTTCCTAAAAATACGTAAATCTTTTAACACAAATTTTACTTCAAAAGGTAGCATATGTGGCACCAGATTGCATGTAAGGACACCTAATTTTTCAAAAAATTTGAAAGGGGAGGTGGTCACCCGATTAAGCCATGCCCCCCCCCCCCCTCACTGATGCCTATATTTTTAGTTCCTAAAAATACGTAAATATTTTAACACAAATTTTACTTCAAAAGGTAATATATGTGGCACCACATTGAATGTAAGGACATCTAATTTTTCAAAAAAAAGGGGTGCCCCCTCCGTTTAGACCCCTCCCCAGGCCAGCGGTCACACAACATACTGCATGCCCCGCCTTGAGAGTAATCCTGGGTACGCCACTGCATTCAGTCTAATTTGTAGCATGATATGGAAGGTTGAAAGTACGTTGTTGCCGTTAAACACTTTTCAAAATTTTTTACCGAGCGCTTCACCGAAGCCATTATCGATATAGATGGTGATTGTTAATACCAGGGAGGTCTTAGGATTATGGACATTTTCAGCCATGTACGATCAGCTCCAAAAATATCCCTAAGATAGCACCGTTTTGCACCTAAGCAGCCTTAAATTAACAAAAATTTCGCAAAGGGGGACTCCCCCTCCCCTTAGACCCCTCCCCCAGGACGACACATTTATATAGTGACAAAGGATCACCACTGATGTATACAAAAAACGCAGAGAGCATAACAAAGTGCAACTTAAACGCCTCCACTCAGTTGGAAAAAGCATCCAGCCGGTCGGAATTTGGGACCTTCACACCCCAAATATATCACCCTAGCAACAGGCCTGGTCGGGTCCATGATCTCCGACAATGATCCACGCTGCAAAGCGTTGTTTCAGCTATTGTGGGACATGATGAAAAAACATCTTGAAGTAATTCCGTGGACTCCGTCTATGATGGTCATGTTAACTTTGAAATGATAATTCTTATTAGAATAGGACAACGTCAGTCATCATATAAGGGGGAGGAAAGGGCCCTATAGGAAGACGCCCCTCTTCAAAACCAAAGGGATTGGTTTGTGCTAAGTCATGTATGTCCCCCGTCCCCCCCCCCCCCCACATTTGAATACGGATTGACGCCCCTGTATTTTAGGAAAACGCGACCAACCATTTCGAAAGGCATGCCGGTAGCACTTTCGGATAACGTCTGGGATTGACTACGTGCTACCTGGGGCTTAATATGACCCTAGACTGGTGGCTGAGGTGAGTCATTTTTAACTCATATTGTCCCATCAGGGACGTAGCTCCTTTGGGGGAAGAGAACCCCTTCACGGGGGTAACGTTGTTCAAGTTGGCGCCCTCCGGCTGGAAACCGAAGGGTCTTTTAGAAGAGAAGACTTTCGGGTGACGTCAGAAATGATTCTATGAATTATATCAGAGTTTCTAACAAAGACCCATCTGTCTTTTTTAATTAATGTGGAAAATTTTTTTACCAGGAATCTAGCCCATTTCCTACGTCCGGCCACTAGCGGTCAGTCAACCCGGCGACCTATCGGGTATTTCCCGAAATTACCCGGGGGGCCTGTCCACCTTTGATGGCAATTTATGAACCTCTTTGGAACATACTGTCACCCACGCTCAATAGACGCAGAATTGAAAGTGACAAATATGTTTTAAGAGTGCGATTTCTTGTAACATATAGGGCGTGTTGTATGCTAAATTTCCATATCTCCTGCCCTCATTTCCAGCCACGGGTAGGTAGAGGAGTACATTGGTATCGTATCAACCCCCTTTTAGGGATAACCCCCTATGGGAAATTCCTGCATCTGCTTCCTATGCTTTCCAATCTCAGACTTTGAACATATGAACATATATTCTCATGCAGTAGCAACTGAGACTGGGGGGAGGAGCATTGCCCTCGACTATGCCTCTAACTTTGACATAATCCTCAAATCCCCCTCCCGTGTCTCACATGATGTTAAAGCTATAGCAGAACTTACTATAAACCTCATCATATTCCTTTCGCCGAAATCATATGTAAGATGATTAGCAAGAATTATCCTGAAGTGAAAACAATCCATAACCCCATACAAAGTATGTTACGTTATTAAGTAGTATATCATTAATTATTTTATTTTTATTAACAATTTCCCACCCTGACCCTCATGTGGACCTTTGACCTCGGTTTCCATGGCAACCACATATTTTGGTATAACTAGGCATTCCCATCACATGTGTGAAGTTTCATGCCAGTACAAATTTCCTCTTGGAATCAGAGCAAAGTATGATTTTTACACAATTTGACCTTTGACCTCTGACTAGTGACACGTACCGTCTGCAAGACACAATTTCCCATTCTGTGTACCGTCCCACTAAATTTAAGTAGAATCGGTCCAGTTTACGAGGAAGAGTTTTTGCTTTGACTGCATCACGTGACGTTTGAACTCGGTTTCAATGGCAACCACATATTTGGGTAGAGCCAGGGAGTTGGTATCCGCAAAACAGCTCCCTGTAGAACGAGGCATCCCCATTATACGTGTGGAGTTTCATGCCAGTACATGAGTAAAATTTGTCCTCATGGAAATAGCCAAAAACCATTTTCACAAAGTTTGACCTTTGACTTTTACTGCCGGTAGTGGGCTAAACAGGGGTTTCATCTAGGGTACCTTCCTACGAACTTTGAAGAAATTCGGCCTTCTCGTTTAAGAGATATTTGTAAAACAAAATTGGCAACACACACACGAACACGTTTTGAACCCCTCCCTCAGTCATGGACTTCCTGTCAATTTGGGGTACGGGAACGGTGGAATACCAGGGCCGTAGCCTACCCGGGGGGCAGGGGATAACTACCCCCTGAGTTTCAAAATCGTTAATGAAAGTTGGCCTACTTGATAAAAAGGACTGAAATGCTGTAAATTTCACTGTCCAAATTATGATTTCAAGGTCCCCAAAACCTTGAAAATCGCATATTAGGGTTCCTTTATCCCAGAAACTTTCCCGGGGAGGTCCCCGGAACCCCGCTGTGGACGCGTTGTTATGCGGGTTCCTCTTAACGAATGAATCATCTTCCTCCTACAAGAAACACCGCTTGACGCCTTCAATATAATGGAGTTTAGGCTTGCCGAAGGTAAAATAGCATATAATTACATTTCATGTAATAGCTAAACTCAGTGAGCTGGTGAAGAAATTTTTAACTTAAAAGGACATAAGCAGTCACCGCAAACTTATTTTTGAAAAGAAAGTTAAATCTCCCAAATATCCCCTTATTTCACTACAAGTATTTTTCAGTATATGTTAGAATATAAACATTGCAAATTCAAGGTAAAACAAGGAGTTATTCGGTACGTGAATTTCACAACTCAGTGAGAAACATATTGTAGGCCCAACATGATTCTCAAAAGCCTTTCTTGAAACATAATACCCCGGTACACTAATTCAAATTTTCCCTTAAATCAAATTTAACTTTTCTTCTTGAAATCTAAATTTGTTTCTAAAGCACGAAATCTAAAAGAAAAGAATGTTTAGATGCAATTTTAAGGTCTAAAATGTGTTACCCCCCCCCTTTCCATGTGGGAGACATTCAACCAAACATTTTCTCGCAATGTCTGCGTTTGGGCTAGGCACCAACCGATGGTGGCTCCCCTTGCAGTGTACTAAGAGCGCTAAGCCTTGTGGGGTACCATGCCACAGCCGAAAAATTCAGTAAACAATTAAAATTTCAAATCATTTTATCCGTTCAAAGCTTACCAAAGATAACACCATTTTGGATCTATAGGAAAACTTAGAACAAGAAAAATTCCTGGGCGTAAGTTGGAAGATGCTGCCCCCTGAGATTTCCAGATCGTAAATGAAAGTTGGCCTACTTCAGAAAAACTACTGAAATGCTGAAATTTTCACTATCCAAATTATGATTTCAATTCCCCTCCAAAACCTTGGAAATTGCATATACGGGTTCCTTCTCATCCCAAATTTTCCCGGGGAGATCCCCGGACCCCCGCCGTGGATGCATTTTTATGGGGGAGATTCTCCTTCTGACGAATGAACTATCTCCCTCCTACAAGATACATCGCTTGAATTCACCAGCATATACGCTGGCTAAATGTTAAATAGCCTATGGTTGTCTTTAATTAGGCCTATTAGCTAAACTCAATGAGCTGGTAAAGAAACTTTTAATTTAAAGGGCATAAGCAGTCGCCGCAAACTTATTTCGAAACAACAGGTAAATCTCACAAATGTTCTCTTATTTCACTTCAAGTATCTTTTTAGATATGTTAGAACATAGTATTGTATATTCAAGGTAAACCATGGAATTACTTCATACGTGAATTTCACAACTCAGTGAGAAACATATTGTAACATGATCCTCAAAAGCCATTCATGAAATAGGATACCCGGATACACACATTCAAACTGGGGTGACTGCATTTTCCCTTTAAGTCAATACTAACTTTTCTCCGTGAAATCTACACTTGTTTCTAAAGCATGAAATCTGAAAGTAAAGTGTTTAGGTCTAAAATGTGTCATTTCCCTCTATCTGGGAGACATTTCGTTCGAACCTTTTCGTGCAAGCCTACGCTACGGCTACACACGCCAACCGACGGTGGTTCCTCCAGTGGCTTACTGAGAGCGCTTGGGGTAGGGGAGCTCCCACCGGGTACCGGCCTAGTACGAATGCCATGCCAAGGCCGAAAACTTCAATAATAAATAAGTTTCAGATCATGTTCTCAGTCCAAAGCTTTCCCAAAGATAACACCATTTTAATATCTAGGAAAACTTAGAACAAGAAAAATTTCTCAAAGATTAGAGGTGTCATCCCTCCTCTGAGGCAACATACCTTTCAATTACACCCTACCAAAATAGAAAAAAATACCTAAATAAGGAGGATGCCTAAACAGTTAATCAATTCAATGCTTTACGAAGCTTTGCATCCAAGCCACCTCACAAGGGCAAAAGTTTTGCAGAGTATAGAGTGTCATACATAGAGTGTCATCCCCTTCTCTTAGAGAGCACCTCTTGACTTTCTCCAAGCCAAAAAAACAAAAAACAAAAAACAAAAAAAAAAAAAAACAAAGAGTATCACTAAATAATGACAATTTGTAAAGATATAACCAGTTCAAGGCTTTGCAAACGATAGCACAATTTTGCACCAAAGCTAGGCTTTACATGTACACTCCCTCAGCACTCTCCCCCAGGGTGGCACTTATGCACAGGTGAAAAAGGAAGGGTCCTCCCTAGTGCCAACTATCTATAGACACGCAACTTGATGCTCCGCTTAGCTAGTCATGAACAGTGGTGCCGCCAGGGTTTGGTGATTGGGGGCAGAACAGATGATGTCATAATGGCACCTCAGTTTTTTCCCCAAGTTTGCCTAAATTGTCCCATTTTTGTGCGCCCCTGCGATTGTATACAGCAGTGTGGAATCCTTTTCGTCACTACATGAAGGTGCCGTCCTGGGGGAGGGGTCTAAGCCTATTCCCCCTCCCATTTGGGAAATTTATGTTAATTTAGGGTTGCCTAGATGCAAAATGGTGCTCTCTTTGGGGTATTGTTTGAACTGATCATATATGGCTGGAAAATATCCTTATTTAGTAATTTGTAGTTTTTGGTTAGGAGAAAGAGGAGAGTGTTTGTCCCTACGATGGTATACAGCAGTGTGGAATCCTTTTTGTCACTACATAAAGGTGCCGTTTGGGGGGTCTAAGGGGAGGGGTGTCCCTTCTCAACCTTTTCCTTTTGAATCCCTACCTGGTTGAAACTTTCTCTAAACATTTTAACGGAAATCTACCATGTATCAATCATTTTTCAATTATTATTTCTTCCCCATACTAGAATGAAGGCAAAAAGTCAATTCACCTAAAGTTAATTTTCATACTATCTGCTGGGAGCAGATCCACGATTTTGAAAAGGTCGTTGGGGTTGGTGGCTCACTTTGTGAAGATTGAAGGCAAGAAGCCCGAAGGGAGGCTGGAGACTTTCCCAGGAAACTGAAATAAAACATGGTTGGATACTAGTTCCATAGATTTGGCAATCACGATCATTACACAAAGAAACATTTTATGAAATCGTATGTCATTCTGCAGTGTGACCAGTCTTCTGTTTTGGCACTCGATCCCATTATTGTGGGAGGCTGGGGCGTGGCCCTCAGGAAAATTACTGTTACTTTACACGTCTAACATATCTCGCCCTCCCCCCCCCCCTCCCTGAATGAATCTTGCCACATGGAAGCTATCCCATCCCTCCTAAACACATTGTCTGCCTACGGGGGTGGATTTTGGCATATGCTTGCCAGTAAAACTATGATTGCACGATGTTCAAAATGATGAAGCCGGGGGTGAATGTTCCTACCCTGAGAAAATTTTGAAATTAAAGACTGTTAGACGTGCTTTCTTGCTTATGAAAATTAAGGTAAGCACTCAAAAAGCATTTCACGGCACTCGGGACAGTAGCCTGGATTTCAAAACTCAAAATAAAAAATGACCTTCTTCAAAACATACTAAAAATGCTAAAAACTCCATTGTTTTTATCATGCTTTTAAGGCTCTCAGAATCTGGGAAATCGCATATATGGGTCCCTATTTTCCATTTTTTTAGCCCAGGCTACGGCCCTGGTCATAAAGCTTTACAATACCAGTATTAATGCGGTTTTTAGGTTATTGCTGTTGTCCAGTCTTACTCACATCCAACTGTAGAGATTTTTGCAGTTGATTTTACTGTTTTTTTTTGTTTCATCTTCATTATAACTTTTATCGACTCTACATGCGTTCTCATTTTAGCGCTTTTTCTTGTCTTACTTATAGGCTTTGTTCTGTTAATCATGTCCTGCTGTAAATTTCTAAATTAGCTCACTAGGCACTATTGCATAAAGCCCACATTATCAGGTTCGTGCATCCCCCTAACTTTCTTTCGGTTGCATTTTATGTTGATTTTTTACAGATATATTCCAATTTTGAGATGAAACAGATTCCATAGGCCTATTACATGTTGTTAGCATTTGACACAAAAGGTTTCAATAAAAACAATGGCTTCGGCTACTTCAGTAGCCGGGACCATTGTTTTTATTCAGACCGAATTAGCTTACCTTCCAAAGCAACTCTTCTCTCTGTTCGAAAGCCAGTTTGGCATGAATATTTAAAAGGTTGCCGATTTCAAAATACTTTCTTTCCATTGTCACTATGGATTTAACCCACTTAGTGGTACCCCTAAGAATCTGCAAATAGGTGATCATGGTCCTCGTTTCATGCTATTTGTCAAAGGAAGACACTGGTTGCTATGCTTAGACTCAACTAAGTCTCTCTTGGCGTTTTCTCTGCCGTCCTCAGAAACGAGCAACAATAGTAGCTATAAACATTGATTCAACATATTTCCTCCGCGCCCAAATATTGACTGACATATTCAGTCCATAAAGTTGTTGGAGGGTGCAGTGTATACCATATTTTAGAAGAGATGTGCTCAACAAGTGATGTGGATATTGTAGTAAATGTATTCAAGTACTCATAATGCAAAAGTTATGGAAACTGAAGGTAGTTCAGGCAACTTTTGCCTTATATCCTTCCGCTATGGAAAAAGGCATTTGAATGAAGTATCAAATGGAAGCCCCTATTTTATACGCTCTCGAAGCTCAAACTGTCAATGGTCATGATGTTACATGTTACACACATTTCAACACACTCTGAAGAGCCGACTCTGGGACTTTGATATGAGGACAGGGAAGCTGGAGCCTGTGTAGGACTTAAATGAGGATCCAGAGGCCACAAAACAGGCCAAATTTTCAATGTTTAAGTTACTAGTAAAGGGATTTATTTCGATTTCGTTACCTGCAGCCTTGTTCATCCGCGTATGCAGGATTTTTTTAATGGAGCTACGGTGGGGGTGGGGCCACGTTTGACAAACGTCAAGTACAGCGGTCTGTAGGAGAGTGTAATGTAACAGTTTAAGCAAAAAAGAACTCTACATCGCTCGAAGGGCGCCAAAACTTCGCCTTAAAGGATTTATTCTCTTGAGATCAAGGAAAGTCGAAGAGTCGGGGCGACTGAACGTCGTCGGGACAGTGGTGGCGTCAGGTGGAGGACAAAGGCCATGTCCCTCAGTCGGGGAAGGCCCCCTTTGTCCGGGATTTTTTTTTCAATTTCGTGGCAACACTATAAAATATGAAGTCTCCTACAAAGGCCAGTCGTGCCTGTGATTAACTTGATTTGAGTGCACTAAACTAGGACAAACCCTTTGATAAAAATCTAAATTTTCCAGTCCAAAAGTTTGACCAAAAAATGCCTCCCAGATTGCAGGAAATGGCCCCCACATTTTGCAAGTTGCATTTGAAAATTCCAAATTTAGACATCTCATGTTTTAGAAATTTACAAATGAGAAAATTTTATACTGTAAATTACTTTTGCGAAAGATAATTCGGACCACGGGCCAGGCTCGCAAGCGATCCTCTCCCACTGAACTACGTACTGCCACAGTGAGTGCTTTCTCAACTTTTGAAAACACACGTACCCCTTCTGCTGTGGTGACTGGTAAGATGACTAGAATTGATAAAAGGGTACAAAGGTTGGGAAATGTCGTGACATCACACTGGTCCAGTGCCCCAAATACTGTACAAGACATGCTGGAAGCGTTCTGGAATACTTTCTCGAAATTACCGTCACCTGTGGAGCGGATCAGGATTTTAAAGAGGAGGGGGACAGAAAGTGCTCAAGACACGAGTGAGCTATTAAGCGGTCATGGGGAGGGTACGGGGGATGTACCCCCTCCCGACGTGGGAACTTTTTGAAAAATTTACATGGAATTGTGCAGTTTGGTGACTCCTACAACGTAAATCACAGACATTAAAATGGCGGTAATTATGCCCCATTCAGAAGCAGAATCAACAACTTTTCAGTCATAGCCCGAGTGACGCCGCCAGAAATTCATGAGGGTGCAAAGCCTTATATACAGAATATACTGCTCTGATTGGGTGGGCGCAACAGAAGATGTCGTAATTCCACCCAAGATAAACTCAGAAAGTCGATGTAAGTGTGCATGCGCGTATCTAGGATACTTCTTTCTCAGAACAGTTAAGTAAAATAGGAACTTTAGAAGCTTTAAGCAAAATTTGTAGAAATTACATTTATTTTGTTTAATTGCTCAAGAAAGGGATAATTTCTGCGTTATTTATGCTTAATTTTACTTTATTGCACAAGATATGTGTAGTTTTTCCAGCAATTTTGTGTAAATTTTTAAATGAAAAGTTTTAGATTCTTATTTTACAATTTGAAGCGTATTTCTGTGCGTGTTTGAGTCCAGGTGGATTCATTCTTTGTCACCTGGTGCGGAGTTGCCGTCCCGGAGGAGGAGTCTGACAAGAAGGGGGACCTATCCGCTTTGAGAAAATTTTGTTCGTCCAAGGTGGCTTAGATGCAAAATGGTGCTATCTTTGGCGAAGTTTTGAACTGATGAAATTTTTAAAAATTCACATATGTCTACTTCAGTGAATTGTTGTTTCTTTTTGTTGGGTGGAAGAGAAGTTTGTAGTCTCTAAGTAGAAGTTAAGGGGTGAGACTCCTCAGCTCTCCTTGAGAAATTTTTGTTTATGTTAGGTGGCGCATGTAGATGCCAAGTGGTGCTATCTTTGGCACAGATTTGAACTGATGACATACTAAGGAATATTTAGTGATATTTTGACTGTAGCAGGACAAGAGACCACACCAAACACATCACAAAAATTTTAGTTTTAATAAATTTGAACGAGAATCGATGTGGAAGAGAATGGCTGAGAGAGGAGTAAAGGTATAACAAAAGGGGTAGTAGATATATCAGTGTGTTCCATAATACATATTCTCAGTAAATGTGACCTTAAAATAAGTTTGTTTAATAAGCAATATACTTCAATTATGCCATGCTACATATGTTGCTCAAAATATAATCTTGCCACATAATCGCCTCTTGACGGATGCAAACCTTAGTTTGAACTTGTACCTCTCATTTTCGGAAGATAGGACTCGCCAGAATAATTTCTTCATTTCGTCCAAAAAACGGTCATCAGGTATGGAGTGCAAACCGTGGAAATTATGCGCTAAGCTTGCCAAAATTTCGCACTAGAATCGTTATGAAACCCGTATCTTTATCTTGAACAAATACGTTTTAGATGGTATAAGAAAAAGTAGAACTGAAGGTTATGCGCGAGGAGCGCACGAAAAGATTGATAGTTTGAGACAATTGGTAATAGAAAATAAACGAAATAGCCTAGTAGAATTTTTGCACTTCTAAAAAAGGATAAAGGGCATTACCCTTCCTTACCTCTCATGAAAATTTGGACTTTATTACAGGATTTTCCGTGACTGAGTTGTGAAAACTTTGTGCATACACTTCCACCAGTACGGTAGCATTTTACACAATATCTTCAGTATCACTTTACGAAATATTGATCCCCATTCATATTGCTCTACAGAGAAGATAATAAAATTACGTTCGTCATACAGAATACAAAACAGTGGCGTCGTAAGAGGTTGATGATGGGAGGGGGGGGGGGAGGGCACCACAGAAGATGATGCCTTAAACCCATCCCAGATAAACCCAGATAGTCAGTGCAAATTGTGCACATTTTTATCGGTGATAGTTTGCATCTTTCCTTTGTCACCTTGTGGAGGTAATGTTCTGGAGGAAGGTCTCCCCTTTGAGAAATTTTTGTTCATTTAAGATGGCTTTGATACAAAATGGTGCTATCTTTGACGAATTTTCGAACTGATCTTATACTGGAAAACTTTCATAATTAAGTGAACCATTATTTTTGGTTGAGTATAAAGGAAAGGTGTGTTGTCTAAATGGAGGGGTGACAGCTCCTCCCCTTGAAATTTTTTTGTCTAGGTAAGGTGGCTAAGATGCTAAAAGGTGGTACCCTTGGCAAATCTTTCAATTAAATGCATGTTTAGAAACTACCATTATTTAGAGATAGCCTATTTTGGCTGTGGCATGGCACCCGTGTAATGACAAGTACATGCTACGAATGTTACCGTATATGGTACTCATAATATTTAGCTGCTCTATCGATGCAGGGTCCCTGCAGAGGTTGGAGATGTACTTTTTGTGGAAAAGCGTTTTGGTCAGAATAATGTAATATCACCCCAATAGTGTTCATGAGATATGGAGTGTGAACCTTGCGAAAGGCGCCGAAATTTTGCATTGAAAATCATTTCCATAACAAAAGTTGGGTGCAGACTTTGCACAATTCACTTCCTTACAAAACGCATGCGGTAATTAGAGGGCGAGTCTTCTGTCTGTTAATTCGTATACGCTTTCAATTTTCATAAAATTTGTCTGCCCCTGAATTTCCCTGCTTTGCTTTCTTGGAATGCTGTGCTTCTCCATAATGGCACTCGATCGGCGTAACTGTACAGCCCTCACCGATGAATAATGCCAATATGTTTTAGACAGACCGTATTGATAATACACACAGCAATGCAGTGAGGCTGCAAGCGCGCGAAAATTTTGCTTCTTTGAGAAGGATTTGCGAGAATTTTGATACGGTAGTTTGAGAACGACTTGTGATAAAGGATGATTAAAATAGATTCATCACTCAATCAGAAACACACCTCACCCTACCCTCTACAGATATCTATAGCTTAAACGCCTTTGGGACTCATTTTAAAATTTCTAGGGAAAATTTTCGGAAATCGATCCCCCGTGCCGGCGCCATCGATACAGAACACCTAGAGTCACATTCTGAAAATATTCCTCAATATCATAGTTAAGAGAAATAGAAAGCAGAGAGTGAGATCAGAGAAATCAAAAGTGTTGTTTTAATTGCCAAGAGAAATGGCGAAGGAAAGAAATGAAGCACTTTTAATTTAAGAATGATTCCGGGAAGAAGCCTTGATATAGATGAAGATATTTCCTTTGTTTAATTGATTATGTAAAAGCATTTGACCGTGTGGACAAAGTTGCTTCAGTGTCTTCAACATTTAGACATTGATGGGGAGTCCTAAAACTGGTCAGACTACTGGAATCAAAAGACATATATTAGGATGTATACGATGGCCTTTGTCCAAACATTCAAATTAGAGGAGCCGATACAAGGCACGGATGTGTGCCATCTCTCTGTTTGTACAATCTCTATAGAGAAAACACCTTTAGAAATATAGGTGTACGCGACGTTTTGTAGGAGTAAGCGGTGTTTGCCATTATCCGAGGAAATTGTCCTAATTTTTTCGAAGAGTCTGGGTATATATATGAGTTTTGCCCAAACTCCCGCCCGGGAGCTGCTTCCCCAGCGCCCGGTTCGCAGGCCTGTGCTTAGAAAATGACAAAGGCCTAAGTATGGGGGATTCCAAAGATGACGCAATGAAAGAGGAAATAATTGCACCACCCTTGTCGAAATGATCGAAAAAATTTCCTTTATAGGCCTAATGAATGTTATACTTATATTTTATGATTTGTAAATAGGAATTAAAAGACAAGGAAGACCTTTTATCACCTCATCTAGAGAGAAGCGCGCCTCATCTCCTGAAATGGCGACATTATCGACCTCAAGTCGCATTTTAGACCGGCTTCCGTAGTATTTTTCCCCATATTTAAAAAGGAACTGACTGAATGTTTATTTAAAACATTCGCAAAACTGTCGCAAAAACAGACAGGTTTATTTAAAAACCTGTCTGTTTTGCGACTATACGATAATGATGACATGTAACCAACATCTAGGCCTATCGTTGCGCACGGATCGTATCAAAACCATGGATGTTTTTCAGCTTTGCAGATTCTCAATTATATATATGTATATATATATATATATATATATATGTATATATATGTATATATATATGTATATATATATATGTAACGCTAATTCCTACCAAAAAGGGAAAAAATTTAGAGGGCGGGCTGCCTTTTTCGTAAAGGCGAAAAGAAAAACAATAAAATACATAAGATTATATTTCGCTTTTTGGTAGCATTTAAAAAATAGATATACAACAACGTTATTTCAATGGCCCACCATTCGTACGTGTTAACAGATACGTGCACGCAATTCAGTCAACATAGAAGTAATGCCATATAGACTGTGTAGGGAAACGGACGTTACCATCCGTTTACGTATTCCTATGTAAAAAGCGTGTAGTGTCGCTAAGTCGACCTGATTTTTTCCCTTTTTGGTCGATTTCCCTTTATAGTCGGATTTTTTCATACGATATTTCCCCTTAATCCCACATTAGCAAAATATATGTATATATAATATATATATATATATATATATATATATATATATATATATATATATATATATATATATATATATATATATATATATATATATATATATAGCATAAGGAATAATAGCCCTGGATTCCCCGTTGCCGAGCATTTTAATCTGCCTGAGCATAGTTTGTCCGATTTAAAATGTGTTTTGTTGTACGGAAATTTTAAAAGCGCGCAGGAGAGATGCAATCGAGAACTAAATACGATCATCTCTCTAAATACTCACAGGACGGGTTTAAATAGGGATTTGGCTTTCATGAGCGGTCAAGCAGTTGGTCTCTAAACGAGGGGCTTGTATCTATATATATGTGAGGCCAGTTTTCATTTGCACTAGTTCCTACATACAACTGAGGAAGGGCTGAGACGGCCCGAAATATTTTGTATTCACTGATTTGTATATATTTATAGTTGGAAATGAATGTATCCATTTTTTGTCTTCTTTTGACTTTTATATATATATATATATATATATATATATATATATATATATATATATATATATATATATATATATATATATATATATATATAATGAACGTTAGATAGATTATGTTTTCGCCATTTTAATTCCGACAAACTTGTTCGAAAAGGTGTTTTCACGGCCTCCTCTCATCAGGGAATTATGCTACTCTGTAACGGTTTGAAAACATCTCATGTGCGTAATTGTTTGCGCGCCTTTTATGACTGCG